>OY720682.1:69649123-70188401 GCA_963170755.1 Amphimallon solstitiale | reverse complement strand
GTAGTAATCAATTCCAAATTTTGTATTTACGGGTGAAATCTCCCTCTTGAGATCTGATTAAATTTTCAGTAAATTCGGCAAAGCGGAAGTAGAAGTTCATTTCAGTGAAAAAATCGAATTTTGCAAATATTTCGTCAATTACTAAGTTTAAACAAATTTCGAAAGAATTCGTATGTACTCAAAATTGAATTGGAGAACAATTTTATTAATAAAGTTTTTCGAAATTTCTACCGAAAGTAGGTCTTTTACTCTTATCGAAAATCAGTTTTTTGCGAATATTTGGCAAGTCGTGCTTTCTAGGCAGGTACATTACGAGTACAAAAGTATTTAGAACATAATTTCAAATATCCTTGTATGAAAAAAATTTGAAAATTCAGGCCGGAAGTAACACTTTTACTCTTACCGAATCTTGCAAGGTATGCATTCTATAGAGATTTATTAAGAGAATAGAAGTACTTGAAATAGGGCTTTGAATAATTTTTGTATAAAAAAATTCTTAAAATTCTATAATTTGAAATGCTCATACGTATAAGAAAGTTGTGTGGTGGCCCGTAACCCGCGCAAAACAATGACTGTATATAATGCCCCGCAAATAGTAAGAAACTCTCTTCCTTCAGCACTGACTCAGAGTAACATTCAGACTAGATTTAGCGCTACTGGTATAATGCCATTTAACCAAGACAGGGTTACTGAGTTAGATTTTATATAGTTTTATGTAACGGCTAGACCAATGCATAATAGCTCTTCAGATATTGCAATTTCGGTTAACCATGTAAATCCTACATCTTCAACAAATACCAGTGGGGAAGCTAATCAAACAGGTTCATTGTTTCTACGTCATGAAAATTTTGCATCTTCTGTGAGTGCAACATCGAAAGCATGTCGAAGCTCTATTGATTCTGTCATGACAGCAGCCATAAGTAGTGCTGACCATAAATTTTCTCCTGAAACTGTACGACCACTGCCCAAAGCACCAGCCAGAAGAAATACAGCTAAAGGAAAAAAGAAAAGAAAGTTTATCTTCAATGACACCCCAGAGAAAGAGGCTATAAGATGGGAATATAATGAAAAACATTAGAAAATGGTTACACATTTTTTTTAATAATAAAGCTAATAATGCAGCTGTTAAGACTAACTTTAACACTGCTAAAGACAAATGTTAAAACTGTTATATTACTGCAGAAGATAAATCAGAGACAAGGGATGAAGACGATGAAACATATTGTTTTGTGTGCTCCGAAACATATAGCTCACGTAAGCGTAGAGAACAGTGGGTGCAGTGCTTTGAGTGCAAACACTGGTCACACGATGAGTGCACCAAAAAAGATTTGTTTTATGTGTGTCATAATTGTGAATCTAAATATTATTCATATTCCTACATCTTGATTTTTCTGAAACTGTAACATGTTTTTCAATATTACTGGATAGGGAATATCATTTTTTGTCTTTTAGACTATTTTTCTAATGGAATGTTTTTAATTTTTATTTTTCTTTAAAGGTAGAAAACATGATACATAGGTTTTAATAAACATTTTAAAATTTGTAGGTATTTTAAGATGCGCAATTGTTTTTATTGTTATGTATTCCTCTCCTAAAAAAAAATAAATAAAAAACTGTTCTTCGTTATTATAAAATGACAAAAAATAGTAACTTTGTGGTAGTTTCCAAACTTTCCATTTCCATACTCTTCAAAGTTAGGCCTTCTGTTTTTCATCTAAACAGACAATAAACACAAAAACAATGAAAAAACAGGATATTTCGTCAGTATAGTACACAAAAACTTATGGTACAATTATCCCTGTTGGCTGTTACAGCCATCCCGGAGGTTCGGACAATTGTAACTCAATTGTAACAATGTGTTCTCATATGCATAAAAATGTTTATAACTTTTTCCATTAGTTTGCATATGTTCCAACTTACATATTGTTTACATAATTTGTAGCCTATTGATATAAAAACAAACTTTAATTAGAAAGAATGTCTAGCTCCAGAAGTGCTCAAAATTAAAAATATTATTTTTGTCCCCGCTCTACCCTATTTAAGATTATTTGTCAAGTTTATCAGTTGTCCATCTATATTTATGCTTAAGCGGGGCCAAGAAGTAGGTAGGAGCTGAAGGCGCTGTTAAAATACAAATCATTCAGTACCGCACCATTCCGGAATTTCTTAATTTAATTACTCAAATTAAACTTTTTTCCGCAATTCAAGAAGCTATATCTCACAAGAAAACATTGGTCTGCACGGTAATTACATCCGTTTTGATCAATTTCATTTAATTATTTCAGATTTTGACCGAGAAACGGACGTACATTTTACTCTAATTTGGAATAAAATAAATAGATGGTTGTGACAAAAAATTACATAATCTGACAACCTTTCCGTGTACTCATATCTATATTGAAGTTGTACAAAAAAATTCACATTTCTATCTTGAACAATAGTAAAAAAAAACTGATAAATTCGATACCTTGCTTTTTCGACAGCTTTAATATCAAAGTGCTCAAGTTATTCTATTTTAGCTTTGTCTAAATTTATACTTAAATGTCCGTTTTATTCTAATATTGACATTTTTTTAAGTCTACTTCAGTATTCATGTTTATTCCATTTTCCAGTACTGCTGCCATCCCTATAATATAATCTATGAATATTGTAAATTCGTACTTTATCAAAGGATTTTATGCAAGTGTGTAATTGACATAATGTATGTACGATACTTTCTATCTGGTGTTATCGATTATCTGTTGAATAGTTAGTAACCATCACTTTCGGGCTTTGTCAAGGTAGCATTTCCTGTATTTCTCAGCTTAACGTTTAGAGTTTGTTTATACAATTCCACTCCAGTACACAGCAAAATTATCCCTTTGTAATTGTTACAATTATTTTTGTTTCTTTGTTAGAATATGGACAGCAAATATTATTCTTCTTTTCGAGTCAGTAGCTTTACTTTTATCTATCCTGGCTGCTTTTAAAAATATTTAGTAGCATTTTACTATACTGCTCTCATACTTTTCAGAATTACCAATATTATCTAGTCCAGGCGGTTTACCGATTACAATTATTTTCCTAATGTTTCTTTTAATTGTTTTATTGTCATCCCTGATTCATTTTTTATTGTTTTTCTTACGTCTTCTGGTGATTTTTCTTTCTATTCTTTCGCTAGTCCATTTATGTAATTTTCTCGACATCTTTTATTTTTTCCAACTATAAAAAAAATAAAATTTTAATATAAATTTTGTAAGAATGTAGAATTAAATCAATTGGCTCTTATACATCTCTAACCCCCATCATACATAGAATAAATTTACTTATCGTTTCATATATTCTTTCCCTCTGTACTGCAATGAAGGTTCAACAGATAACATTGGCATTTAGATGGTTTAACTTATTCAGTGCTTCTGATATGAAAAACAATTCTCACAAAGAGAGGAAAATTAATGCTTCTTCTTACCTGTGTCCCTTTGGCAAGCGATCAGAAATAACAAAAAAGCTATTTTTGAGTTTATCCATTCAGTGATAATGGAGATGTCTTATTTTCTAATTTCGTACAAAGGAGCTTTTGAGCGCGTACGGTATAGAAAGACCATCTAGAACATTTAAACGTAACCTAGGGTATATGCAAGTTTTAGAGGGACGATGAATCACATTGACAGGTTCTGTTTGATCTAGTCGAGAGGACAAACGCAGCAGCCACGGTGACAATAGATACCGCATTCTTTTTGTCGTATTCTTTTTCCCGTACTACAGACAGACGTTTTCTGGACGTGAATGCTGTTTGTCTTTTGTGTAGAATTTCTGAAGAGGTCACCTGGCCGTGAAATTGCCAACTTCTTGCGTTATTTGTTATTGTGGAGACCGGGTACTTCATAGAGAGCGCAATGGAATAAACCACTGGTGACATATATTCAATTGTAGGTACCTGGAAATTTAATCATTTTAAGCCTAGCATTAAACAGATGTGATTATAGTATTATGCCATACGTAATCCTATATAAGAGTGAACCTAAGTTCGGGATAACCATGTAAGAAGCATATTTAGCTTGTTTTTAATGAAATATAATTGTTTGATTCCTAAATTATATTCCATTTTAAATTTTGTATGTGTCTAATGTAATTGATACCAACATTTATTTATTTCTCTTTGTCTGTAAATCAAGACCGTTGATGCCCAAAAAATTTTGTTAAAAATAAATGAACATATGAAGTAATGCATATGTTAATTGTTACGTGGTATGATAATTTAATTCACGAATTGGTACAAAATAAGAACAAAATTGAATAATACAAAGAATGTTTGATATTTATTCAAAGCGAAATTCAGCAAAATCGAAACGAACATTTTCTCAAACAATTACTTATTGACTAAAAAACTAACTAGAATAATAAAGGGTCTTGGTTAGATTGTTGGAGTATTACGGACGCGGTAGTGAAAATATTGAAATTAAAATTATTAAAGTGTACGTATCTGTTGCCTTTTGTCCATTGATATACTAAGCAACAGAGTAATGTCTGCCAAATTACAAAGTGCAAACATTCCTCTTATGAAGCCATGTTGTAGTGTAGAGATGTAAGGTTTTTCCCGCTTTTATAGCTTCTTATAAGGAAGGTGTTCAAATACTAGTAGGTTGAAAAAATTTTAATATACGTGTAGTTCAAATTATAATTTTTATATATTTTTTTAAAGATAGGATTTTTCATTGCTTTCTACTTTAAAGACAGGATTCTTCTGGGAACGAATCCATCTTCAGCTTTCTTAAAGATTTTTCACACCAGAAATAGAAAACTGAACAAATCAGAGGAACAATATACAAAGATGTTGATGAACATCGGTAAAACTTTAGGAGACGCCTTAGCAATTTGATGAGGATTTCTAATACTATTATCGTAATCTTTCTTCATGCACGGTGAAATTCTAGAGTTGGCAGTCATACTGCAGATGTAACTCCAAAACAATTTAGCATTGCATGGTATCCCAATTTCAACACAGGAAAAATAATTTTCTTCTTAACCAATGCACGTACTCTTTGGAACTTACCATAGTCATTTTCAGAGTGTAATGCTTTCCACTTTTTGAAGTAGTATTATTTTACTTTTACTAACTTCACAAGAGCGTTATTATACTAAACTTGCATTGGATAACGTTGACAGTAAATCCTATTGTCTAATAAACAATTTCTTTCGCTCTCACCCAATGCGTAAATCATATTTTTGCAATTAGTACCGTAATCATACCATTTATTTCACTAGTGCTGTAATAGGGTCTATTACAGCACTAGTTGCGTAATAGAAATGGAACATTTAAACAGATTTATTTTAAGTTGGTCACATTGCAACAGAAATGGAGATGTCAATATGACATTTTGTAAGCAAGTTTGAGGTTTTTATATTGAAATTCATTGTAAGATTTGATATTTTTAATTAATCTTTGAAATAGTACAACTATTATAAACATTTATATTAACGTTTGAATTATCTTTCGAAGTGATAGTGATACCGTGTGCAGTAGAAACATTCTGTTGAAAATTATCAAAAATGTGTCAATTTTAAATTAACTTGTCAATTTAAATCTTGTGCCAAACCAAGGTGACAACCGCCACAAAATTTCCCTTGATTATCAAATTTTTCTCGTTTTGCTTTTACAAAAAGAGAAATTTTAAAACTAATTGCAAAAAATAGCATAAAAGACACGTTTCATTTGACATTAAAGCACTCATTCAGTTAAGAAACTCGTGGCTACGCCACTCGTTTCTTAAACTCTGAATTCGTACTTTGAAACGTCAAAATGAAACTTGTCCTTTAATATACTATTATCATTTCATCTTTCGTGAAATTCATCGTAAAAATAAATACATTTATCAGCGTTATTTTGTAAATACAACGTAACTAATGACAGATATAAAATTCAGATAATATTTTAATTAAAAATTCACAGGTGACTCCGACTTTTTTCGTTTAAATTAAGAATCTATTTATAGTAAGAGTTAATAAGTTATAGTTATAAAATACTAAGTGTGGATAGGGAAAACATGGTATCATTAAAATGCTTATAAAAAATACTGTACTTTAGAAGAAAAATATACAGGGTGTTCTATTTAAAAAAAAGCGTAAATGTTAATTTTGCGTTTGTTATTCCTGCAAATTCACTTATTTAAAAATAAATAAATTGATTATAGATTTACACAAAGTTGACATGTTGAGACACAAAATTGCGAATAAAGTGACAACGGTCTTTTTAAGAGTGGCATCTAAATATGTTAAAATATATGGGCTGTATAGTTTAAAATAATTTTAGAATGTGTATTTTATGAGTGGCTATAACTTTTGTCTAAAACACTTTTCTTTAGCTTTAATAATAAAGCCGTAATCTTCCGTCCTCGCATGGTCTCGACATCCTGTATATGTCGTTATTCTATTGTTGGTAGGGGAAACTGGCCTAAAATGGCATACCATTTTTTATTACTACTATATATTTTTTCTCAGACGTCCTATTTTAAAAGTAACTTATGCCGTAGATAGCTTATTTAATTAGTATATTAACAAGTTAGTAACAAACAAGACATTAAGTTTAATTCTTCTTGGGAAAGCTTTATTGAAGCAGCGGTTGCGTTATCCATTTTACCCACACTAATCTGGGTAAAATGGCATACAACGATAAAAAATTTATTAATTATAAAAAAAGTTAACAAAACAATATTTTTTATAGACTTATATAAGAAGGTATCAATACATTAAGTCTAGAAAGAAAAATAAACTTTAAAACTTAAAGAACAAAAAAATTCTATTAATTCAAAGTAACATAGGGCAAAATGGCATATATTATTGGCAAGCATCACAAATGTAAATTTTGGTTTTAGGGTTAACTCCAGCACAAAGAATGTGGGCCCATTCGTTACACTTGCAACATCTTATCCACTTCTCTCCTCCTTTCGATTCGGAAAATGCTTCTCCACAAAACAAACAAAACGCATCAGATTTGTCATCCTTGTCTAATCTTTCGCCAGAAAATTTTAATTCTTCTTCAAGTGCATTGCCAAGATCTATTTGCAAGCGTTTGTTCGCCTGTCGCGCTGTTTGCCTTCTTACTTTCTCCGTTTTTTCCACCTCTTTTTGTTTCATTTCTTCAATAAAGGGGCTGCTGGTTAGCACTGTTGGAGTTTTTTTCCGCTTTGTGGTCAAGGCTTTAGATGTTGATGGCATGGGGCTTAAAAACGCCAGTGAAACAAAGGCTTCCTCATTTCTAGTACCATTTTCATTATTAGGCGTTTTTACCTCCTTGTATAGCTCATTCGCAGTATCTGTTTCTGCTGTAGTTGACTGGGTATCACTCGGTGCATCAGGCTGATCTGTTGTAATGGAAGGCGCAAACAAGTGCTCAGGAAATACATCTGGATTTATTGGCCAAAGTCCTGAGTTTTTAAAGCCACTTGCAGCATTCTCGATGGTCGCTGCTCTTTCATATGCTGTACAAAAAACTCTTGCCACCTGAGTTGGGAAATTGGTTTCCCGTCGTTTGATCTAATTTTTTTCGTAACTTCTTGGTTTAAATATGCTTTTAGAGGTGCAAAAAAGGATAGGTCAAGGGGCTGGATACGATGGCTACAATGAGCAGGCAAACACAACAATATTATGCCATTTTCTTTGGCGAATTGCAAAACAGTCAAGTTTTTATGGCTGACGTGTCCGTCTAAGACAAGTAGGACAGGAGACTCTTTAGTCGCATGACTGAATTTTTTAAAATGCTGCATCCACTTGACGAAAATATCGCCTGTCATCCAACCCGATTCCTGAGGAAAGCCTAGGGAACCTGTAGGAGCTCCTTCAAGTAGACCTTCTTTCCAGTTCTTCCGCGGAAAAATAAAAATTGGGGGGATGTAATTGCCTATAGGATTTGTGCAGCAAACTACTGTTACGTGTATTCCTCTTTCAGCACCAGCAATTGTACCCACTTGCTTTTTTCCTTTGCATGCAAATATTTTTGGTGGATTTTGTACCGTTGATACTCCCGTCTCATCGACATTATAAATTCTCTCCGGCATAATTTTGTATTTATTAATGACTTCTTCATATACTTTAAAAAAGTTAGCTATTACTGGCTTATTGAAGGCCATTGCCCGAGCTATAGAGGTATTTTCAGGTTTTCGTAATGTTAGATCTAAATTACGTTTCCTGAAACCTCTAACCCAATCCCATCCAGCTCGTTTTGTGGTTCTGTTAAATCTGTGGTCTATTTTATTTGCTTCTGCCCAATCATAAACTAATCGTCGTAAGTCGTCACAGGTAAGCCCAAACAGTCGTTGCTCCAATAGCTTCATATGTTCAACTAACATTCGTTCTTGCTCCTTCGTAAATGTTGTATGGAATCTACCAAGACCTTTTGCACTATGTTTAACTGCTTTATTGGCATCTGTAGCTCTTCTTTTAAGAGTAGTAAAAGGGACACCAAAAGTTTTTGACGCTTTCAACCAACCCATTTGCCGACTTTGAACGGCTCGTATAGCATTTTCCATTGCATTCTTGTCCCATTTTTGCCTGTCACTTTTTCTGATATAGTTACAAACCATTTCTGTAAAGATTAAAAATATGTATAAAAACTTCAAATCAGCAAACACTTTAGTTAAGATATCTTATATTTTTAATACCATTATATGTGCCTAAAACGGCATACACCTTTTGGGTCGTATGCCATTTTACCCTACGTATACATATGCCGTTTTACCCTTTGGACACATTCTGCAACTAACCTAATTTTTAAATAACATGCCTGTGATTTAAATTGAAATTATAACGATATTTCATGCACAGATATATAATATTAAGTACGTACCTCTCAGATTTCCAATATAATTGTCCTAGTCAATTTATATTCACTTAAACCGTTCGAGGAAAAAAGTTTCTATAAGCACAAAAACACATCCAAGTGTATTAATCTCAACTGGTGCTAGCCTTGCTGTTCTCTGTTACAAAGGAATTTGACATCACTGTTGCCAACATTCCCATATATGAATACGGTTTCTAGTTCGCGCGCGTGTTTCGAAACAACCTCTATGCCGTTTTACCCAAGTATGCCATTTTAAGCCAGCTTCCCCTACTTATTTGTCTTGGAAGTAAAAATATCAATTTATAAAATTGATAAAATTCTTCTCTTTTAATATTGAATGTGTATTTTCGAAAGGAATTTCCTAGTTGTTTCGTTGCCTGTCTTAACTTTAACAAAAGTAGTGCATTTCGTCTACCTTGACCGAAAACTTTGATCTATTTATAAAACGTGTTTTCATTAAGTTTTGTTTTGCTGTGTCGTTTGGTAAAACATTAATTGAAAAGGAATCCCTACGCCTTGTTAAACATTCTAGTTAATTTCATTAAAAATTGTAAACGGCAATTTAAACTTAGTACTTTATTTGCTAATTACGTAGAACAAGAGATATGCACTGAGAGGTAATTCTATTGCATGGAATTTAATAAATTAAAACACATTTCGACACAGAAATAACTTTTAAAACGGGCGAGTCACAAGGTCTGTGCTTTAAGCGTATACTTCTGCAATAAAGTACAAGCGCTACTTGAAAATTTAATTTACTTCTCAATGGTCGTACTCAAATTGTTTGTATTATTTATTTGACACGCCCCCGCACTGCCGGATCGCTAATAAAATAAACAAATTTCGGTTAGCGGAAGTAGATCGAGACCGTTTTAAATTTTAATTATCTTGAATATTGCCAATAAAAACTTTTTACTTTCTGAATGTTTATTGCTTTCGATTATTTTACTCTACATTCATTTTCTCTTTTAACACGTTTGTGTACTGTTTCTATTCATTTAGTTTCTTTTTCAGTTTATAAATTTAATTTACATGTACACACTTTAATTTCTGTACGTATACTCTGTGAAGAAGAAACAAATCGCTCAGTAAACCTATATAATATATTCTAATAAAATTTAATACAGATGCTTAATTTATTGTCACTGCCCCACTAAATTTTTTGTTTTAATGTTTCCCTCACTACATCTGTCAAATCTTATGATATTTGATGTTGAGATAACGGGAAACCAATTTTTTTACACACAATTCTTCGTGCAAACATTTTTATGATGCCTCATCTTCCTATATGTCACATGTCGATCTTTGTTGATGAGCTTGCGAACAGCATCGACATTTTCCTGAGTGACTGCCATTTTTGGTGCACCTGCTCTTGGAACGTAGCTAAGACTAATCCGTCTACGTTTGAGTTCTCCCTACTAATGATAAACTGATGGTAGGGCTTCATTGCTGAAGTGAACTCGGCGAAGCATTATTGTTGAGATAATTGTCTTCGAAAATTATAAAAAATTATTACGCGAAAATTTTCACGGTTCTAATTCCATTTTTTGACTAACTTTTGAACTTTGACAGTTCATTGTAGCTAAACACTACATGTATATGGATAAATACTTTGAATTTAGGTTAACTAAAGTTGGAGTTTAATATTTAGTACTGACATCAGAGGTATAGAGAGAGGAGAATGCTCTTATAAATGCGCGGAAGATAGAATGATTGCTAATGATGATGCGCGCCGTTTTGACAAAGCGCTAAGGAGCACCAATCATAGGTGTTATTGAAAGAGCGTGATTTTTAAACAAAAAGTGAGACCTAAATTACATTTTAGCCTACTAAGAAAGGAACGTTCAGATTGGTTAAAGTGAATTGTGCATTTACAACCGCAAAATAATCGCGTTTTGCTTATTTTGTCAAACATTTATTTATTTTATTTTACATAGTTTACTGTTTAATTTAACATTAATGTTCTTAAAAAAAATAGTTCTTTTAGAAGTCGCAAGTGAAATATTTACTTTATGAAGGTATTTTGTCACTTTCACTAACTTTCTTTTTGTAATCGCTAATATTTTTATAGTATGGCGGAACCTAGGTTCTTCAAAAAATCGTAAAGGGAAAGGTATGAAATTTGGACAAAGGCAAATGGCTTATAATGTGTATTTCAAGCATAAATATATAGTATGTCTACAAGAGCTGCTGGCTTTGGAACTCACCATAGTCATTACAGTCTGAGTACTTCCACTTATTGTAGTAATAATCATTTAACTTTCGTAACTTTATTAGTAGGAAGTAAGACTTTTACTCTTATCGAATAGCGAGTTTTTGCAAATATCTGGTAAATTATACATTGTGTCTGTCTGTCAGTGTTTGGGTATTAGTAAGAATACAATATACCCAGTGCAATATTAAGGAAATACATACGTATATCTGGAGTTCCAATTTTGCTTCCAGGAAGCGAAATTATCAGCACACTTACAACAACTTGAATGAAGCACGCCATATCATTGTAATTTAAACCCCATTAAAATTGTATCGTTTTAAGTTAAACATCATGCCGCTGCCAATAACAAATCATTTAAATTAGAAAATGTTATTGTTACAGTATATACATGATCATCTTCAGAATTTTCATTGAATTCAGGTTCTGTCTTGAAAATATGTAATTTCAATTTTCAACATTAATATTTTGACAGTTGTGTAAAAATCGTAAGTAAAAGTTAATTTTAGTATTTTCTTTAAATACTTATTGTAATAACAACCAGAAATATACTTTTTATTCTGTTCAAACTTTTTGTTATATATTCAGTATAATATTTTGTGAGAGTTTTTTTAATAATAAAAATATGAAATGATGCTTATTGGTTTTACTATAAATATTATATTTATTAAAGATATTTCTTTGGATATTAAACACATTGTAATTAATTACTTCCCGCATTTATCCACATGCAATAGCTGCGATAATCTACAACAGTAAACAACAAATTATAAAATATTAATTGCAATAGAGGTAAGAGTTTAGATTTTTCATAGTTCGTGTTGCCATTGATTTTGCTTGACTTCATTTGAAAGCTTCATATTTTCGTTTGTATTTACCAGGAGATACCGTAAAAATAAATTGATTATATTTTACATGATATTTCTTAAATATGGAACTTAATGATGGCATTTCTTTTTTGTCCACTAACACCATCAATACTGATACTTAAAACTTCTTCAGCAGATAGGTATTCCGGTTTATTTTCAAAGATCGTACAGCGTTGTTACACAATGGAAATCGCTGATGCTCCATTGGCACATAATCTTCAACTCTGAAATGTTCTGATCAAACATATTTATTCGCTGATCATTGCCAATCAGTTGGTTTATTCAAAGCTTTCAACTATGCCTTTAACAAGACACCTTTTGGAAATCTGAAATAATTTTGAAATTGCAACAAATTTAATTTGATCATGCCATCAAATCTGTGAAAACGTATCCTTTAAGCCTCTTAATATTGGGGCAGCTTTTAGGGCTACACATGTTTATATGAATATATTTAATCATCAATCTTCAACTTTTATACAAGAATAAACCAACACACTTGAACACTAGAAACTAATTTATCTTATTTCCACACCTAACTTCTATCCTGATGTTTTATCCATACGATTCGACAGAAACAAGTCTGTCTTAGAATTACATTTAAAACAAAAACGCAATAATTTAGTACGTAAACCACAAAAACAAACATAACCTAGACTATCATAAACAAACCACTCTCAACGTCAAACACAGGGTCAAAATGGGCGCAATCGTTGTGTCGCTTATGCGCAGTGGTACAAGAGCATTCTCGCCTTTCTGTATCTCTGACTGACATTTGATTAATGCCGCCATCTATGTCTCAGTATGCAAATCATAAAAGACATCTCTCGTATTTGAGCGTGTTAGTTTAGTGAATATTCTAATTGTTTGTTTATTTATTATTTTCACCGACCAAATTGTATTTTTAATAATAATAAAAATAACCTCAGGAGGTAGGGCTAGTACCGAACTATTACAACGCTACTACTATTCGGTTTACATTTTGTTTTCTTTTGTTGGGATAACAAAAACCATATCTATTTGCTCCTGTATTATAGTATAAGTTATAAAATTGGTTGCTGCAGAAACTCATCACGTCAGAGCGTATAAAAAAAGTAGAAGCCCTCACTAATAACAGTAAAAAGTATTCGCTGTCTTCGTTTGAAAATCAATTCGGCGCTTATAATAAAATAGACGCTCAGAAGCCAACAAAACATAATAAAAAATCCGGAAAAACAAATGACCATCGAATCGATATCCTCTACCCCGGCAAAGTGACGCATTTATTATCGACATCCCATTATTTTTTCAGACCAAATTAGTCAGATAAATCAGCGCTTGTTGGTTGGCGGCGACGCTTAATGAAAGTAATTTGGACCCGGAGATAATTTTGATTTATAAAAACATAAAAAAAAAGAAATATCTGCCCATTGTGATTATTATTGAATTGCCGTGAAAGATGTCTGCTGCGATGTGAATCGTGCTTGTCAGCGCGGTGGTTTGGATAAATTTCCGCCAGTGGGATAGTATTTTATGTCGAATCCTCCGGAGTAAAAATAACGGGGAAACCTAGATATTTGTTGTGGCGCCGGCGGCGGCAATAACATAGTCTAGGGGGTACAATTTTGAGCACAGACTGCTTTTGGTAACACTTCAGTTGTATACAGAATTACTTTAATGAAATTCTTGCGTCTTTGAAATATCTAATCCCAGACCCTTCTTAGCGGATTATTCCTCCTATATACAGTTTGTCCAAGATAGCAATGCCGGGACAGGGATTTTGATTATTTTAGTTAAGGCTGTCTTCGATAAGGTTTTGACGGGAGAGAAATGTACCCAAAATACCATTTTTACGGTCGTAAAAAATCAAAACATGTAAATTTTATGCATTCAGCATAAAGATAAAGGTTAAACGCAGTGAACGTTAGTAATTTGTTTCAAATTAAGTTAATATATAAGCCGTAAATAAAATGGGGAGTCAGTGGTTTTGGAAGTACTAGAAAAAATGCCTGCATTAAAAAATTACAAGGTAAATTTATATGTAGTATAGCTACTACACTCGGTTTTTATAATTGGAAGATAAAAATAGTTACAGTAGCTACATATATGTGTAATTTTTTAAGTGGTCCATGAAATTAAAATTATTTACATTTTTGTGGGCCATTACTAGGGCGTGGACACGAACGGTTGATGACTCATCGCGCATGGGCGCACTATTGAAATGTTGTATTTTTAAAGAGGTTTTAATTTTATTTATATAATTGATAACAAGTGGCTGGTGATGTATAAAATACAAAATACCTTATTATTTGTTCATTTTCTCTTCTGTAAGACTTGTTCTCTTTGAATTAAGTGCATCCTTGTAGATAGAAAACGTCCTTTCTACATCGCAACTGGTTATAGGTGCGTACTGGAAATATTCTTTTATTTCAGCGTATTTAGCATACACAATTGCCGCAATTTTATTAATCTGGATTTCAATTAAAAACTGCGTCTAACTTTTGCCGAAGGCCACATACGAAGTAACTTGGAATACTTTTGAAATAATTAATAGCCCACATCTAATGTGGTTAATCTATCTTTTAATTTGAGATTTCGATTTTCAAAATATGTGATTAGTTTAGGCAAATTTCCAAAGTGTTCCTGAAGGAAATAACAACTGATTTTTTAAATTTGGGATTTGTGTTAGTTCTTTGCACTCAGAGATACTTCGAGCATCGTCATTTAAACATGTAACGAAATTTTGTAAACTATCGAAATTCTCTGCATAAAAACTATTTCTGTGTGTATGTTTTAGCAAAGCTAAGTGACGAACGTGCGATATTTTGGCATTCTGTATCGATATTTTACAGACGTTGTAATAAATTTCGGAATCACTGACAATGCATTCATCAGAAAAAGTAATATAAACAACATTCTAGATCTAAATAAATGATAACTAAAAATGTACGCGTATTTTATTGAAACTAGACGAAATCCAGTACACACTTACGTCTAGATAATTGGGAGACGTCGATTCAACAATCCGGTATTACACAGACTGTTTCAAAAATTACGAAGTACGTAATTAACAGTCAAAACAATGACAAAACGAAACCAACTAAATATGAATGAACATTTTATTTCTCTTGCGAAATATAAGGTAAATATAATAAATTTAAAAAAACCCTCACGTTCCTACGATGAAAAAAGGATTTTACTCATAAATTCCTGCTTTATGGGCATTTTTTGCTCTCATTCTCGGGCACTTCTCGAGCGTAAACAGATGTTGCAGTTCGCCATATGAATTAGTGCTATTCAGTAAGCGTGTGTTGTTTACATTATTTCTTTGCTCCGTTGTAACTACATCGTAGTTTAAACCGGTCATGTCCGCGCCCTAGCTATTACACACATTTACAGATATCTGTTATATTTACGTCACATTACAGTGTAGCACATATAGTATAAATGGCGCTATTTATCTTGGAATTATTTAGTAATTATATGTTATATGATACTTTAATTATTCATTATAATTTAAAATTTTAATTAACAGCAATTTTTGCGGTTACTAATTATAAAATTTAGTATGTTACGAGTTATTTGCAAGTACGTAATAGACAGTGTACAGTTGGTATCACAGATGGAGGCACCACAAGACCATAAAGAGTAACTATATAGTTTAATTTGTGAGTTTAATCAAATTGTACTACCTATTTTAAAATTTGGAGTTTTCTGTTATCTTTAATTGAAAGATGGGTATCCCCTTACTAATGAGATGAATTATGCAAATCAATTAAGCTTGGATTTTTTAAGCCGACATAGCCTAATGGCTGTTTTATATTTACGAAGTTGGCGAAGAAATTGTTGGCTAAGAACGTTCTATATTTTTCTTTAAATTTTTTTAAGATTGTTGCTAATTACTTAAAATATAAATATAGATACATTTTATTTGTTATCAGTTTTCAAAACTTTGAAATCGTTGATGTTTTAAATAGAAACTGCACACCATGTCCTGTAGGTATAGTATTTTTGACATATTCATCAAATTCTATAATTCAAATCACATAACAATAATCTTATATCAGCCTCATTATTTATAATATATTAACATTAAAATCCACTACCTTATTTTTATTACAATTACTGTTCTTTTTATTTTTGGTATTTGTAGACCTACATTTTGTTCATATTTACAACTGTTTTTATTGTCTTTGTTGTACCAATACTTAACGTTTTGTGCATGGATGTTCGTGATGTACTTAAACGTACGTACATATAGTGTTTAATAACACCGTAAAAGATAATAAACCAAAACGAAAATGCAAGACAATGTTCACAGCTTCACAGGTTATGGCATGGTTATGTTATAAAATATGGAAGATATTGTATACTTATAAATTTCCTTATTAAATTTGCTTACGCAAGAACCAATACAATCTGTTAAATATATTACCGTTTTGGCGCAATATTTCAATTGAAGAGTTATAATATGAAGTAGCCTTTACTAATTGCTTGTCATTGGTAATCTCATTGTGCTTACAACGTGCCTATAACCAAATTTGCCTTAAAATATGTAGAATTTCTCGTATTCAAACTTGCAAAAAAAAAAATTATTAGAAAAACTGTCCGCCAAAATACAAAATAGAAATAAAACAAAAACATGAAAAGACTCTAAATTCACAGACTAAACGATCCAGACCGGTAACTTAATCCTAGATTTTATCCAGAATACTCATTCTTGTTTAGCAAACGTAAATTTCAATACTCTACCATCTTTGTCAGATTCAGTGAACTTGGAGATGAGATGGCGCTAGCGTCAATTGAAGTGTTTGATATGCTGTGGTTATATGTCATTCAAAACTACATTAATCCTTTGTCGTATATCGTATTAATTATTTGTTGATACAAATATGGTGTCCAAGTGTTTAGTGTTCGGGTTTGGGCAAGATGAAGTTCACAAAATGCACAGGTTTCCTGCAAATCTCGCCAAGTGAGTATAAACTATTGTTAAATGAGTGTGCAAAATAGGTATTCCTTGGTATTGCAAGCGGGAAAATGAACAGAGGAGGCAGCTTAGATCTGATGTTCGTGCTACACAAAGAAAAATAGCTAAACTAAGAAATGTATAAATTTCTTATAAACATTATTTTGTAGAGTTAATAAGATAAGAATGGAATTTCTCTAGTTTAAGAAGCGCATTTTTGACATGCTCTTTGCCTTGCAGGTTTGATACCTTTTGATTTGTGTATTAGTATTATTATTACTATTTTGTTGTTGATTTTATTTTTGGCAATCTGTATAATATCAATTATATATACTATAGACTTGTAACATTAATTTTCTACACCTGCATATTTTTCTGTTATATATTTCATTTGCTATGCGTTTAAGGGACAAATGTAAAATCAGCATTTTAGTAATGAACTATTGCTGTAGTTTTGTTTTTATTTGTCATATTACTCCAGATTTGTATAATTATTGTCTTCTCATTACTGGTTGTGTAATTTAATTTTATTATGTTTTATTGTATAAGTATATGTATCAATAAAAACTATTATTATTATATCCCTATGTTTTCCTTGACAGTTTTCACTTATTTCATTATTATATTTTTCTTAATCTTATATAGAGTAGTAGTTTATTGTGTCTAATAGGTCACCGTAAGAGGGATGTTATAATACAAGTAAAAGATTAATATTTATATTTCGTATCACATATTTAATATTTAACCCCACAAAATTACACATAAAATGGTCAAACTATGGCTATAATTGTTACAGTAAGTAATATTTATTACCATAGTTTTAGTAACTTTTATGTATGTTTCTCTTAAATAAATAACGTATTCAATAAGCGTATTCTGAAAACAAGCTCATTTCAAATTTCGCGCCAATATGATGCTAGCGCCATTATCGTACCAAGTTCACTGATGTGTGACAAGGATAGAAGGTCTTGGATATTATTTTTTCAAGTAGTTGCCAGTCTGGGTTGTTTAGTCTGTGCTAAATTCAAACTATATAAATCAATCGAACTGTCAAATTGACATTTGGGATTTTCAAATACTAACTTTTTCTGTTTTTTCAGCGGGTAAAACATGTTTAATAGAATGTTCAACGAATGGGTACGTTATGAAGACAATATGACTATATTTCTGTTTTGCATATTATTATTCTAGGTGATCAACAAAGATATGGTACCCTGTAAGATAATTACTAAGCTTCGGATAAATATGCATTTGCATAACTGCATATTCTAATGCATAATTAAGTAATTTTTGAGTTGAAATACATATTTTAGTCATTTTCAGTTTTATCTGCATATTTCCCAGTTAATTTTTTTTTAAACATGATGTAATGGTTTTTATGGGTCTGAAAAATAATAAACAATTCACTCACTATTTATTTTTAAAAGTCTATATTTAAAACACCAAATAAAAACATAATTGAAAATGAAATTAAAGAACACTCTTGAAACAAACGAACTATATATTAACTAAATTCAATAAAACTATAATTATTTAATCACAGTAACACAAAATATTATATATGTACAAATTTATCAAAGAATATTTATGTGACAGATTTATGTAAGAGTATTTATTTGGTACACACGTATTTACATAATCGACTCTGAATGAATGAATGAATGCTTTTTCTGGCCGGCTGCCTTTTTATAGAAGTCCTATTATTCTCGAATTTACATTACATAAACAAATCTAATAGAACCGTCACCGTCCTTCGAAAATATATGTGGTAAATCCCAAACAGCTTTTATGACCGATTATCAGGTACCCAACCCGCAAGGAGTGGAATATTCCATAACTTTGTTTGATTTTGAGAAGCGATCATCCCAAGTGTTAAAAATGCCGAAAGAAAAACGATCAGTTAGCGCAATTTCAAACCAATTTGTCAAAGACTTCAGCGATTTTACAATTGATGGGAGTGTGCTGTTTTGTAAATACTGTGAAGTGAGTGTAACAGCAACAAAAAGTGCCAAGTGACGCAGCATTTACAAACCAGTAAGCACCAAAAAAAGCAGAACTGAAGCTTAGGAAGTAAACAGCAGATGTTAGTGCCAGCTATATTAAAACCTGGTCCCAGTCGTTCACCATTTAACGAGGAATTGTGTGAAGCTCTAATTTCTGCGGACATACCGTTGGCGAAATTAAACAATGAAGCATTTAAAACCTTTTTGGAATAACTTACCATGCAAAATATACCAGACGAACCTACACTGCGAAAAAACTATGTTCTCCCATTATATAACGCCACAATACAAAAGCTGCGGGAAAAAGCTAAAGATAAAAAATATTTGGGTATCTTTACATGAAACAACGGATGTAGAACAAAGTAGCATAGCAAATTTTGCTTTTGGTATTTTGAGAGTTGAAGAAGAAAGAAATAAATCAGATCTGTTAACAATGAAAGTGTTGGCAAAAGTGAACCATACAACAATTGCCACATTTTTCAATGATGCGCTAAATTTTTTGTTGCCAACAAGCATTTGCTTCGAAAAAGTGCTCGTTGTGTGTACGGATGCTGCTCCATACATGTGTAAAGCAATGAGTGGTTTGAAAATACTTTATTCAAAAATGACTCACGTTACTTGTGTGGCGCATGGCTTACATCGAGTGGCCGAATTAGTTCGTTCCGTTTATACAAATGTAAATTTGTTAATATCATCGACCAAGAAACTGTTTTTAATAGCACCTTCTCGCGTTGCCAAGTTCAAAGAAATTGCTGGTTATGGGATTCCACTTCCGCCGTCCCCGATTCTTACAAGATGGGCACCTGGATTGAAGCTGCAAGCTATTACGCTCAACATTTTGAGTTTATTGGGCGTATTGTGAACGATTTCGATCCTGAAGAAGCGAAAAGCATACAGGATGCTCAAAACGCTTTAACACAAAGAGGATTGCGCGAAGATTTGATTTTCATTAGATTAAATTTTACTTGTATTTGCGTGGCTATTTTGAAATTGGGAACCAAGGGACTTCCTTTAGAAAACAGCATAGAAATTGATGAAAATGTTTTTGATAGGTTAAGTGAATTAAAAAAATTGTAGTTTTGCAAAAAAAAAAATGTTGACAGTTTTAGATAAAAATACTGGATATCAAATTTTGAAAAATATTTCCAAGATTTTACAAAATAAGGAAACTGCTGTTGCTCCCAGTAATTTGAATCTCACTGACATAGTGGATTTATCATTCGATCCTATTGTATCATGTGACGTGGAACGATGTTTTTCAGAATTTAAAAATATTTTAGGTGATAATAGGTGTAAATTTATATTTGCCAATTTATTACATCATGTCATAGTGAAGTGTAATAGTAAAAATTTGTAAATTTATTGTAAATAGACCAATATAACCTTTAAAAAATGTTTTATTTAAATCTAATAAACGATTTTTGAAAGCATATTTAAATGCATATTTTTAATATTTTGGATGCATATTTGCATGCATATTTTGTACTTTTTTAATACATATTTATCCGAAGCCTAATAATTACAAATGTATCAAGTAAAAGAAAATGTTTTATTTTGCATGACGCAAACACACTGCTGTTTATTTGTTGTATAGTTTTGTTTTAACACTTAAAATTTGAATTAAGTACATAGTAATTCGTTCATTTAAATTTACATGTATGTTTTTGAAAAATAAATTCGCGGGGAGAAAGAATTTTTATTTTAATTCCATCTTATGGGAGGCTACCATCGTTATACTCAAGGCAGTATGTTAATTCTGTTTTCTTGCCATATTGGCATAAAATAAATCAATAAATATATATCTGATTTATATTAAATTTTGCGTGTTCCAATATTTTTTTATGAAGAACGGTGGTAAATTTACGGGAAGAGAAGTTAAGATGGGCTGATACCTCTTCCCCCTCCAAAAATAGAACAACTTACAGACACTTTTTATTAAAGATGCCGGAAAGGAATAAAAGCAAAAAAACGTTCCCGGAGAGAAAATTTTCAATTACAATATGCAAATAATTTTATTACGACGTACAAGAATGATAAGGAAGCAGAAAGAGAAAGCGAAAGAAATTGAAATTCGACGTTGGCCAAATAACGAGACCTTGAATTTATTGACGGAGAGAAGCACAAAAAAAAGAATAACGCTTCGCCCCCCCTTTTTTTAGCATACACACAACACGCATTGTTATGCTCAATACACCCCATAAGCGTGAAGAGACGTTTCTGTGTAATTGAAAGAAAAACAACGACACTATAAATATTCTCCGGTTTGACTATATGTCATAAAGGATATCGGTTAAACGGGGCATAATCCTTACTTTACGCCGCCGCAAAATGTTACCCCAACAAAGAACTGAACAATGTCTGCTCTTTTCAAATGTAAATGCCCGACGAATAGATGCCAGCTATCTTCCTTCCCTTCTCGCCTCTTTTTCGCCCGCTGAAATTATTTTATTCCCGCATTCAGTCGCGGCTCTTTGCGAAATCACTGTCGCTTTCTTTGTGACAATTTTAAAAAATTCTTCCACGCCACACCATTCGTTGAATTGTCGAACTGATGACTTCGCGTTTTCTCAATTTTTAATTATTTACGCTAAATTAAACGCACGAAACGCTAGCCCGGAGAATAATCTAATTATTCTTATCTTTTAAAGTAATGTTTCTTCAGTTATAATTGCCTCGGCGTGCAATTATTCCGTTCATATTGTACGTTTGTCGAGGAAAAAGCTTCTGTATCAGTTTGTGCTTCGACGTAATATACAATTTAAAATAAAATAGATATTAATTCAATTTAAAGATACTTATTATTTTCTAATATTCGAATCTAAGGTTTATGACCAGGAAGAAAATATATTTTGAAAGCGTAATTGAAAATAGTATTTTTTATTGGAATAAGAAATCTTTATACCAACATGAATTTGTTAGGAAATTTATACAACATTTAATAGGCATAGTTTTGTATTACAGGGTGTCCAGAAAGGGTATGGGGTATTTGTAAATTTAATAAAAAAAACACTACAAGTCAGTAAAATATTTTTTTATTTTTAATCTTTAGACAAAGTTTTGGAAAATTAAGTGGCAAAGATCACGTTGTCCAAATGTTGACCCTCGCGCTGCTGGCACTCCTCTAACCGAACACGGAAATTAGCCACCACGCGTCTACACATCTCTCTGGAAACGGCGGCCATTTCAGTGCGGATATTGTGCTTTAGTTGCAGTAGAGTTCGTGGTTTTTTGCATACACTTTCTCTTTAAAGTATTCCCATAAGAAATAATCAAGGAGTGTAAGATCGGGGCTTCTCGGGGGCCAGTTGATGGTGCCTCGACGAGAGATCACTTTTTCCGGGAAAAGTTGATTCACAACCTCAAGTGATTGGTTTGAGGTATGGCATGTGGCGCCATCTTGTTGAAACCATGTTTCCCCATTTACGCCTTCAAACTCCTGCAGTTGTGGAACCAAAAAGTTTCTTAACATGTCGCAATACCGTTCAATGTTTACCGTAAGTGCTCGCCCTCGCTGGTCTTCAAAAAAATATGTCCCAATAATGCCTTCACCAGACATGGCAGCCCACACAATCACTTTTGGACTATGTAATGGTCGTTCATGTTTCTGTCTTGGATTTTCGTTGGCCCAATAGCGGCAGTTGTGTTTGTTCACGTGACCATTTAAGTGAAAGTTCGCTTCGTCACTAAACAGAATATTTTCGAACGTTGGGAAACGTTGAAGCATTTCATTTGCAAAATTCAACCGGACAGGATAGTCGGTGACATTCAGGTTTTGAACAAACTGAATTATGTAGGCGGTAAGTTGTAAATCTTGCTTCAGAATCTTGCGCAACGACGATTTTTTAATGTTCATAACTTGACTGCGTTTGCGAACTGATAGAGACGGATTTTCACGCACTGAAACACTCACTTCTTCAATCGTGTGTTGGCTTCGAACAGAGCGCGGGCGACCTTGATTGAGAATTTTTATAGTCGAACCGGTATTCTCAAACATTCGAATCCATTTTCTGATGGTATCATCCTTCGGTGCATTTCGTACGTTAAATTCTGCACGATATAAACGTTGCGCGGTAACAATGGAATCACCATTGCGATAATAGGCGCGTACGCAAAAAGCACGATGATCTCCCGGGTACACTTCCATGGCTACTGTATCTCCAAAGAGCAGTGCAATGATCTATCCTTACCCTACCCCTCCAAACTGCGCCGTTACATGGGCAGCGCAGATACAAATACCCCCACCCTTTCTGGACACCCTGTATTTTGGATGCTTGTGTGTATAACGTTCGTACAAATTATCGCTAGAGCTACTCGCATCGACATTCTTCGTTCAGTTCTGAATAAAAAATCTTAATGTTAAAATAGAGATAGCTGTAATTTAGTTTAAATAATAAATTTTACAAATATTATTTCATAGGGGAAGGATTGGGATAGTAACTTTTGGGCCTATTTATTTTACACAAAATAAAATAAATATGGTATATTTTATGCTATACGTGTTTTATTAATATGTAATCAATTAAAAAAACCGTTTGAACTAAAATTTGAATTACCCAATTTTGAAATATACTTCTAGTTTCAAATAGGTGTCAGTTGCCCCGTTTTACCCCACTCACGGGGCAAAACGGGACACCATTGTTTAAACAATAATAAGTCAAGTAAGGAACATTTTTATTTATTATTTATGATATTACTACCTAGAAGTTATAGACCATGTATAGGTATATTATATACATAATAGGTAAATATTTAAAACTATTTACATATAGAACATAGGAGAGCGGCATCCTCGTCGTCTTCATCAACTCCCGCACAAGAGTTGTGTGCCCATTTCAGGCATGAAGAGCATCTAATCCATCCCTCCTCAGATAAGTCATGACAGTACAAGCACTCGTCTTCTTTGTTCTCTTCTTCGCTGTCATCAGAAGATAGTTTTTGTTTCTTGGAAGCTTTGGTAGGGATTAATTTCTTTGAAACGAGGCTTCTTTTTACCGTTTTAGCTGCTTTTTCTTGTTTCTGTTTTTCTGCACCCTTCAGGTCTTCCTTGTATGGTGATGATGTCAAGATAATGGTTTTGCCCCGTTTTCTTGAAACCCTTTTATTATTTTGGAACAGGAAAAATTATTTCTGGACTTGCACACTTAAAACTAGTGGAACTTAGCTCCCGATTCGAAGTTGATGAGGTAGAAGGCTGTTTCGAAGTTGAGGGGTAGAAGGCTGCTTCGAAGTTGAGGGGGTCGGACTTTGTGCTTCGTTTACATCGGCCGAAGTGAGCTCAATATCGCTTGTTGTAGAAGGCAAGAAATCTACATCTGTAAAAACCTGTCAACAGGCCAGATTCCAGTCTTTCGGAATCCATTCACAATTGTGCATAGTTGCCGCATGTACAAAACCCGGACCAAATAAAGAAGCAACTTGAAATAAGGTAACGACCTTTCCAGGGTTAACTCTGAGCCATTTTCGTACTTCATCCTCGTAATTGTAACGGTAGGCCCTGTATATAATGAATAAAATATAAATATAATATAACATCCAAAATATTTATATTAAGGTAATGTATATCATGAAATTAAGGTAGATAATAAATCAACACAGATCGGGAAACATGTATTATTCATTTATGTGTATTAAATTATTATATTCCTGTTTAAAATGTTCCTATATAAATGCTGTATATGTAAAAGAGAAATAGTGCGTAGGTGTATCGGTGAGAAAGAGAGAAAACACAAGTGGCGGCAATGATATCGGAGTCAGCCAGGAAGTTATGCGACATAGATAAGAAACAGTTTGTGTGCAACCGACACGTGGAACCTTGAACATTATGAAGAAAAGTAAAGTACATAGGTGGCCCGGGGAACCCCCTTAAAAGAATACGGTGAGATGTGCCGTAAGCGAAGAGGCAGAAGCAGACGCTCCCTAGCCCGTAAACAAGTAGGTTCGCAGGTCCCGTTAAGTAAAATAACACTGGACCGCACCCAAGAAAAAGGGAACGATCTCACAGGCTAACAGTGCGAATACAAATATAGTAATTCTAAGCATTAGTAAAAAGTGAGATAAAAGCCTGGTGAGAAAAGAGATATATTTTTATTAAAATAAGTGTGTGCCGTATCTCGGGACAAAGAAGACGACGATTTCAGTCTACCCTGGGAAAGCTGCCCGTGAAAACACCGTTCCAGCGTCACAGCATCGTATAAAGGTACCCAACGTTGTTTGAATTAAAGGCCTCTATCATGCATGCAAATTTTGTGAATAATGAATTAGAATCTAGAGAGATATTATTTATATAAGGCAACATTGTTGAATCAATTTATTATATTTGCCCATGTTGTAATTGATGCGTAATTTGTATTGTGTTGTACCATTTGAATTGTGTTTCGTTCTATAACCTTTGTTTGTAACCTAATCTGTGTTGATGGTGTTATAATCAATATATTAATAATATTTAAACATTCTTTTGCTTATTATTTGTCTACCTTAATATAAGAAATTTGGATTTAAAAAAAAGAAGTAATAGTACGTTCAGATAAATAATCTTAGTGTCTAAATACCCGAACCGTCTTGAAATTGAGAGTCTTATGCAAAACCGAACTATTTACCTGAGCTAATTACGCGGAGCATTCAATAAGTCATTTTATTTAGTTGAGTCATTTTAATTATTTTCACTTTAAATACCGTACTATTACATAATATTTACTTAATGGTCTCATAAATGTCACGTCAAGTGGTTGGAGTCTGTGAGAACAATGAGGTGGAAGGCACAATAAAATCACCCCATTGTCCCGTGCTAAATCAATTAACTCCAAGCTTTTAATATGAGTCGAATGCCCATCCAAAACGGGTAGACACGGTTTTTCTTTTGTAGTTCCTGTGAATTTAATAAATTTTTTAACCGAACTAGAAAAAGTTCCTTGGTCATCCACCCTGTTTTGTGGACTTCTAAAGAAGCGCCAGGAGGAAGTCCAGTTTGAAATTCTTGTTGCATACATTTCCTTGGGAATATCAACATGACATGAGTTCCAGAAGCGGAGAAGCAAATTGCAGCAGTGACAGTATTACCTCTTTCAGCTGATGTTATGGTTCCGACCTGACGACGTCCTTTTTTGGCAATTATTCTTGAGTGACCTTTTGGGTTTACTGTCAGACCCGTTTCATCGCAGTTAAATATCCTATCCCATGTCAGCTGATGAGTATCCACAACTTTCGAGAGAAGGTTGAAAAATGGTTTGATTGCGACCTTATTGAACCACACGGCTCGAGCTGCTGATGTTGCTTCCGTCTTTCGTAGGCTTAGATTGGCGTGCCTATCCATAAAACCTCTTGTCCACTCCAATCCTGCTTTCCCATCCTTAAATGGATGATTAAGGTTATTGCGATCGGCCAAAGCAAAAACAAGTTCTCGAAACTCATTCGTTGTAAAGCCTCTAGTTTAGTTAAGTAGTCAACTAGTTCGGCCTCTTGCTCGTCCGAAAAAACGCATCGGTGTTTTCCCAACGTTTTCTTAACTCTGTATTCTGGATTATTTCGAATTTTTTTTAACGGGACGCTCTAAAGTTGTTTGCGGAACGTTAAATTGACCAGCCGCTTTTTTGTATCCCATCGAGCCATTTACAACTTCTTCTACCGCTTCTTGCATCTGTTCTTCGGGCCATTGTTGCCGTTCCGACTTCGTTTTGTAACGTTGCACCATTCTAAATTTATCAGAACGAACACGCAACTGTAACAAGCGCAGATTAACAAATAAAAAATTTATTTCATTTCTACTTACTTACAGTAAAATACACGTTGAAAATTGCAACACTCATAAAAATTTACATACGACAACGAACTAGGCAACTTGGTTGGCTGTGATCTGTTGTATAGTAGTAGGGGACAACATGAGCACGGGTTTCAGCGATATTCAGATAGATTGTAGTACTTGTTACGAAAATAAGGGAGGTACCCCGATTTGCCCTATAATAATAATAATAATCTTTATTCATTTCAAACAAAGTACAAAATACCCTGGAACACAGCAGTATTTGTACTGGAAATATGTCACAAAGAGAAAGAACAATGGAGTTACAATAAAATCATCAATCATAAAATATACATATATATCATAAATTAAAAAAATACTATTATATTATTAAAATATTTGAAAACTACATTAATTAAAATTTAGTATCACTGCGACATATATTCATTAATAGAATAACAAGACAACGTTAACAAATACGCCCTAACACTATACTTAAATTTACAATAAGTTTTACAAGATTTTATGCTGTTTGGCAGTTTATTATACAACTTACATCCCATGAAACCTAAGTTCTTTTGAAACAGAGTGGTTTTGTGGGTCGGAGGCAGCAAATAATCCGTTTGACGTATGTTGTAATTATGCGGAGTATCAGTCGAAAATCGACATTTAAATTTATAAACATAGCACAAGACTTCAACGATATACACGTCATATACAGTAAGAATATTGTGTCTACCAAAGATTGTTCTACAAGATTCACGAGAAGGAAGATTGAAAATGGTACGAATCGCGCGTTTCTGCAATATAAGAAGACGCTCCGTTCCAAGACCAGATCCCCAATGAATTATTCCAAACCTCAGCCTGGAATGGAAATTGGCGTAGTAATAAGTTTTAAGAACATGAGCACTGCAAGACCTTCTCAGGTTGTACAAAGCATAACATGTTCTAGATAGTTCATTACAGATATTATCTATATGGGTAATCCACCTAAGATCCTCATCAATGGTGACACCAAGAAGTCTGGCAGACCTGCTCAATTTCACATCATTCCCACCCAGAGAAAAACTATCCACATTATATCCACGCCGGTTGCGGAACAAAATACATTTGGTTTTTTGGGTGTTAACAACCAAACCATTAGCACAAAGCCATTCACACAATCTTTCATAAAGACAATTAGCACTCTCAAACAAACCAGCCAAATTGCTAGATCGAATTATTATATTAATATCATCAGCATATAATACAAGATCAGAATCCATCCCGAGAAATGAAGAAAGGTCATTGATATAAATTAAGAAAAGAGTGGGTCCAAGGACCGACCCCTGTGGAACCCCCCTACACGAAACTCTGGTATCAGACGAAAGTCGATCAATCACCACCCTCTGTCTGCGATTTAACAGGTAACTCTCAAACCAACAGTAAGCCTCACCCCTAATACCATAACTTTGTAATTTATTGAGCAGAACATTGTGATCGACAGCATCAAAAGCTTTCGATAGGTCGACAAACATTGCAAGGCAAGGGGTACCAGCATCAATGTCGCGCAAGATTGAATTAACAAACCCATACAAAGCCGTATCAATAGATCGGCCCGGCAGGAATCCATGTTGGCAAGTCGTGAAGAGATTATTTACTCTGAAGTATGAAATGATCATTTCATTAATAAGCATTTCATATACCTTAGAAAACACAGACAAAATACTGATAGGTCGATAATTTTCCATGCAATTAGGATCGCCCCTTTTGTAAATTGGGACAATGTGTGCTATTTTTAATGAGGACGGAAAAACCCCTCTTTCAAATGAGTAATTTACCAAGTAAGCCAAAGGTCCTGCAATTATCTGGGAAACCCTCTTAATTATAAATGCTGGAACAGAATCATTCCCAACAGTTGTAGAATTACTCAACTTATTAATAACTCTTAGAACATCATTCTCGACAACAGGCCGTATAAAAAAGCTGCTGTCAGTTTGTCGAAAATGAGTATGAGTGTTTCCATTAGTGAGTGCATTTGTGGAGCAGAGCTGTCAATAAACTTATCATTAAAAGCATTACAAAGTTTGTGTAAGTTATTATTAGCTGGTAGAACCCTTTCGTTATTAAAATTAGGCGAACTATGTTTAATGACATTCCAGACTGCCCTAGACATGTTACTACTTGTCATTATGTAGCAATCATTGTAGTCTTTTCTTCGTAAATTGATCATGTGTTTGTAAAATTTTTCATACTTTAGATAATCAGGCTTGAAGATTGAAAATTTCCTACTGAGATCCCGCATAAATAACAGATTATTTTATACCCCGTTTTGCCTCACGTTCCCCTAAACGTTTTCGTTTTGATTACAGAGTTTGTTTTTAACATTTCTTCATTAACGTACTTTTACGAAAAAAATGTTTGACAACGTTGTAGAGTTTGTATTTCAATGTGATTTCAATCAGTATCATTACTGTCAAATTTTGTCATTTACCTGTGCATTTAAGTCAACTATCGTGTTTCATTTTGTGTAAACTCTGCTTCTTCGTGGTTATTTGTATTCTTTTGATTAGTTGTTGTGCTACTGTGCTTTATCGTTTCTTTGTTGTTATTTTATTCCTTCATAATGGGTTTTAGGGGGGACACCTTTTATATTTTTACAAAATCTGGTAAGAAAACAAAATTTTTGGGAACAAACTATTTTATTGTTTTTCAAAATATTCCCCTTTATGGTCTATATACTTTTGCATGCGTACAAACCAGTTCTCAAAACTTTTTTTCCACTCTGAAGGTTGTATCTCAGAAATAAGGTTTTCAAAGACTTCGACTGCTTCTTGAGATGTTTCATTTTGTGTAAACTCTACTTCTTCATGGTTATTTGTATTATTTTGATTAGTTGTTGTGCTACTGTGCTTTATCGTTTCTTTGTTGTTATTTTATTCCTTCATAATGGGTTTTAGGGGGGACACCTCTTATATTTTTACAAAATCTGGTAAGAAAACAAAATTTTTGGGAACAAACTATTTTATTGTTTTTCAAAATATTCCCTTTTATGGTCTATATACTTTTGCATGCGTACAAACCAGTTCTCAAAACTTTTTTTCCACTCTGAAGGTTGTATCTCAGAAATAAGGTTTTCAAAGACTTCGACTGCTTCTTGAGATGTTTCATTTTGTGTAAACTCTGCTTCTTCGTGGTTATTTGTATTCTTTTGATTAGTTGTTGTGCTACTGTGCTTTATCGTTACTTGGTTGTTATTATATTGCTTCATAATGGGTTTTACGAGGGGGCACCTTTTATATTTTTACAAAATCTGGGAAGAAAACAACATTTTTGGGAACAAACTATTTTATTGTTTTTCAAAATATTCCCCTTTGTGGTCTATATACTTTTGCATGCGCACGAACCACTTCTCAAAACATTTTTTCCACTCTGAAGGTTGTATCTCAGAAATAAGGTTTTCAAAGACTTCGACTGCTTGAGGTGTTGAAAATCGCTGTCCACGCATTTTTTATTTCACAGTTGGGAGCAGAAATAAATCAATCGGCGACAATTCAGGTAAATATGAGCAATAAGTCATTATTTCAACACTTTTCTCCTTCAAATAGTCATTTGTTAGACGTGCTGTATGGGAACTCGCATTGTCGTGTTGAAGAAAAATACGACGTTTTCGGTTGTTCCTCCTGATTTCGTCTATAACTTTTGGCAAACAAATTACTGTATACCATTCAGCGTTAACAGTTCTTCGATCTTCTAAGAGAATTGTTGCGATGTGTCATGTAAAGCCGAAGAAACAAGCTATCATTTTCTTGCAAGTGCTCCTTGAACGAAAAATTTTTGTGGGTTTCGATTCATCTTGGAACACCCATACAGTAGATTGTTGCTTGCTGCGTCGTATGCGGCTGATACGCATACGACCTGTGACGATGTTGTATACGGATTTTGGGGTTCCTACGTCGAATTTTTTGCGCATTTCTTTACACCAATTGACACGAGCTGCTTTCTGTGCTTCGGTTAATCTATGTGGAATCCATCCACGAAAGTTGTTATGACATGTAATTTCTGGCATTTAATTAAATTAATGACTTACAGAATTTTTCAAATCTAATATATCATATCATATATTATGGTATTGGCATGAATTTTTAGCGTTGTAAAATATATAAGGTGCACACACAGGGAACATAGCAGATGCTGAACTTTGAGCTGTTCTGACACCTCTACGTACAATCTCCTTAACTTGTCTTTGTCGTAACTTGCTTCCGCATTATTTTATATCTTGTTCGAATGATTCTCCTTGCACATTTTCCTTGCTAGATCTATGCAGCTTTTGCAAAAGATCTTATTTCCATATATTTATTGGAAGGAAACCTAAATACGCATCCCTATTCTTTACACTAAAGTACCCTATTCATCTGAAACTGTTTGTCTACTTGATTTTGAAGTATTTCTACCACTATACTTTATACATAGAGTATTTTTGCGACTCCATAACATTCTTTAGCCTTTCCAAATGTTTATCTGCCACACATAACACTTTCAAAAGCTATCTATATCTACATTTCTACTCGAATAATATTTTGTTGGCCAGTTATCTCCTATAAATGCATGCCTCAGTTTACCCCGAAAAAATCAGAGGTAGCGCTACCGCTCTACATATGTCTAATATACTTGACACCCTTATTTAACATTAGAGAGGTTATCTACCCATATGTTTCTCAGGAGCTGCTGGACCGATTTACTTGATTTTTTTTTAATGACCGCTGTTGCTACTCTAGGATGTTCGTCAAAATAGGTTTCACGAAACCAAAGCGGGGCCAAAAACTGCAAAATTTGCATAAAATGAAGGTGACCTTCTTCAGCAAATAGTCAATTTGCACGCTTGAAGGCTGGAATTTTGCATAGTTGTATTACAACATGCCCTACAAGTTACACTTTTTGCGTTTTGAAAAATCTTTACTACAAGCGATTTTATTCAAATTTTTCGGAACGTCAGTAATGTAAAATCGCCATTGCTTCAATAACGCATCGTTAATTTTTGAAATAGAAGTTTGAAGTCACGGTACTAAATTATTTTGCGACTCCTCTATTAGAAAAATTGTCCGTTTTAAAAATGTTGTCTGGATCAGATTTTATTTAAACTTTAAGGTTCAGAAAGTTTTCAAAAATTCGGGTTCTTTTAAACCTCGTTCACTCTATGGCAGATGGTTGAAATCCGACTGGCGTATTTTATTTTGTATTTGTATTGTAATTTAACAGTCAGTTTCTGTGTTGTAAATAAGAGATGTCGAAAGTACAACCTATGGACATTTCGGCATTTGTTATATTAATTACTGCATTAAAATTATTCATTTCACTTAGGTAAGGTTTTAATTGTCACTAAAAAGGTATGCACTAGCTAATGGAGAAAATGCAAAGGGGGCAGAAAAATGGCGAATATACTTAAGCAAAAAGGCCCCGAATATAAAAAAAAATGTACATGCACGAAAAGGTGTATACATGTGTTATTTTCATCAGCACATTAAGAAGAGGATTTAACTGCTGAATTGTGCTATAGTCTCATACTTGGAAGATATATTTTCTAAATACTTTTATATTTTTGATACGCTTATATAGAATGCATAATTTACGAGATACTTGCAAAAAATCGCTATCCGATAAAAGTAAAACTTTATTCCAGTCGGAATTTTGAAATTTTGCTTATCTCTTTGCTGCACGAGATTTGATACAATTTCCAGACCCTTGCTGTACGAAAAATTAAAATACAAAAAAAGTTATTTTTTAAAGTTTAATCTATGACATAGTAACAAAATAAAGTTTTATAGTACAAAAAATATATTAAAAAAATTGCCAAAATGGCCTTCACAAGGTAGTCCATATTTTGTAGCATTGTGCAGTCTTCAGCAATATTTACTAATATTGTTATCGAAAATCAGCCAAAGGTTAATTGATTTGAATCATTATTATTACTACCGTGATATTTTTGAAAACAATCTTTGTTTTTTCCAAGACACAGCGCAACCTCACATATACTACATGACCAATCGGATCGCATTGGATTTGCCTTGGTACTGCAAAGTGCACATCTGCGGGTACATCGAACGGGTTGATGAGATGAGGTGCCTAACTTATGAAGGCACTTTACGACTTCTCTTCTGAATAAACCCCCCATCATTTTTCCGTTTTGTTTTTACTTCTACTAGCACCTCTGCAAGCAAACCATCTATGACTTTTTCTCTGAAGTCCTTAAGAGTCAGGTGGCAATTTCTTTAGTTTATATAATACATAACTGTTTACGACGGCGCAGTCTATAAAATGCCAAAATATTCTCATGTACCATCTCTTGCTTTTCCTATCGATTTCATAAGTGGATTTAAGTTGATCGAAACCATCCACACAATTCATATTTTTATTATAATCTGTTCAGCATTCGGACATGGAATTTGTTTTGATGAGCCGTCTTTATCCCGCATTTTCTCTTCGTTTGTTGATTGTGGATCGTCAAAACTTGAAAGCAAGTGAACTGTTCGGTTGTCCTTCCATTTGAGGCAGCTTATTCCATCACTGCTTATGTTATAGTCATGTTCCTCTTGTTGTAGATATTTGTCTTGTTTCAGCTTAGGTAAGTTTTTGCGATTTTCCATTACGGTACCACAAGCATTTATGCCCTTTTACTTCAATTCCTTCATTAAATTATAAGTAGTGAAATAGTTATCAAAAAATAAGAGATGCTGTTTGTATTCCAACCCCTCCATTAATCGTAACACTACCATTTCTCCTAATCCATGTTCTACATAGTCTTTTGTTTTCCCCGTTCAAATATCAAAATCATATAGATAACCCTCACTATCAGCTAAGGCCCAAACTTTATAGCCTCGTTTGATTGGTTTTTTGGGCATATATTGTTTTAGTGAACTTCGTCCTTTAAATTTTATCATAAATTCGTCCACAAAAATGCAGCGATGGGGATTGTAACATTTCTGAAAAGTTGTTCTTCAGTTCAGATATGAATGGCCGTAATTTCTACAGCCTGTCGTAACTGGAGTCATATCTAGTCGGCATTACGGAATTGTCATTCAAATGTATATGACTCAATTACCAACTATTGAATCCGATTGACAGGCATGAATTGCGAAATGTATGGATCCTGCAAATCTTCATCTACAGACCAATAATCCCGGTAGCTAGGTGGCCTTTCCGGATCAGTTACTGATGAACCAAGGGGTATTGACGAGATTCAATATCCCTTGGTTCATCAGTATCATTTTCCTCCCCATCTACGTCGCCAATGTCCGATTCTAAGACACTCGGTATATACTCAGCAGCGTCAATATTATCTATCAAAGTATATGCTTTATTGCTTTATCAGAATTCAATGTGTCTAACTTAATAACTTTATTGAAACCCATATTAGAGTCAAACTGTAAAAATAAATTTCAGATTAAATCGTGCTTAGCTGCATATTGGTTCAAAATTTAGACTCGCAAAAAAAGAAAAATTGTAACTAATTTTGAATAACTGTTGACTATTTACATAACAAACACCAACCACATATGTAAATAAACGATTTTAATGATACAATAATATTCTCAAACACTAACCTCAATTTTTCTTCATTATTGAATCAGTAACCACACCCTTACAACTGTTTACCACGAGTACTTTTCTATTAGAAAGAACTCAAGCGTGCTAGTATTCTCCGTTTATGCAAATACTGGTAAAAGGAAGTGAGGATATGTAGCCCATAATTTGTGTTGTTGTGCAGCTAGATATAAATGATTTTTTGGTGGACCGATGTGTTACAATTTGCTGGAAGTTAGTGGTTCATGTTGCAATCCCATATGCAGCAAAGAGTTATACAAATACAAAAAGTATCGAAAATCATGAATAAATTAATATAATACTTTTATACTCTCTGTATCTACCTAGAAAGCATAACTTGCGAGATATTTGCAAAAAAACGGAATTTCTATAAGAGTGAAAGACCTACTTTCGGCAGGAATTTCAAAAAATATTTAATAATTTTTTTTCTCAAATTCGCCTTTGAATATATACGAATTCTTTATAAAATTGTCTAAACTTATATTATATTTGATATTGGTAAAATTCGAATTTCTCACTGAAGTAAACTACTACTTCCGGTGCCCCGATTTTACTGAAAATCTAATGAGATATCAAGAGGGAGATTATATTTGTAAATATAAAGTTTGGTATTGATAGGTTTAGCCATTTGGACACTATCGTGGACGCAGACAGACAGACAACAGACACACACACTGGAATTTTGTAAAAACCACTATTTCGATATCAGGGGACACCAAAACATATTTCCAATAATAAATTTTACTTTCTAAAGTGAATTTACATTTCGTCTCATGTTTCCCATTTATATTAAGTCCCCCCCATATTTCGGTTAGAAAATTTACAGTACTGTACTGTGTGATATAATATATCGATTTTAAATGGGCTTTTAACATGTCATTATTCAATGGTAGAACAAACAGTTATATCTGTTTAATCTTCGTGAATGAAACGGGCAACTTCAATCCCCGCTCTCTTTTCCTACTCCATGCACGTGAAGGAATACAAAAAGAGGTCTGATAATAATATATAGGCCCATTCGTTTACCGACCACTGATTATTCATGTATATATTGACTTCCTTTGACTTTATGTCGAACATGTCACTATATATTAACGATATGTTAATGTGTCTCTTTGTATTCGATTCTATTTGATGCAATATTTCTTCATAGGACTACATTTCCGCAAATTGTAATTCGATAAATCACTTTAACTACGTATAAAATAGCGCTTTAATGGAAATCACTCGACAGCTTGCAAATTTTCTCCAACCCTTTGACCTATTCGAAACTACATCCACACAACGTTGCCTGGAATTCAGTCCCTCTTCGCAAATATTTGTGCAGCTAACCAGCCGTACCCACTTGAAACAGAGTACTTCGGGGTTCTGTTTACGAACTACTTCTAACACCGGTGTATACACTATGTCTTCGGTTCGAAAAATGTCAACCGTTTTTCTCATGCAAGTAGATCCGATTCCGACACACCCGGCCTTTGGTTAAACAGAAACCTATGGACATTCTTCTTCATAGCAGTATAGCAGACCTCATACGGTATGCGTTCACCTCTTGTAGAATCAACATGCTCCACCTCCCATTTAAGGGACACAATGAACGGAACGACCTGCAGTTAGGTTTCTATACAGGGGTAACACGGGGTGAAAGAAAACACAATGACACGAACATTAAGACAACTCTTAAAGAAAAGAACACGAAACGACGAGATATCCGAATGTCTTTTGTGCATTTTAAACGGTGCTGTGTACTTTCTTAAAGGAGCCCGACATGATCTCATAAATATGCATTAAGTAGATCCTGTTAATATTCAAAATATTATTTCACCGAGAAAACTCTCAAGATCATTAGCAAATAGAAACTAAAATGAAGTGTTTTTACTACTTTATAAACAAGGTGACGCATTTAACATTTCAAATTATTTTGGCTTGATTTCTAAATTAGATTTTAACAATACACCTTAATAATAATTATTTATTGAAAGTGTTGCGACACCCTAGTGCTTACACTTTTCATATCTAGTTACAAAGTAAAATCATTTCGTACGACAATACTACCTTCATAATTAAAAATACAGTATCTGCAAAAATAAAGTTTTGAGTAAACAGAGGTTGAAGTTCAAATGTCTGTCTGTTTGTTATTTAAATTGTTTTTCGTTTAATTTTCTGCACTGTAAGGTAAATTTTATTAAGATTTCAAAACATACAATTTCAGGAAAGTTAATATTTGTGAGGAAAAAGAAAAACAGGTACTGTAAAATTGTGTTTTGCCTTAGACCTAATTTTTAGTTTAAATCACAGTAATTGATTTGAATGTAATATTTTACAGTGCGTTATGGTGAATGGAACAAATTCCTTTAAAAGTCAGGTAATTATTTTGCAGAAAAACGCTCGGACAGGTCGATTAGTATTTTTAGTTGTGAATTTTTTGACATAAGAAAATTATATATAGGGTCTCTAAAGAGGAACATATTGCTGTGACCTTCAAATTAATAAAAATAAGAATGTTAAGAATTAGCTTAGTTGTTAAAAAAGAATATTAATTTTTATTTTAAAACGTTTATTTTAAGTTTTAAGCATTAGACAAGACAGGCAACACAAGGGTATAATGGGTTGCCTATATTTAAAGATAAACTCATATCAAAACAAATATAATTTTATTAGTATATTTTTAAGTTGAATAAGTACTAAAAATTAAGTAGGTACAAGACAAATACAAAACAAATCAATAGGTTTTATGCTGTCTGAAAGACACATAAATGCCATATGAATGAAAACAAAAACAAGACGTGCTTGAAAAAAAATGATGCAGCCTTGAAACACAATTTTGAGTGAATAAATGTAAAATTCAGACATGCATAATGGTGACAATTTATAAGAAGTATTTTAATAATTGTACTTAAAATATAGCAAATACCTTGAACTTATATCTATGAATAGTAAAAGGATATGAGTCAAAACATTTATAATACGATATATTCGGTGGCAATGTTTTGTGTAAATAATAGCTGTACGAATACAAAAATACATTTATAAGTTTTTATACGCATAACGCAAGGGCTTCAATAGACTATGGAAATGGTCATGTGTGGTTTAAAAAGCTACAAAAGAAAAATGCAGTGTCAATATTGTTTACAGCGTTCTGCAAATTAACATACTACCAGCAGAGAGGGCATGGATGGAATTTGGAGACAATATGACGGAGGCGAGTGGTCTTTGTAGTGCAGGCTCCGCGAAGAAAATTCCAGTTGTGTATAACGTGTTCCCAATACTACCTAATCGGGGTATTCCTAAAAAAAAATTAAGGATAATATTAACAATTGGGAAAAGAAAATACATAACAAATGATGAAGAAGGAAATACGTTTATATATAAGTACAATAAGGGACTATATTAAGAAGAAAAATGAAAAAGGAATATACCTACCGTGGATGAAACATGGCAAGTTCGTGAAAGACTTTTAGTGCTAACATTTTTGAGTATGAACTGTCAAAGACAAGGTGTGCGTATTGGGTAGATGCGGTAACTTGAAGAAAATGAACAAGAGGGCTTTCACTATGGGTATTTCAAGAAATCGATGCCAACTTAAAATTTAATTTAGGAAGAGAAACGCTGTGAATTGTCGATAGTCAATTGTCTTCATATATAATCGGAAAACAAGAATCGACTTGTCGAAGATGAATTTTGTACTTTGAGCTAGAAAGACGTAAAATTTTCTAAAAAGATAAAATTTTTGATATAGCAAAAGTGAGAGTTTATTTGTATTAAGATTTAGAATTCAATTATAAGTTTAGCTTTTATTTTTAAATAATCTCCTTTCAATTAATTTTTTTATATTGCTGTTTATTTTAAAATGGAGGATATAAAAAAGGCAGAATTTGAAAAGAAATATGATGAAATAAAGTAAGTTAATAAATAAATAATTCAATTTTGGAAATAATTAGTGGTGCTGTGCGTTTCTAAAAGTACTATGTAAAAATATTTGCTTTTAGTAAGATGTTGACCATCATTAATTATTATACTATATCATTTTGATTTAAAATTTCAAACCAAATAAATACGAATCAAAAGAAAATATTTTTGGTGGGCAGGTATTAAGACGCTAGCGGTACTACGTGCGAATGTTTGTTTATGATTTTTATATAAAATTTAGACTTTTCTTTTAATTTGTAATCTTATCCCAAACAAAACTGAATAAGAGGTATACCAGAAAACGAAGAAGCTAAAATCACTGCAAGAACTCATAAAAATTTTAAAATATTATGCTGATCAGGAACTAGCTTATAATTAAGACTATAATAATTATCATTTATTTAAATTATTCAAGTTATTAAGGCTACAGCAATTTGCAATATTTTTTTTTAAGTGGAACACCCTGTATTATGCCATTTTTGAATTGTATGGTAAATTCTCAACAATTTTTATGTAACATACCATATCCCCAAAATCAGTAGTTTTCGGAATAATGACGTTTGAAATGTGATAAATTAAAATACACACAAGTAATGAAATAAAATGTTTAAATTAAACAAATACACTTTGAAAATTTTTTTAAATGCCATCAAAAACAACCTGGTATTGCAAATTTAATCTTCAACAAAAAACTCTTCTTCAAATGTAATCGATTTTCATTCCTTGCCACTAGACCATTTTCATGTATTTTTTTTTGTGGCAATAAAAATCAAAATATCGCCGGCTTCTAGTTTGCCAGTGTCATTTTGTTAGTTTTACGTTTCATTTTAAAAATGCATTTATCTCATAAAGAACGTATTGAAGTACTTATTATGATTGGTTTTGGAGAGTGCGTACTCAACAAGAAGTGTGTAATTTATTTAATGCAATTAATCCTAATCGACCTTCAATTACTAAATCTACTGTCAGCATAATTGAATTGAAATTTGCTGAGTACGGCCACCTTAGAGATTTACGTAAAGGAAAACTAGCAAAAGTATCAAAATATTCTCAATTAGACGTTTTAGTAAAAACGGTAAATAATCCCCATGTAACCGATAGGACAATCTCCAGAAATTGTAATATGTTAACGGGATCTGTGTCACAAATACTGCGAAAAAATTAATATTATCCTTATATGGTTCAATTAATACATGAATTAGTAGAAGACGATTGCGATCGAAGAACGCATTTTTGTGAGCAGTTAATTGAAATTAATAATCAAAACTTAGATTTCATGAAAAAGATTCTTTTTTCTGATGAGGCTACTTTTACTTTAAACGGACACGTGAACAGATAAAATTTCAGGTACTGGGCAACTGAAAATCCTCGTTGGACACAAGACTATCACACACAGCATCGTCAAAGAATAAATGTCTGGGCAGGTGTTGTCGAAAATCACATTCTTGGCCCATTTTGTTTTTGAAGAAATTTTAAATGGGAAAAGCTACTTATAACTTTCTTCAGTTTGAACTCATAGCCGCTTTAGCTGTTGTGCTTCCTCATCCACAAGATGCAGATATTCCTCACAATGACATATGGTTTCAACACGATGGAGAACCTGCTCATTTTACAATTGTAGTTCGACAATTTCTTGACTTGACTTTCCCTAATAAATGGATTGAACGCAGAGGTCCTATTGAGTGGCCACCAAGGTCACCGGATTTAACCCCATTAAATTTTTTCTTATGGGGTTATCTGAAATCTAAGGTTTATGTGAATTGACCAAATAATCTTGATGACCTGAAAAATAGAATACGCTAGTAAATAGGACTTATACCACCAGAGGTAATTGAATACGTTCAACAGGAATCCGTCGACTACAAAATGTATTGAAGTAAATCGACAAAATATTGAACATTTATAAAGCAAATGTTATTATTTCTTATGTATGTTTTATTATATAGGGTTCATGTACTTTTTTTTAATTTATGGCATTTCAAACGTCATTATTCCGAAAAACCGCTGATTTCGGGGATAAGATATGTTACACAAAAAGTTTTGAGAATTTACCATACAATTCAAAAATGCCATAATATACAGGTGTTCCATTAAAAAAAACAATGATTGCTGCATATGTATACATATAATTTTCTTATGTCAAAAAATTCACAACTAAAAATAATGATCGACCTGTCTGAGCGTTTTTCTGCAAAATAATTACCTGAATTTTAAACGAATTTGTTTCTTTCATCATGAACGCACTGTATAGTGTTTTAGTAATGACGCAATAAGTAATTTAGAAACATTTATTAAATATAACTTACTCTAGGTCCAAACCAACATAAGATATTTACTTTCTAATTGCTAAATTTTCCAAACTTCTAAACGATTTTGAACCATTAAGGGCCCTAAAGTTTTAATAATCGCATAATTTGTATTACTGTCTATACCTTTTGGTTCTTTTAATTGTTGAGGTTCTTCTGATATTTTTTTAGGGCAGAAGCTTTTATAAAATGAACACAATGAATTGAAGTTTTGTAAGGTAAGTTTGTGCTGCCTCTTTCGGAAGTCCGTTGAACAATGTTGGCTCGATCAGGTTTAATGTTATTATAATTTGTATTGTTGACCTTTGGCACAGAATGCCAATCTTTCCACAAGACAAAATTGCATATTTCCATGATTTTTAATGTTACTTTTCCAGAATTGGCTAAAGAAACTGCAGCCGCAAAATCCTTTAAGTCATAAGGTTTTTCGTTGTTGTTTTAAAGTTTTTTTTCAACTTGGTGGTGAGAGCTGTCTGTACTCATGAATGTATGGCCTGCCTAAAAGTAATTGACTTCAACTTTTTCAATTAAGACCATACTGGAATGCACAATATACACGGAATATGAGGGAAGACACCCACTTTTATTTTATGAAGTGCAATTATCCAACCATAAAATTACGGTTTTCTTGTCCCGGTTTACCATGAATAAAGAATGAAAAGCACTAACAATGTCTTTTTTTATTTCTTTCCGTTATTGCTTCGTGCCATATAACTGCCAGAGGTTTCACATTTTTTTGCGTGGTCCCTACAGGTACGAAACTCTGATGGTACGTTGTAAGCCTTTTTGAATAAAACAACAGATTTGAAAGTGTCTTTCTTCTTCTCTGGATTATATAAGTTAAAAGACTCGCACTTTTCACAGAATTGTCAATCACCTGGAGTGAGCAAGTTTTCCAGGGTATTTTAAAGATAAATAGAGTGAGCAGTTTCCACTTGATACAGCAATACACTTATCCAATACATTTTGTCCTCCAAAAGAGGACGGTTATTTTCAATTAGCAAGAAAGTAACCACAGGAAGATTAGGGCAGTTTTCTATCTGCAGACCTGTTTCGTCTCATTGGGTCCCTACGTTTTTCCATCTAACGACAAAAAAGATGTCTCAATGGATCACCAGCTTATGGAACAAACAATTTACCTTTGTACAGTCTTCCTCTTTCTTCTTTAATCAATACTTTTCTTTTTTTTCAAGCAATTGTACAACAAAACTGTGATCCAAGTTGTTATTTAGCGAAAGTTGTCAGAAATATGATGAAGTTCCTCTTCTTTAAGTGACAATTTAATTTTGTTTTATCACTTATTCGTGGTGGACATTTTTGAGACAAATCTTTTACACTTCCAGTTTCCGTAAATTTGGCAACCAATTTACTTACTGTAGATCTCTCAATTGGGGGCCCATTAAGATGTGCTTGATTGAATAACTTGGCTTTTTACAATACAGCTAAGTATCAAGCTTTCTCCAGTTGAGTTCACTTGAATTAAGATTTGTGTTATAATAATTTTTACTTTCTAAATATGTCATATATTCAAACAAATTAATTATCTACAAATAAGGAATAAAGAAAAAATGTGGTGTGAACACCACACAACTTTCTTATACGTACGTGCTTTCTGAATTGTGTATACAGAAGTTCTTTCAAACTAAACTTTAAATTCTGTACTCCTTAATAAAATAAACCTCTGAGTAAAAGTGTTACTTCCGGTCTGAATATTGATATTTTTATATACAAAAGTTGTTACAACTCGTGCTCTAAATACTTTTGTATTTCAGATAAATGTGTATAATATGCATGATTAGCGAGATATTTGCAAAAAAAAAGACAAAAAGACCTACTTCAGGTAGGAACTTCCATATTTGTATTCTTTAGAGTCTAAATTTAGTAGTTGACAAGATATTAGTAAATTTTGATTTTTTTTTATTGAAGTAAACTATTACTTTCGGTCTACCGATTTTACTGAAAATGTAATCAGATGTTAAGAGGAAGATTATACTCATAAATATAGAGTTTTGTATTGGTACCTGTAGTCGTTTGGCCGCTATTGTGGACATACATAGACAGAGACAAACAGACAGATAGACAGACACACAGACAGTACTTCAAACAGCGAATATCTGAAGGAATCTCGAGATCGAAAGGTCATCATAATGCTTATTTTTTCTTATACCTACGTAGTGTGAGAAAGTAAAACTAATTGTTAAAAATTGGATCTTCCATTTTTTGCCATGTATCAGACATATTTTACATTAAATAATTACATATGCTAGGCACTACTTTAGCTGCCTTTAATGTATAAAAGTAACCTAGGCCAAATATCGTTTCAACAACTTGCAACACATAATATTTTGTCTGCCTAATTATTTACCATTGTTGTGCCTGCCTGCATGTATATAACGCCTCCTTATTTACAAGAAAATAATTATACGTATACTTAGAAACATAATAGATCTCGTTAAAATTTTTAAAAGAAACAGACCTATTAACTCCGAAGAAACGAAACCCGTCACGCTTAATATTCATGTGAAGCCATTATTTCATCCTAAACGACCATCCAAATAGGCCCATTACGTATTCGGGATGTCCTCGTTATATATTTTTCGGCCGAAGCAATAGAAACTGATCAGTTGGGAATGAAATATACCTTACGGTTAAGGCGGTGGCAATTAACCCGGACTCGGGCAGTTACCGTATCCTAAGTTACTCAAAACGCAATAATAAATGCTCTACACTGCCGCTTATCGCACATCTTTTCTTAGTAAGAACAATGGCGGTGGTTTTGTTTACAATGGTCCATATATCGCCTGCCAGACTGTTAGACAGCAACTGACCGCTATTGCTTTAAAATTTTAAATGAGTTCTAGGGTATCATTAAACAAAAGATTTATCCTTTTTTCTTTCATTAAATGATTATATTATACGTGTGAATAATTATTACAATTTTTCTAATTGTAATAAATCCAATAACGTCAGAATAATTTCAAAACGTCATAAGTCAATAAATTCGCATCACTTTTGGTAGAAAAATATTCAAAAATATTCAATTTTAAATGATCCAATAAAGAACTACAATTTCTGTATAAAAAGGTAACTTTTCATTACAAAAAATGGACTTTTGACAACTTTTATATTTTTATTTTTTATATTTTATATTCTACTAGTTTTTGATCAGAGCTTAATGTAATTTTTCTTAACCTATTAGAAAATATTCTAAAACGAAAAGTAAAAAGAAAGTGAATATACTTCCAACTTCTTTATTCTTTTAAAAAATTACAGAAACCTTGCAGAATCCTTTCTCTTTAGATGCTCCTTATAAAGCGATTCCTCAATATATCCAGTTTTGAAACAGACGTGCATCGGACTGATATTTTTTAGGTCTAAAAAAACTGGACACAATTCGTATCTGAAAAGGTATTATTAAAAGAAGTAAAGGATAAGGAAGGCTGTTGTTTCTTTCTCTTTACATTCCTTTTTATAGAAAAGATATTTTCAAAAACGAATATTCTGGTTCTTTTTTGTGATTTGTCGTGCGTGTCTTTTTCAGAATATTGTTTTTAGGTTTTTTTGTGATCATTTTCATGGTCTCCATCATATTTTCGAGAAATTTTTTTTTATACATACTCTTATTATCAGTCATTCGCATGTTTTTAAATGGTAATATAAGGACATACTTCTGCCAAGTAGTTTTTGCAGATTGACTAAACTCAATATTGGGCATCTATTTGACAATTAAGTCTATCACACGCGCTTTAACTATCAACACGTGTCCTATGGAAAGATAGTTTGGGTAAATCCTTGACAAACTTGGATCTGTAGAATGTACAGGTGATTGTTGAATCAGGGTGCAATATCCGAAATGCTTTAAACAATCTGTGTATATTTGAGTCAGGGCGAATGTGCCTCTTTTCTTATTTAGAGCTTGAATAATGACTCACTTCACATGGAATTATGTTAATGTGAGCTTTTATTAACGACCGATCAAATTCAGAAAATTTTGGCGCAGCAACTTTTTTTCATTAATAGGTATCCTGAATTTTTTTTTCCATACATGAACCAGTTTTCCCTTCTGACAAAGACTGTCTTGCGGATCTCCATATGAACCGTGGCGCTATCTATGAACGCCACAAACTGCAACTAAACCTATTAAAAGAGCTCCTTGTGTTTACGTACCCTGTGCATAAAACTTTTCAAAAAGGGAACGTTGTCTTTCGTAAGCAATATCTTTACATCCCAGTTTATATTTACAGGATACCTGCAAAATTTTTACTTTAAACTGTCCGATGTACAAAAAAAAAATATAAAATAAAACAAGCCAGCGAATCGACCACCACCAGTATTGTTATGAAAATGGAAATCGGTGTGAAAATCTTTGGGCATCATGCCCAACTGTATCTCATTATCGCTATCTGATATAAGGCCGTCACATAACTTCAATGTATGTACATTGATAAAATCGATTCTGTTATCCCAAGAATATCGATTCTTAAGTAACGCCATTTAGTAGTAGAATAATAAACCCAAGAGAATGTGATTTTTTAATTTTTATTAAAATAAACTTTAAAATAACACTTTAACCGTTAACTTTATAGTAATTAGTATTAATAATTTAAAATAATAAAATAGAACAAAATAATATTAACAGAGTGTTGCTGAAAATTACGCTGTTGAGTAGTTTTAAGAATAATGATTTGACACACATTTGTAATTTTTTCTGACAATTCGAAAGGTAAAATTATGTTGTAAAATTTTTGTTTGGATTTTTTAAAACGTGCACGATGCTGTTAACTGTACTGGAAGATTTTGAAGCTTTTGCTATTCGCTTCTTTGAAGCTTTTGCATCGCAATATTTGCCTCATAAATTATACAGCCACTCTGGCATCCATGCATAATTTACACCTCCTTTAAGCTTAACTAGTGGAAATCTTTTTTCTACAGCATCGGAAGAAGATGATGTTGCTAAAACATAATAAAACCATAACTTTGTTGTACAGTATACTCAAATATGTATTACGATAAACTGATATACATGCACGTACACTTATTAAAAGAAATATAAAACATTTCCAAATAACACTGGCTAAAAAGGTAATATTCACTAAACTCTTTTTTCTGTGTATTTAGGTAAATATTTGATGTATTTTTTTCCATTTTGACACTATTACAATTTGCTAATCTAGTTAGTTACAGCGAAGCACTCTTTGGTGCTGCCTATACCAAATCCATTAGTATTTCTACGCATACATTTCAAGACAGACCAAAATTTGCTTTATGACATTAATCAGTTTCTTGGTGGCACTTCTAAACCATACGATGATAACAAGGTGCATTATTGGTAATAATTAGAGCATTTTAAAAATTAATATAGCATCTTTATTTATCCAACTGGTGCAAGTCTAATTACAGAATCAAAATTGACAATGTTGAAATATTCATAATAAACTCACTTGTGTCCTTTTTAAAATTGGACTAAATCAGCCCTCAAATACCTTAGAGTTCACATATTCAGACACAATGTTAATACTAGTGACCAAATAACGTCTAGCAAGGCGGCTTCATTTCACCCTGGCAATTTTTCCATTAGAATTTTATACATCTACAAATATTAAGGTATAAATTTAACCTAAAAATGCAAAAAAATATAGCTATTCACCTAGAATTTTTCTTATACTACATTTCGAATAATCAACTCTCATTTTCCCAAGTACTTTGCGATTTACTTCCCTTTTAGCGCGGACTGTTTTTGTAAAAACTAAATAACCCAGAACAGCCACGTTTTTGCCGTGAAATATCGGTACTCGACGTAACTTCCAAAATATGTGGCATACACTAAATGAAACGACTGAATGTGTGTAGTATTAGAATAATTTAAGTAGATAAATGTCAGATCAGGCAAATGTCAGTAGCACTAGGGCTGATACTACGAGGAACGAATAGAACAGGAGAGTCTCCGTAATAATAATATTTGTCCAAAGTGGTAACTCAATATGGCCGCCGCAATGCATAATCGTGCATAAATATTTTGTATAGGGTATGTGTACACTTCGTATGTTCTCGAAAATCATTTAAAATAGGTTCTTAGTCCAATAATAATTAAAAGAAGAAGATCTTCTGACTGGTAGCTGTAAATGGTGGTCGGTCATCCTGATAGTCTACTATCTCCAAGGATATCTCGCTCTATTCCTTGGCTGCATGGTACTGACGATGACCAACGAGTTTAAAGCACAGGTCTACGGCCGCTCTACAGCGGAATTTATCCAAAAGCTTTCTTTTTGTATTTCATGTATATATGTATGTATATACATCAAACTTTCTAGCCAAATATACAATAAATTTAATTAAATTGATCTGTCATCATAATGTAGAGGCTACATTGATTAAAACATAGTAAATTAATAACAAAAATGATAATTAAGAAAGCAAGCCGCTATTTAAATAGTTCATTGTAGTAATATTGATTAAAAATATCAAATTAATAACAGAAAGGACAAAAAGGAGCACATGTCTTTTAAGTAGATTGATCGGAAAATCTCTGATGTATTAAAAAACGACAACCAACTTCATTATAAGGCAGACAATAGCGATGTACTTGTTTAATGACAAATGAGAGGTAAAACATAGAAAGAAACAAAAGCGAAATGTGTAATTAAACGTGAAAATCTAAGAATATAGGTATAGAATAGTCACTATGTTCGTATGGAATATGCATATTTTATACAAACACACGAAACCATATAATATGTAAAACAAATTTGAAATATCATTAAAATGTTAGTACTATTTGTATTGTATAGCTGTAATTCATTAGCCAAACAAATATGCACATTTCTTAAGAAGGAAATTGCTATATGCAGCTCTTTAAACACGTAATTTCAAAAAAACTGTTTTATTATTAAGGGTCTTCGCTAGTGAATGGGAAATGTAATATTGGTTGCATAGCACATAATTTAATAAGCTAAGGATGTCGGAGTAGGTACTTATTACACATAGGGAATATATAATAAATATTTGAAATAATAACTCAATATCTACGCGAATAAGAGTTCATTTATGACCAAATATTTACACATTTGTAACCGCGGGAAAGATTTATAGCAGAATAACAATTCATTGTAATGTGGCTTGCCTAATTTTAATTTATTTTATATTCATATTAAACAAAGTAAAGAATAGTTGAACGAAAAATAAGTGCACAGCCGGGTAGCTTTCTATACAATTTATAACGTGAACTCAAGCAAACAAATCACCTCCGAAGGATTTTTGAGAAAACTGGTTCTTAATATTTTGACATATAAATTAATTTTCTTTAATCCGTTAATTTTTTTCTAAATTTGATTCTTCGTTGAAAGGTTTTTTCCATCTTTAAAATCAACAAAAATATCTGGCATCTAAAATCTGCTATTTTTCCATTGTTGACAGATCCACTAGCGAGGACCCTTAAGTAAAAAACGGAATGATGTCGACATAGAGATTATTTTAGTTTATTAAGATGTGTAATAAGTAATACTGTGCCATTAAAGAAAATGAATAATCATTGCACAAGATCTACGAGGAAAGAATAGAACAGGAGAGAGTCTCCTTAATAATAATATTTGTCCAAAGTGATAACTCAATATGGCCAACTCAATGCATAGGCGTGCATATATATTTTGTATAGGGTATATATGTACACTTCATATGTTCTCGAAAATCATTTAAAATAGGTTCTTAGTTCAATAATAATTAAAGTAATATTGAGTGCATTATTTTTTCTTTCCTTTTATTATTTTTAATATAGTAACATTTTTTCTAACTGTATTAAAGAAAACATAAAAAAAAACATGCCTAGAATATGTATGTTACGCCACTGAACACATAATCAAACATACCGGATATATGACAAGTTATTCAAAATACTCATTTTATAAATTATGATTGGTCAATATTGCCATAACTGACCTGATTTAAAGTGGTAACTTCCGTCTAAATAATACCTATTCCCCCACCAGTTTATTATCTCTCCTGTTCTATTCTTTCCTCGTAGGTTTGATATAATCGAGTCATTATGCATATTTTTAGCACGTGATTTTCAAAATGCCCAGCGATTACTAAGTGGTTTATAATGCTTTAGATAGATGGCGCCACTTAAAGATAGATATTATGAGGTTATCAGAATCAGAAAATCTCGCGCAGCGATAGCGAGATTCAGTTGGCTTTGGTGGGCATATACGTTAACTGCCATCTATTATTAGAGTCTGACTCTTCAGTTTTAACATTGACACTTAGGATTTTTCTAGAAAATAGTGCATGGTACATTCAACCTTTCTAAGACAATAACTCATTTTGATAGCTTTTCAAATATTTATCCACTGATATTCTAGCTTTAATAGTTTCTTGGTGTAAAAAAAAACATGGATTTTTTCTAATTCTTATGAAAATAAACCACATATTTTATTTATGGGATATATTATTTAAATAATTATTTTCTTTAAAATTCGAGTAACTTATCATTACTGGTCGTGAAAATCTATTATCACAAAAATTTATTAACTTGTTTCTAATGCAACATGTTTGTAGGTTAATTCGCGAAATTCAGTCGTGCTTTATTAATACACCAGCAAACAATATTCGAAGAGTGATTTTATTCGTCAAACAAACACCGGAATTAGGTTGGAGCGTATTTCTTAAACAATACACTCGCACACAATGCAGTACCTACGTATGATATCTGCACAGCAACACAAAACCAACAAGAAAATCTGTTAAAACAGGATATTAAGTATTCATGTTCATGCAAACAAGATTCAATACAAACAAACTATCGCGAACAAGTTAAATTTCACGAGCCCTGCGACAACAGTGATTGCAATTACTTCTGCTTATGGGTTTTGCAACTTTAATCATATACCGGGGGCTTATTAAATTTCTCATAAATTCGGACCCTCCGGTGCGCATATTAAAGATGTGGAGGGATCAACGTTGAACAACTAACGACGCCCGGCGATAATATACAGGACATAAGTCACGGAGTTGAATTGTGTGCGCCCCCTCTACTATCGGGCGAAACAAGACCCAATTAAAAGGAGGCAGCTGCGAGCGAAATTGGAGCGTGTGTCGAATTCCTATCGCGTTACACTAGAATGAAATTGTAAGAAAGACTTGTTCCGATGTTTGGTGGGACTGTTGTTTCGCTGTATGTAAATTCCCGAAAACAGGATCATTAATTATGTCTGTTGGTTAAACACCACTAATGTAACTTATTGTTTAAATTTAGAACAAAATTCTGTAAGCCTTAAACAAACTTATTCTTCGTATAGAGTCTAGATGAAACCTCGTTTAATTTTTCTTCTAATATAATAATACCATGAGCGGGTGTAAAACTTTAAATTGCTAGTTGTAAATTTTAAAAATGTGAAGTGGGCACCACACGACTTTCTTATACGTATGTGCGTTTCAAATTATACAAAAGTTGTTTTAAATTAAGTTCTAAGTACTTTTATCTTATTAAAAATACATGCCTGTGAGTAAATGTGTTACTCCAGGCCCTGATTATAATTTTATTTTATACAAAAAATAAAATCGTATTCTACACTACTTTTACAGTTTTAATAAATCTCAATAGAATGCATAATTTGCGAGATATTTGCAAAAAACTGCTAATCGATAATCGATTCCTGGTTCGAATATTGAAATTCTTTTACACAAATATTATGGCAAATCTAGCTCTAAATACTTTTGCGCTCTTGATAAATCTGTATAGAATGCATAATTTACAAGGTGTTTCCAAAAAGCTGCTATTTAATAAGAGTAAAATTGTTACTTCCGGACCGAACTTTAAGTTTTTTCCCAGACAGCATTGACAATCAAGCTTTAAATATCCAATAATGGTGTGGCTAAAAATCGGAAATAAAATGCAAAACGAAAACGGCCCTTATATACAGGGTCGTCCAAAAGTCTGGATTCACGTGGATTTTGAGTAAACTATTCACTTTTTTGGAAAACTGAATTCTGTATCTTGAATGGGAATAAAATTGCAACTCAATAGTATTTTTTATTTCAAAAAAATTGTTTATAATTTTGAGATAAAGTTAATAACAATGTTTTTTTTAAATGGAAACCTACCGTGATTTTTATTTCAGAGAGAGTACTTTCGATAAGAATTGCATTGGCATAGAAATTTTGGCTATAAACCTTACGATTATTGTTTAAATTAATATTAAATTTTCGATCCGAACACTCGTTCGCGCTTGTTCGGAAAATACACGAACGTGTCTTCTCTTACCACGTTTCCAACTGTAGGCATGGGTCCACCCCCTAATAAAGCATTCTATTGAAGGCGTTACGTTTATCTTGAATGATAGCATTTTTTTTTTATAAAATGGGGATCTACCGCGATTACGATATTTAAACGTTATGAGAAAGTACAACGTAGTTTAATAAAAAATAATTTTATGGTCTTTTTCCGTTTTTAGACACTTGGAAGGTCCAAATCTTATCTCATTCTGTTTTTGGTATTACTAGTGTACGTTTACGGAGCGAATTTGAATTTTTATTTTCTGTTTTCTTGAACGTTTTGTTTGTTGTTAATTGTGTTGTTTTGGTATTGACTTTATCTATTATTTTTGTGATCTGTGATTTTGAACAATTTGCGTAAATATGGAACTGGTAGAGAGAGAACGGATAGAAATTCTAATTATGGTGGGATACGGCGACAAAAAGCGATCACATCAAGAAGCTTGTGATCTCTTCAATCAACTTCACCCCGAGCGAAACCCAATTTCAAAATCGACTGTTGCAAAAACATACAGAAGATTTTTTGAAAACGGAACCGTCAAGAGTCTCCCAAGATCTGGCAGAACCAAGACAGCAACGAACGACCATGTCGCACAGCTTGTCATGGAAAGGATTATTGAGGAGCCAATCATTTCAACCGAGCAGTTGGCACTAGATTATGATGTAAGTGCCACTTCTGTCAAGAGGATATTGAAAAACCAAAGTGCCAAACCATATAAACTGCAACTTCAGCAAGAGCTGACCGCAGAAGATTACGATCGTCGCCTCCAATTCTGTGAATGGTTATTCTTCCAGCAAGAACAAAATTTGAATTTTACAAATAACATCATATTTTCGGACGAAGCAACATTCTGCCTAAATGGAATAGTCAATCGTCACAATTGTCGATATTGGGCGCTGGAGAACCCCCACTGGATGCAGGAGCACCATACCCAACATCCCGAGAAACTTAATGTATGGGCAGGTATTGTTAATGGGACAATTATTGGTCCTTTCTTCATCCAGGGCAACTTAACTGCTGTATTGTATTTGGATTTGCTAAGGAACCAGATAATTCCAGCGATTCGAAGAATATTTCGAAATGCAATTCCGAATCAAGTTTGGTTCCAGCAAGATGGTGCACCGCCTCATTTTGGTATTGCTGTAAGAAATTACCTAAATGAAATCTTTCCCGAAAGGTGGATTGGAAGGAGGGGAGCCGTGGAATGGCCACCACGATCTCCAGATCTCACCTCATTAGATTTCTTTTTATGGGGATACGTAAAAGGTTTGGTCTATAAAAGTAGACCAAGAAATCTAGAGGATCTGAGAGAGAGAATTGAAGAGACCATGGCGAATATACCTCAGGAAATGTTGAATAATGCTGTCCAAGGTGTAGTTCATCGAGTTGGATTCTGCCAGGAAGTTAATGGCGAACATTTTGAACATTTAATATGATTTTGGTAATATCTAGTTTAATTTCATTGTTTTGTTTGTTTTAATTTTATATTAGGAGTATTTTTTTTTACACGAAATTTTAATTACAATTTTTATTTATATTTTGTGTTTGTTATTTTCCTGTATTACCCCATTTTTTAATAAATAAAAATATCTGTAAAATATTTTTAAAATCAAATTCGCATTCAGTAAGAAAAATTTTTGCTTATTACTAAAGTAAGAAAAATTAGTATAAAAAAAGTTTAAAAAACGAGTGGTCACAAATCATTTTTAAAAATGTGTGCCTTAAGGTCTTATAAAATGGTTTTTTTATATTATTATAAAAAATCATTTTATAGAACTTGAGGCACTCATTGTTTAAAATAACTCGCTTTGCAATTTGCCATTCTTATGGCGTTTTTTAATTAAAAGAAAAACTGATTTCATCGATTGAGGGATTTTTGTGGTAATTGGTATTTTTATTTTTCGTCTTCTTGACACTGCTGTTATTTAAATTGACATAATGAAAGAGAAACTGCACATCCGCAGTTCCGTGGATTGATGTCTAATTAGGACGCCGAAAACTATGACGTTGCGTTTTTAATCATTAATCTAATATTTTATTCTGAGATATTTACTAATTTTTACGCTTCTTTCCTTACGTTTGCCAATTACGTTTCGGATCTAATTTTTATTAAACTACGTTGTACTTTCTCATAACGTTTAAATATCGTAATCGCGGTAGATCTCCATTTTATAAAAAAAAAATGCTTTCATTCAAGATAAACGTAACGCCTTCAATAGAATGCTTTATTAGGGGGTGGACCCATGCCTACAGTTGGAAACGTGGTAAGAGAAGACACGTTCGTGTATTTTCCGAACAAGCGCGAACGAGTGTTCGGATCGAAAATTTAATATTAATTTAAACAATAATCGTAAGGTTTATAGCCAAAATTTCTATGCCAATGCAATTCTTATCGAAAGTACTCTCTCTGAAATAAAAATCACGGTAGGTTTCCATTTAAAAAAACATTGTTATTAACTTTATCTCAAAATTATAAACAATTTTTTTGAAATAAAAAATACTATTGAGTTGCAATTTTATTCCCATTCAAGATACAGAATTCAGTTTTCCAAAAAAGTGAATAGTTTACTCAAAATCCACGTGAATCCAGACTTTTGGACGACCCTGTATATATTTTTTTATACCTATATATTTTTTGTGGTAAGGGATTTTTTCCTTTTGTATTTTACTTCAAGGTTCAAATACTTTTGTACTCATAATGTATCTGTCTAGATTTTCGAAAAGAGTAAAAAATCTACTTCCGGAACGAATTTTGAAGAACTTTTTTTTATAAAATGATTCTAAAAATCACTTTTTAGTGCTTTTGTATTTTTTTGAGGTTCGTTAAAACTTAGTAGTTGACGAGGTATTTGTAAATTTTGGTTCTTTTACTAAAATAAACTACTACTTCCGGTCTACCGTTTTCATTGAAATCAGATGATGAATCAGATCTCGAAAGGAATGATAGCTATAGCCGTTTGGCCGCTATCGTAGACACAGGCAGACAGACAGACTCACACGGGGAGGCATGTTTGCAAAAAACACTTTTTCAGGGGTTTTCAAAACGTGGATATTTGCAAAAATATCGAAGTCGAAAATTTTCGTCGTCACAATACTTCTTCATGAATGCCACGTATAAGAAAACAAAATATCAGTTGACATGTTCGGGAAATCCGTGTTTTTGCCAGTTATGGGGAGTCTGTCTCTATGCTATTGAAAAATAATAATTTCTTATTAAAGAAAGAGAGACTGTATATAAAATATACGAGGTAGGCGCCAAAAATTCTCCGCCTGATAATATACAAAAAAGAAACTTAGAACAATATAAGAATTTTTATTTTTGAATGTAATCTCCCCTAACTTCTATACATTTATTACAACGATTAATTAATAATTCGATACCCTTGTAAAAATAATCTGATGTTTTTCCGTCAAAATGTTCTGTATCAGCTGCTTGCAACTCACTGTCGTCCTTAAAACTACGTCTCCTAAGGTATTTTTTTTTTAAATAGAAAACAAAAAAGAACACAAGGAGCCATATTCGGACTATACGGTGGATGGTACAATTCTTGAAAGCCGCATTCGCGGATGGTAGCTTGTGAGATGGCGGCAGTATGGACTCCCGTCCATTGTCGTACAATAATCCCTTTTGTCAATTTTCCACGATATTTTACACGAATACTGTCCCATAATTTATGCAATAAAGACGCATAATATGTGTCGTTCACAGTTCTATTGCGCTCTTTAAAGTGAATTAGCAAAATTCCCTCACAATCCCAGAATAGCTATCACCTTTTTCGTTGATTGAACGACTTTTGCGTTTCTGGGACGAGGTTCATCAGTTCGCCGCCACTTAATTTTCGATAGAGGATCGTAAAACAGAACCATTTCTTCATCCCATGTGACAATGGACTCCAAAATCGGTTTTGGGTCGTCTCCACACATGTTTAAAAACGACTGCGCACATTCGAGTCGACGTTCACGTTGGAGAGCAGAAAGAAGCCGCGGTACCCATCTAGTACTAATTTTATTCATACCCAAATGGTCATAGAGAATTCGGCGAACATTTATTTCGGAAATGTTATCACTGCTAATTCCTTCACTTCAAACGGCGATCTTTTAGCAATAAATGTTCAATAATTGAAATTTTTTGAGGTGTTATCACTTCAATTGGTTGAGCTGACCAATCAGTATCTTCCAGGGAGTCTTGTCCCAAACGGAAACATTTTGCCCACTTTTTTACAGTTGAATACGAAGGAGATGAATTACCGTAAACGCCGTCTAAACGTTGGTTGGCTGGTTACTAAAAACTACTAGGCTTCGAACCGTCCTATTTATAGTGTACACCTCGCGTATGTGCATGCTGGACGTGACGGAGTTTGAACATATTTGAACATGTATAAGCCTGTCAGGCCGAGAATTTATGGCGCCTACCTCGTAAGTTTTAGATTATTTAACGTCTATTGTTTCCAGCATGTCTATCTTTATCTTGATAAGACTAAATTAAAGTTAATCGTGTGCAGATTTTTTAAAGTTATCAGTTTTTAAATGTATTAAATGTTCTCTGAATTTAATTTCTCATTTTATTTTTTGTACATAACATTTTGGACTAGTTCGTTTAAATTATGAAATAAAAACAAACCAGTTGCAGATTTGTTACCGGTTTATAATTCAAACGAACTCGAATTAAATTACATTTTTCAAAACGATTATTTTACTAAGGTTTACTGAAAGTTGTTCTCCAGTATTTCTTAATTACTGGAAGCTTCTTGAGAACTACTGTCCTCAGTTGACGACTATCTTTGATCAGATTAGCTTTGGAAGCTCTTGTAATCAATCAACTGACATTTGGTAACATTAGTAATGTTTGCAACCATTACACTGATCAGCCTTTTATTTATGTTTTATGGCGTTTAATTATTGAGAGATTTTTTTGTCAACAATCAGCTCAAGATTATTCAATTTTTGTCTGCTAAAGGCTTCAAGCAACTGCAAATTCATACTCAAGTGCAAGCAGTAATTAGTGCAATTAAAATGGCAATGACTTGCTCTTCTCAATTAATGCCGACGAAACAATGATGCTTAGAACATGGTCTATCAAGGGATAAGACGAAACCTTCCAGGGAAATGTGAGTCATTTTGCTCAACGACAATTCTCAGCCTCATATCACCAACAAAGTAAACGAAAATCTGAATAAAACAACTGGAGCAAGTTAGACTATCCACCCTATTTTTTGTCTATAGATTTATCGTCTTGCAATTTCCATATCTTTGGGGGTACTGTAAGAGGCATTATGAAGTACCCATAATTTTTTTTGTGGGGGATCACATGTTTTCGTGAGATATTGCCTTTTCTACTATTTGTCAGCATTTCCTTCTGTTCATTGTTTTCATTCTCCTATTTGCAGTCACTTGTTGCTTCCTTCTAATTCTTGGTCTTCGCATTTTGTCTCTTTCTCGCTGTGGGGCATACATTGTCCTCAACCTTTCTTTCAAGTATTCTTTACTTTTCATTTTCTTTCTTTGTGAGTATCATCGTCTCTACCGCGTCCGTCCCTATTGGTTTTATGTTGCCCTGTAGATTTTCTTTTTGTATCAAGTTTGATGTTCCTATATTTTATATAGCTTCCCGTACCTTTAATACGCTTCATACCTTATTTATTTTCTGCGTGCAGGTTTAGCAGATTATTTATATGTAGATTATTGTTCCAAGATATTAGAAGGTAGATATTTACTCTATCAAATTGTAGTTCTCCATTTCTTTGCTTTTCCTTCTGGCGTTGTTGTTCTATTGCTCGTCATCTCACCATCTACTTTACTTTCTTTTCGTTAATATATAGATATCTATCTGCCGTCGCTTCTGCGATTTTTCTGAACGCCCCTTTCAAGCTTCTTTCGCCTTTGCCTGTTATGACCACTAATCTATTTCTAATATTCCCTCCTACCTTCGCTCATTTGATTATTGCCTCTAAAGCTGTGTTAAATAGAGTTGTTGAAAGTGTATCTCCCTGCTTAATCCTTTATGTTTTTCATAGAAGTCGAAGATTTCTTGAATGAATGAATGCTGTTTTCACAAGCCAGATGAGTATTTTGGCATTTTCATCTTTTCGACATCTTTCAGTACGACTTCTTTGTTCAAGTAGTCAAATGCTTGCTGGAAGTCTATAGATAGCGTATGTTAGAAGATGTCATACTCATTGAATTTTTCCAGTATCTGTTTTAAAATATAAATTGCGTCGATAGCAGACCGTTCGCCTCTGAAGCCCTGTTGGCAGTGACGTATCTCTGTGTCTGAACAAGTTTTCAGGCGATTATTGGTTAATATAGTGAAAATTTTTTATGTGGTCTTTAGCAACATTATTCCCCTGTAGTTCTTTCAGTCCCAGGGACCTCCTTTTTTTTAATATTGGTACTAGGAAGTAGTTATTTAAACCAGCTGGTTCTGGAAATTTGTCTAATTTCAGGTTTGTTATTTGAGTTCTTCTATTGTGGGTGTGTTAATTTCCATTTGGCTTGATTCCTTCTTTCCTTCGTTTACCTTCGGACTGTCGTCCAGCAGCTCTTTGAAGTGTTTTTCGGATTTCTCCCTCTCAATGTTGGTTGGAGGATATTTGTACTTACTTGCACCATATTAAACAACGTTTTGCTGTTTTTCTCATTTCCTCCATTATCTCGTCGTATCAACTTTCCTTTTTTCGTCTGAATATTTTGTTGTTTTTTGCTAATATTTCCTTTTATTTCTGTAGGTCTTCTTCATTATTCGATTATAACTATTTAAGTCTAGCTGCTAACTTCTTTTTTATTAGTGCTTCACATTTGTTGCCAAACCAAGAATTGCTTTCTTCGCACACTTTGCTTCCCAGAATGTCTTCTGCTGCTTCTCCCATAGTGTTTTTTTAATTCGTTGTATTTGCCCTCTTTGTTCTTTCGCTGTTTTTTTCTCTGGAACTTTGTTGCAATTTTCTCTCGTGTTTAGGTCTTTATTTTTTCCGATTTCAAAATTTCAACGTTCCAGTTTCCTCTTGTTAGGTGCTTTACTTATGTATTAATCGTATTTTGCTAAGTACTGAGTTGTGCCCATTTTCGTTCCTCTATAAGACCTTACGTTTTTGTTTAGTTTTAGTCTTTTCTTGTCTCTTAGTATGTGGTTATGTCATGGATCGTGTATTTTCCTGCTACTTCTTTCCCTATTTTGACGTTAATATCTTCTATTATGAGGTTTACATCGTGTTTTGGAATTTTATCGTAGATCTTGTCCATATCTCACAGAATACTTGTTTTTCTATTTCGGAAAATACTAAAATCTAAATTTACAATTGTACATGATAGATATGTTTAACAAACGTCTAATATACTTCCGAGCTATAACTAATTCATATCTTCAGAGCTGACTTCTACCTAACTACCACAAAAACATAATACATATACTCTCCGAGTTATTTGCGGTAACTCAATTTGCGCGTCCTTTTTTTATCCTCTGCAAGGACTCAGGACCGACCCTCATCCAGGTCAAGCAGATTATGCCACCCCCGGCCTACTTAGACCGAAATCGGAATATCGATGTTTATGTATCGTACTTGGCGGAGTTCTCGTAAAACCGAAGGGAAGCGAGCTTGGAAGGTCTTTTTATGTTCACCAAATATGCATGTACGAAGCGATGTAGTAATCCAGTTAAAAATTATTATTCAAATGAGGGAGCCTTTTATGGCTTTTTGGATACAAATTTGACGATAAATAAAGAGCGTTAAAAATTCGGCTTCTGTTTCTCCCTCCTTGTCTGACGGCGAGAGAATCGGTCTTCGCTGCCGCTGTAATCGTGAAAATTTAATCAGAGTTTCTTTTATCGTTTCGTTGTATCCAAATTATTTTACGCAGTGAGACTGTCGTATATATATACGCTGGGATATTTTATAACTTTTTAATTTTTTTCAAGATCGCCCCAGGATGTTTTATAAATATTAAACGAAAAAGGTATTTCATTCATTCATTTATAAAATACCATTTCATTCAGAAAGGAAAATATAAAATGAAAAATTCCAATTTACATAAATTTCTTTTTTATATTGATATAATATTCAATTAACAATATCTATTTGTTCTATTATCATAAATAAACATACTTTCTCCTTAATTAGTTGTAATTTACATACATAATGAATAATTTCTGGATACATTATAAGGTTTTTATTACAAACATATTAGTATTTTAATGATAATTCCTTTGATTCAACTTGAATTTATTGTTTATTGCATTATTTTATTGTAAACACATGTCTAATTTATCACAATAATATAACGAAGTAAAGAATAAATTGCTGATAATAGCGTACCTATAACAGACATACCTTCTTTATTTTCTAATTCTAATAATAAAAATTAGCATAATAATAAAATGCATAATATCTCATTTGGAGCAATATCAAACATATTGCTGCTGTTGTCTCAGCTTAATTAAATCGCAGTGAATGTTATGTTAAATTAATTAAACTTATCGGTAAGATTAGTTTAAGTTAGAATAAGGACACCTATATATTATCATGATTATTATAAGTCACGGACATTGCATAAGAATAATTCAAAACCAACATTTTATAGATTAATCAAGTTGTTAAATGTATTTAAAACAGTTATAAAATAGTATGATTTTATTTTTAAATTAGGACGTGTATAAATACGTTTAACTACGTTTTATAATTTGTTCTACAAGGCTAGTAGGATTATTATAAAAATAGTTTATGGAGTGTCAAGTACAATCATTAAGATCCACGCAGGATTCCTGTAAAATAAAAATAACGAATTGAAAGTAAAATAATATACCAGATACAAGAATTACCTCATCCAATGCAGAGAGAAACATTTTATTGTGGAAGACAGAATTATTGTTTGTCACCGAGTTTTCAGCAGACCCCTAGAAACATCCTATCCAAAATTAATATCCCGAATTACCATCCAACCAGATTCAACTTGATAGGCAACCAGTCCCTTATCGAAGTCCTTCAGAGAAGAAATACAAATTTCATAAGTAGTCAAACTCCATTTATATTAAACGTTTTTTTGCATAAATAAAATTAATTCAATTAAAATAGAATGATATATGAATTTTCCCTAAATACTAATGTACATTCTTGCAAAAAGTATTTTATGACATGTCTTAAATTGATATAACTATAAAAGTAAATACATGACAACGTTTATGAAAAACTGAAAATAACCTATGAAAATACTGAAACAGATAGATTATATAGTACTTTGAATGGGTACCATTTTTAACTAATACATATTAATTTGTTTCATTGAGCATTATTTAATATTCAAAACAGTTCAGAATGACAGATGTAATTTTCATTAAGTTTGACCTATTTTTCAATACTTGTAACGGTTATACATTCATTCTTATATGAATTTATGATAAAAAGAATATTAAAAAGTTTATTTATCTTTTAGATTATGTTGCATATTAAACCATAAATGTCACTTGTTTGTTTTTAAGGCAATTAGAATCTTATTTAATATAGAACATATTGGTTATACCAAAATTTGCGTTTTATTTGATAAAATATTCGATAAATTTAAGTTTCGTATAAATCATGTAGACTATAGAAGAGTCAGTTACACATCACTAAAACAATTGTCTCTGTCAATATTTATCTGAGTGATATAGATATTTCTTATTTTAAAAACAAGAATAAAAAAGTGAAAAGGAGTATACAATGTGTTTTGGGAATATTGGTTCAAAAGTTAATTATATCTTTGAACTCGCCTTATAATAAAAGTAAATTAATATTATTACACTAACTTCAATAAAAATAGCAAATGAATATATTAAATTGTGGCTGATCAAACTAAATCTCAAGTAAATATCAATATTAAGCCTTAGTGGAATAATAAAATACATTTATAGTAATGTTGTGTTGCCAGATTAGGTACATACTTTATTAATTTCGTGTATAATACATTACTACAGTATTTATTGTTTACTATAGGATTCAGCGCAAGAGGGTATGAATAGAAAACTTGTCTTTATGTTCATTTGTAATGAAGTGAAAACCTGGTATTTGTTGTTATTATATACGTCCGTATTTATTTGAAACTAATATATGTATATACACATTTAGTGTGGAGCTATTCACATCTCCAAATACTCTAGAAAGATCTGCCTCGAAAGATGTGGCCGAACATCCCGTTGCTTTTACCTATATTTGGAGGCTCAAAATTCACATGTTTCCAGAAAACAAGTACAGTATTCCAACTATAATGGACGTACTTCCTTTCTTTTTTTTGCCGCTTTGCTAGTAAGGGGGAGATCCTGGGGCTGTAGGGAAGAAATCTGTCGCGAACGAAAGAAAATTAATGGTATGGACGACAAGCATGTGTGATTTATATAATAACCACCATGCAAGTAATAATGGCGTCAAAACCAAGAAGCTCTCAGGAAATGTAAGAAGTCATACCATCAGTCCTGTATATTATGAATAAAAGGCATCTTCGTAGATGAGGAAGGCAGAATTATAATCTGTAAGTACATAGCCTCTAACTGTATATAAGAAGTGTAAACAATTGGATGCAGAAATAAAAGAATTGAGAGGGCGAATAAATATCATCAATGAGAAATTGTTGGAAAAGTCACTTGCTGAAATTGCAGAAAACACTCTAGATGAATGTGAACATGATAATTTGCGGTAGATAGCGAAAAGTCGACTAAAGATCTTCGTGAGGAATTAACCGAATTAGCAAACTATGTAGATGATATGAAAGCTAAATTCACAATAGAAATAGAAAGTCTAAAATTGTTATTGCCGCAAAAAAGGAACACAGCAAGTGAATTCTCAGATCAAAAAAAAAATCAAAAAGAAAACGAAATTATTGGTAAACAAAGTAATGACAATATTCAACACGCAGAGTCATCTATTAGAGAGTGGGAATTGACTTTATCGAAGACAATAGAGGGGAACCTGTTTCAAATATGAGAAAACAAACAGAAAACTGTCTAAACTGCCAAATCTCGAACCATTCTCAAAAATACAAACTTCACAATAACAAAAACAATTTAAAAATCATTACAGGAAAAAGCGCTGAAAATGTGGTATTTGACAAAAAGGAACGTAAGTGGCTTTATACTCATCATTTTAGAACAGAATTCAAGCTGGAAGACATGAAAAATTTACTGTATAATAAATTCAATACTGATGACTTTATAATTGAAGTGCATCTAAAAACGGACTATAATACAGAAGAAAAATACAACGCGTTTAAAATAGGTTTTCCATCCGCTATAGATGACAGTATTATTTTCGACTTTGAGCGCTGGTCAAATGGTATACAAGTCAAGTTTTTTCGGAATTTTAAAAGAAAAATACGTACACGAAAAAACAATCGCAGACCATCATATCTTGCAAAATAAGCAAATTAATATAAACTTCAATAAGAACTCGGAAGATAAAATGGAACATATAAATTTCAAATTGCTTAATTTGAATATACAGTCACTGACTAACAAAATAGATGCCATTCATATGATTGCGCATGAAAATAATATTGAGGTTTTATGTTTAACAGAACACTTCTTATCCTACGAGAAGCTCAACAAATTAAATATAAAATGTTATTATATCGCCAGTGCTTTCTGTAGAGAATCACATATACATGGAAGAACTATAATTCTATTGAAACAAAACTTAATACATCAAAAAAGGAAAGATATAGAACATCTCTCCAGAGAAAAGGTAATTGAAATAGCGGCTACTGAAATCGTTGAATTGAACCTTATAATTGTAACAATATATTATTATAGATCTCCTAATGCACACTTTGAAATATTCGAGGAAAAGATTAGATTATTATTGGATCCTCGCAAGTATTTATATTTTGTGGTCGCAGTCTACAAAAGAATGTATTCTGCAATTCGAAGTACCATCCCAGCAATTCTTCATCCTAATTATTTTCTTATAAGGATATTGTGTTGACGAAAATTTTCGAACTCGAGATTGTCCGCGTTTTGAAGTCACCTGATATCGAAAAAGTTGTTTTAGAAAATGTCTTTATCTCTCTGTGTATGTCATTGTGTGTGTGTGTGTGTGTCTGTGTTTGTGACCATGATAGCGGTCAAACGCCATAACTGTCATTTCCAAATTTTGTATTTACGACTCTTGAGATCTGACTAGATTTTTAGTAAATTCGGAAGATCGGAAGTAGTAGTCGAATTTTAGCAATATTTCGTTTACTGCGAACTTTAAACAATATAAAGAATTCAAATGTACTTAAAAATAAATTTAAGAAAAATTTTGTTAAAAAGTTTTTTAAAATCCCTATTTCTGGGTCTTTTAATCTTATCGAAAATCAATTTTTTCCGAATAACTTGCAAAATATGCATTTTATAGAGATTTATTAAGAGCATAGGCTTTTGAATAATTTTTGGATAAAAAAATTCTTAAAATTGCATTTTCCTCACAATAAAGGTTTGTTACATTTACAACTTACAGTTTTCCCTTTTACTTTTTCTATCTGTACAACTAGTAATTTTACAGCTAAATTGCCTAGAACCAGTTACGGGCAAATTATGAAGTGCAATTCTAGTTGAAGATAGATGCCTGGGGTATTGAATATCTGATTTGCTGAAGACTAGTTTTGAGCATTTTTGACGGATTTAATTGAATTTGCATATTGCGTCTAACATAAACACCTGTTATGTATGTCAATCAACAATTTCAATAGAAACTTAAAGTTATAACAAAACTCATTTTTATACATAATATTCGATTAGCTGTGTCCATATATGACTCTGTGTGTATATTATTGGTTATTGTTAGTATTCACAATTGTATGGAATTAAAGAAAATATCTATTGATACATGCTCGCACATACATATTACATACATTTATTCAGGGGTGAAAATCATTGAGTCGTGACATACTATGAATTGCAGGAACAATACTTTCAACCACACTGTTATTGTAGAGAGGGTGTCTAAACCCTACTAAATGTAGGCCGGTTCGGACGTTATGTATCATTTACTCAAACAAAAGGGAAATACTGATTGCGAGTGATAACGATGGGCGATTTATATACGCCATCTGGACTCCACCAGTCAATTGTCTCAGTTCGTAAATTTTTAAATTGGCTACGAAGTATTGTGAGCACTGGCGTAGGATGACAACGATGTTCACCCCACATTTAACAGTGACTGAGGCCATGAATTACATGAGAATTTTGTGGTAAGACAATAAATGACTGTCTTATGGAACTCCAATAGAATATATCTAACATAAATATTTGTATGTATGTAGGACTGACCAAAGTTTGAATATTAATCTGACATATATTGGTGTAAATTGATCGTTTGTATTACAAAATATGAAGTCATCGTATAATATATAAGGCATAATAAAAGAAAATTTTATTAGTGACTCGTACTATGAAGGCTACTTAAGTACATAAGTATAAACACAAATAGAGATAATTTTATAATTCTACTCAAAAGAGATATGACAATGCGATGGAGTCCGCTCCTTTATATGACAACAACATGATTCATTAGTAATTAATAAGAAAAATGGGAAAGCAATCTGCTATTCAAACAATTTCATTGACCAACAGAAAGAATGCAAGCGCGAAATGTTTTAAAGTGAAAATGTAAAAAATTGTGCATAGAATAGCCGCTATATAGTTTCATTAAAATATCTAGATCTATCATAGACAGCATTTAATCAACGCAAATAGTGTAATTAAGAGAATAATTGTAAAAATTAGGAGTAGAGCTGTTGCATACCACCCATGTAGGTTCATCAGAACGCCTAGATTTATCTTAGATGGCATCTAATCTCATGATACAAATAATAGTGACTATCTGTCAAAGGTATATAATGTAGAATCATGTAAATCAAACACGATGGTGTTAATTATAGGTTAGTAGCCTCATACATAAATTTTTCTACCTTATTTGATTTCTTCAGTATGGCTTAACCAATCCTGTATAATATATCTTTGACACATAGTCAGTATTATTGGTGTGATGTGATAGATTTGATCTAAATAAATGTTATTTTATTTTTAGAAAGCCTCACTTATACATCCACTGTACATTTACATTATTTGAGAGAAGAACATAACTGTGTTAACTCAATAACTATATCGTTTTATTTTAAGGAAACACCTACAAAATAATATTTTGCTTTTGTGGAGGAGCAACTATTTTTCTTTTAATTTAATAACAATGTCGCTGCATATATCTGTGTAGATCATCTGTGTGGTTATTATTGTATGGAATGTTATTTTAAACACCATTTCATCGGTTGTTCTAATAACATTTAAAAGTTGATCTATGTTTATGAAGCACAAATAATTTGATGTGCAATTTATTCAAACATGAGTTCAGCATTTCTGAGATAACTGACTGTAAATAGCAAACATTGGCGTATTAAATGCATATGTATTTAAAAAAAAACGTGATAAATAAAGACACGGATGTAACAGCAAAATATATTTTTGGTAAAAGACGCCATTATGTTGGTACAATTTGCGTCAATCAATCAAAAATAATCCCATCATTGTCGCCACCCTGGTGATATAGTCGTCTTACATAATCTTGGTTTTTGAATTACCTATTATTATTAAGAAAACTACAAGTTGTTGTCTGTAGATTCTACAATTATTGTTCACTACATTGCGCAAAATACCCAAATCCAACAAAATTGCGGTTTTCATATTGGACCGATACCGTAAGAACGGTATATTATGTATGTATGTACTACACATTGTTGCTAATAAAGGCAGTTTCATAATTACGACAAACTTTAATAAAACCAGTCCAACAATTATACGTAATACAAAATACTTTCATAGAATAATAAATCACGTATTCATTACCTTATTGCATAATCACTTATATATATAGTCAAACCTAAACTATTTTCTGTTGCAAAATATGTTAAAGTCATAGAATAGTGTGCAGCAAGTTTAGCAACACTCGCATACGAAACAATCAATCTTTTGCACAAAATCAATTATGTATAAATGAAAAGTTTGGTAAACTTTTAGTCAAACTCAATATAATTATAGAGGTGACAAACTTGTTCTAAAGTCTTGAACTAAGGATAATAGATTGTCTGTATTTTTAGTAATAGGTACTTACGATACTATTAAGTTTAACATATACACAGATAACAGAACTAAGAAAACATGCGCAGTAAATCTCTATAGATATTGTATTCACAAATCTCAATATCACAATCACATTAATCAGTCATTATTGTATATTAGATTTTTTTTGTTCTTCAAAAAAGTACTATACAGGGTGTCCAGAAATTCTCCTGACAAACGAAGACCCGGAGATTCCTCAGATAATTTTAAGACAATTTAACCCAATTCACCCTAGTCCGAAAATGCTTCCTAAGGGAGTTAGAGCTCTTTGAAGATGGCGCCTTGTAATTAGTTTTTTTTTAATATCTCCCGAACGCTTCTATTTAGAAAAACAAAAACTGGTATGATTATTTATCCTCCAGAGATGAATCGATTCCATCAATTGCGAATTTCTAGTACCGGTCATAGGCGTTCGTTTTGGCTAGGTAAACGGTTATTTTAACGCATAACTTTTTTGTCTTTAACTTTTAAGCATTTATGACACTAGATTATTAAATTTTCAGGTATTCTAGTACTAAAAGGTACTCTTACTTTAAGTCGGTAGGATACACTGTTTTCTAGAAAAATCGATTTGAAAATTTTTCGTTTTTTCGTCATTTCATCTTTCGTCATTTGAACTTCGCGAACTGACAACAATTTGACAATTAAAAACGTAGGTTTTATTTCTGTTGGCAGTTCAGAGCGAACTAGTGCAAAAAATAATAAATTGGATTTTAATGACGAAAAAACGAAAAATTTTCAAATCGATTTTTCTAGAAAACGGTGTATCCTACCGACTTAAAGTAAGAGTACCTTTTAGTACTAGAATACCTGAAAATTTAATAATCTCGGGTCACAAATGCTTAAAAGTTAAGGGCCAAAAATGTATGCGTTAAAATAACCGTTTACCTACCCAAAACGGACACCTATGACCTTAGGAAGCATTTTCGGACTAGGGTGAATTGGGTTAAATTGTCTTAAAATTATATGAGGAATCTCCGGTCTTCGTTTGTCAGGAGAGTTTCTGGACACTCTGTATAAAAAAAAATAGATCTTTATCGACGACTAAACAATAAAGTAGGTATTATATTAATCACTATTGGTTAATAATAACACTCATAATACCCAGAGGGAATAATGAAATGCGACCAGGGAATAATGGGACATAACGTTACCATTATTCCCAGCATTCCACCAATAAAAAAATAACGTTCCCAACGTTGTCGTAGTAACGATAGACAATTCCGGACATTTTACTAACTGTCTAACCGTCAAACGTCATATTGACAGAGTAATCTGACATTTTCGTTTAATTATTTTGATTTTTTTTAGTAATCTTCAGTTAGTCGTAGATAAAGTTGTGTAATAATGACTATTATTCCCTCGAGCCGAGTTACTCCCTCGCCGCTTCGCGGCTCGTGTCGTAAATTCGGATAATAACTGTCATCGTTGTATAAACTACTATTATTGCCCAGCAGACGAACATCCAAATATAGAATAAAAAAAAAGAATTCTACAACTCCACAATAAAATGCGTACTTAATACATAACAAGCACAAAAAAAAACAACGTAATATTATACATCATGAGAAAGAAGGGGGAAAATAGAATTAATACAATACAGTAATCACTGAAGCCAACAAGAAATTTACTAGTCAGTAGTGAGTGCAGAAAAATGAATATCCATCTTCACAAATAGCATTGCAGAAACTACAACCTCTGTAAAACGGGAATGCCAGTAAAACAAAACAAACCTATTGCCGTTGAATAGTAAAACACATTCCTTATGCGACATGAATAGAGAGGCACAACAAACATAACCTATGCTAATAAAGTAGGAATATCTCTAAATCCAATGTCTTGACTACCTACATATATATCGAAAGCAGGATCCTCTCTATTTCAATTATACCTCAATGGGAACCCTATTCGTCATTATACTGTGATCGAGGATGTAGGCGTACTTTTAGATTTTAAATTAACATTTTCTGACAACATCATTACCAATATTTCATCAGCATCGAAAACTTTGGGTTGGATTATTAGAAACACTAAACAGTTTGCATCAATGGAGGCCATAACTTCCTTCGTTCGCTCTGCCCTCGAGTATGCTTCATTCATTTGGTCATCCATAAATAAAAATAATTCAGAAAAGCTCGAGATGCTTCAAATGCGTTTTCTGAAATATTATTTTCATGAAGACTGGTCCACACCCCGTTCATGGGAGATGATGTCTTTCTTGACTCTTTGGAAATGCGAAAGCATAGAACAGACATCAAGTTTATTTACTGCACAATATCTCTCTATATTGCGAAGCAATTAGATATCAAAGACCCTGAAGATTAAGTGATGGTCATGTTCTTCTTCACAACGCTACTCCCCATTGAGCTTGTATCATCCAGCAATTGTGGCAAAAGTTCAAGTTGAAATTGTAGTCTCTTCCGCTTAAATCCTTCATCTAGCATCCTACTACTACAACTACCACTCTTGTGGATATCTCAAACGAATCCTGAGAGGAAAAAATTTGACTAATGATGATGAAGTGATGGAAGCAATAATTAATTGGATAAGGGCATTGGATGAAACTTATATGAAAGGTGAATCGAAAAACTAGTTTGCCCTATGAAATATATTGGCAATTTTGTTGAAACACAGACAAATTTATATTCTTTTACGTTGAATGAAAATGCTTTTCTATAAACGTAAGCTTGCTTTAAGCACTTTGTTTCTGATTCACTTTCGTAGTATATATTGAAGAAAGTTTTAGAAATGGGTTTACAAATAGTGGAGTTGTAAATATATTTTTACAAAAAAATTAATTGATTGCTTTATAATTGAATACATAAAATGTAATAATAATATTGCAAAAGAGCAAAAACACACATTCGTACTTCAAGAACAATTAATGACATAACATTTCGTAGCTATAATAATATACTAAATGAACCAAAAAAAAAAAAATTAGTATGGTTTAACGGTGATGGAATTTCAAACTAATTCAAATAATGTAATTAAAGCAAAATTTAAGTTATTTTAAATAGGTGTATTTGTTTGTGTTCTTTATGTTTTCAATTTATATTAATTACATATAAATATAAAAAAATTGGAAATAAATATAAGTACATATTTATTTCTAAGGTATGTTTATTGTTACACTCAATAATAATGTTCTTCAAATTTATATTTGATATTTATAATTTTATCAGTTTTTACAATAAAATTGATTTATTATAAAAAATATATTTAATATCTTCTACTATATTACACATTATATTTATTTCTTTGCATTTCGTATTGTTCCGAAAGCATGTGCAAGCTAAAGTTATTGCACAGGCAAAAAGATAAACTATTTAATTTGTTTCCAAATTTAACTAGTCATCTAGGAATCATTACTCATTCAACAGCTGCACTTCTTATCTTGGTTGCTGTCAGCAGTTTTGGCATAGGTCTAATATATTGGCATTAATTTACACACTCCGATAAATTAAGAAGAAATATCGGAAGATATTTACCTTTGTTCTTTTAATCTATACCACAGGCACGTAAATTAACTGAATTATCATTTAGATCTATTTCGCACAGCAGATGTTTTGTTGACAGCATTGTTAGGAGACCGGAAAGGTGCTGAGCGAAATTTTACCTGTTATTTGGTAATTTTTTTTTTGATAATTTGGTGCCGTAGAGTCAGTGAAAAGGAAAGGATGGTTGTTAAATTCTACACCGGCACTGCGTGTAAATCAGAGGTCGTGTTTTGGTTTTATACAATAACAGAATCGATAAATTATTATTTAATATAATGATTGATACGACATGTGTTATACTTATCAGTATGCACTAGTGAGTAACATACATGGAGTTTTTAAAAATAAGAATATACATATATAATGGCATTTTTTGTTGATCTTTCTGATGTATTTAATAGCACAAATCATAACAACCTATTGGCTTTCGGTGTAGCACATCTATGTCGGTTATAAAATAGAACGTAAACTACTTATGCTAACGAATAGGTAAGTGAAATACTATCAGTATAAAGAGGTGTATTACAGGTTCTATATTGGGATCTTATTCGTTTTTGATATTTTAGTGCTATTTTCCTTAGATAATTACACATATTTGAAAATTATAAAAAGATATAATTATATGGAACTATGACATTTTATTCCGCAATATATCACAAATACAATACTTTCCAAATGAAAGTATGTAATTGTAATTTAATTTGTTAGTAAATATATCCGTAGCTAAAGTATCTTCTTCTTCCTCTCGTTTCTTGATGTAAAGTGATCGCATCTTCTTCTTTAATTTAAATTTATTTACGTTTTACTTTACTTAAAGAATCATAGAAATGTGCTTCTTAACTTTTTCACTGAATAATACTACATTCCAATAAGATTTGTTTTGCACTCACATATCAATTAATGATAAATTTTATTACTACGATCTAAAGAAACAATGCAAATCACTGTTTCAAAATTGGATATTAATTTAAAAACAAAACAATAAAGAACGTGGTCACATTCATATATGTAATGGTTTATACATTCTCATTTTTTTTTATTTTGAAGTGTTATTTTTTTCTTGATATATTTGCAAATGTTTAAGAGACATATTTTATTTAACAATATTTTACAAATTCAATACTTACTATCAACTACATAGCATTTTTTTTAAATTATTCAAATAGAAAAGTATCCAAAAAATAACACTACAAATGGCACCCAACGTGTGGGGCTATTTGCATGTAGAAAGCTCTTTCTAAAGCATTTAGCAGCGTATATCATGAAAATGTACTGGCGAAGCTGATGTCGTGCAGGGGTACGGCTGGCTATCAAGTCAGTGAGATTTCAATTGCTTATCGTATAGTAGTCAAACAATGTATGCTAACGTATTGCTGTGACTCTTTCAGATTTACATATAAATAAAATAAATTTAGTTTACTTAATTAAGTCGTAACTGGGAGTCAAGCACGCATCCTAGTGCTAGGCCTTATGCTAGACTATGATACGGTGAACTTTCTGCTGAAAGGTAGGTTAAGCAAAACATTCTACATGTAACTAGCTCAGTTTGAAAATAAATAGTTCTCTCAGGGGCAGAAAATATGACTTGATTCTCCTTCTCTTTAATCATCTCCAGGTCAGGTAAAGAAATAAAATACAAAATAAATCTTAATATCTAATTTATTAAAATAAAATAATTCTAAATAAATTCAAAAGTTTTAATCTACAAATATTTGCACATCCAAAATCAATATTCGGTCATAATTCAGATTTATACATCATAAACAATAAAATATTACAAGAAATAAACAATAAATGAAATCACCATGTCGTGCAAGCTTATATCTAAAATGTGAACGTGATTATTATTATTAATATTTGTCATAGATACATGTAAACAATCAAAAATTAAAAATAAATTAACCGTGATGAATTGTACTGGAATGTAAATTAAAAAAAAAATAAAATTGTGCGGTCTACTATTTGATAACAAAATATAGACACTAAGGAAGTGGCTTTGCACTAATTAGTCCTGTCCGGCGCCTTTTCTCGCTCCCAACACAGTACCATCAGTAACAAATTCACACAGAAGAGTATCCCAAAGTTCCACCCTACGAGCATGTCATTTTCAGCTCGTCGGACGCAACCCGAACATACATCATCATGTGCACACCCCTTAAGGAATATATATATTTTAATTAAATAAATAAAGTGAAATAAAACAATGTCTCTGCGTATTCAATAAATTAACTCAGCCGTGATTAGTTCTGCCTGGTGCCTTTTCTCGCTCCCAAACGCAGTACCACCAAGACCAATTCGTGTATATCAAATTCACCAGGACTCCATGCTATGAATTAAAAAATGACATAATTCATTTCACACATCCCTGATGTATTATTCAACACGTTAATATTGAACACCCAAATACAACAAAATATACTTAATTCTCATATCAAAAAGAAATAATATATATATATACATTAAAAGAAAATAAACTTTACCTTTTTCACGAAATTCCAATACAAAAAACACCACTACAAATAAAGAATTTGGAGACGCCACTATACACACATTTATAACAAATATTGTTAATCACCTTAATTCTTCATACATCGTATTAAACTCTTCCATAATTTTCAATAAAAGATTTTGTTCACTTAATATATATATATAACCTATATACACATAAACAAAATTATTAGTTTCAAATATCCTTTGTAGGATGAATAAATTTAAAAGAAAAATAAATTATACGGAAAAGAAAATGATTATGTTATTCAAAGTTATCATTACAAATGCTAGAAAGTTTTGTCATAACGTACGGCATAGTACCCTACATGCAAAACAAAACCCTCTAGAAAGAAAAAAAAATAAAATGAAATTAAATAAATTCAAACACCGAGTTCATAAAAATAAAAGTATTTCATACATAGGTAGTTATTCGAATACATCTAAACATTTTAATGTAATGCGCGCAGCATGTTAAAAATAAAATTATTATAAGTGTAGAATCTTGTAAAAATTTTATAAGTATTGAAAATCTCAGAAATTATTCTAAGTCCGGATTTTAAAATAATCCTATTAAAGAAGAGGGAGGAAGTGGTTTTCACCTACTTTTAGACTTGCTAATATTGCGGTTTTCACCAGCAATTGCCGAAATTTTTATCTGTCCGCGCTTTTATTCGTAAATTTCCTTACAAAAACGTACGGCAACTTTCGTTAAGCACGAATCCATCTCCCAAAATTGTATGTCGACGGTGCTGCTCTTATCGGTTGCATGAGGAAACAGCGTATTAATAATCCTTGCGAGAGGTAAACAAACATGTGACCATAAATCCGTCTATACATTATGACTCAGCCGAGCACCTGATAAACAATACTTTTTGTACCGGTCAGTCCTTGCCAATGCCAGACGTATTTGTGCGAGGAACACCTGCTCGATCCTTTTTACGTAGCATTTAATACGTATTAAAATTATAACCTTATAAAAATTTTATTAAGATTCTTTTACTGTTTTACTTAGATAAAAATAAAGTTTTCATAAATTATTAATACAGTAAATATTTATACACATCATGGTGAAAATGAATAAAGTGAAAATTAATTTAAATAAAACTTGGAATGATACGTCTGCATTTGTTATTTGTATAAACTTAAAATTGATATTGATGTGAGCAATAGTGAAATACAGATATAATACACAGGATGCTATCTATCAAACATTGGCCTGGTAAGTAAATAACATTATTTACAACTTTTAAATATAACTTAAAGTTCATTGCCACATCCTTATTATGTTATAAATTTCTTGATTGTTGTTTACTTCATTCTTGAACCATCTCTTTGTATTATTGGGGAGTTTTATTCGTATTTTCTTTGTCTTGCTTACATTCGGAAATAAAGGGAAAACATTCATGATCGTCGGTATGCGTTGGTTAAATTTATCATGAACCCCTTTTACCTTTCCAATTTCTAACGATGATGTATTGTTGACAGGTGGATTATCATACGCGTTCACCCAGCTTATCGTTCCTGGTGATTGACATCTTAAATTGAAGTATAAATGTTGTATCAGTTATTTGATCATCATACAGATTATACGAGGACAATCAAGAAATACACATATAGACGAGTACAGACATAGATATCCAAGAGTACAAAGTGAAATTAAGTGAAGCATTACTTGAACTCAAAGTTATTGTATACTGCTACCCTCTTCGGCCTCGACGGAGGCCCCTTAATACTGCTTGACAGGCCGGATCATGCCTTCCGCAGCCATCCTACACGCTGTTTCGTTCGATACGCGAACTACGGACCCATCTAACAGCATGACCCGCTGCCTCCGTCGAGCCTTGCGACAGGGTACCCCGAGCGTCAAACTATCCCGGCCCAAGATAGAAAAGGCCCGACGCACCGAGGCACAGAAGTCGGGCGAATCCCTCACGTCCGGGAATACATTCCTCTGCTCTTCTGGCCTATAACAGATTCCATTCTCTACATAACCTGGTTACCAATTACATGTACTCCAAGTTATCCCTATTGATTGCTTACTTGTGTAAAATTTATTTATTCAGTTACTTAATTTATACAGATCACGTTTACATTACCTAATTTATTATTGTTCATGAGGAATTTGTAAACTTAAATAAATAAATTCCAATGTACATATAGATGTAAATATAAATAAATATAAATCAAGAAAAATTCTTACCTTTATTAAGCACTTATGTATATAATATGAACGCACACAATAAGAAATCCTTACTTAACTAAACATAAAATTGCAAGTGATCTAAAATTCATTTATTTACATATTATTATTTATTCAAGATCACTGCATAAATATCCCTATGGGAATATCTGTAATTTATAAGCGAGAATCGCTAATGTCAATGGTATAAATTCAAGATTTCCCATAAATACCAATTAATATACTTATAGATAGCTTATCATATATTTTATATTAAACATAAATATCTGTGAATAAATTTAATTTATTCCTGCATTATCTTCGAGATCGTAATCATATAATTTTGAGACATGAAGTCTGCCTTTGACACGCTCATTATCCACTTCTGTTACCTCATAGGTCGTGTCATTTATCGCTCTACCTACACGATAAGGTCCATCAAAAGGAAGGTCTAATTTAGCACATTTATTATGGTCTCTCCGACCTAATCGATAATTTCTTATTACTATCATATCCTCCCTATTAAAGACTTTACGATTTTTAATCTTCGCATTCTCTTCCTCGGTATATTTTCGAGCTCTAGCACGTTGTCGCTCTCGTCCACGGTCTATTACCTCTTCTAAATTTTCCACAGGAGGAGTTTCTTGTCTCCATGGACGTGGTGGATATCTACCGAACATCAGTAGATATGGGCTGAGATTAGTGGTCACACTGGGTAAAAAGTTCATTGTATTTTCAACTTCCGTCAAATGCCTCACCCAGCCCACATGATTCTCATGAGTTCGCATTCTCAAGTGTTTTATAACTTCTTGTATGTATCTCTCACAAGGGTTCCCTTCAGGATGTCTCACTGAAGAAAAATTTACTTGCACATTCATATAATTTAATTCTTGAATGAAGCGATCATTATTGAAATAACTAGCATTATCTACTAAAAGTCTTTGAAATTGACCTATTTCTTCTATAAATTGATTAATGCAAATTACCGCTATGTCGGTATTATATTTTCTGGTAGGATAAAGTTTCACATATTTCGTAAAAATATCTACCATCACAAATACATTCCTATATCCTAAATGTCCAGGTATTAAATTACCTAGGAAATCTGCCGCAACTAAATCTAACTTATTTTCTACCCTAATACTATGTACAACATTTTTATTTACACGATTTTTATATTTACCTAATAAACATAGTTCACATTGTTTATTCCATCTTTCAACGAGACGTTTGTCTTGTTTAGCATAAAATTGCTCCCTAAAGACTAAGAATGTCTTCCTATTTCCAGGGTGTCCCAACCTCCTATGAATATCTAACATAACATTCTTTGCCAATTCACTTCCCAATACTAACAAATCATTGTCCCCTATTCTTTTATATAAAATATTATTTACTACTCTAAATCCTCTGTAATTGGGTTCTTGAAGTGCCTTTCTTTTTATATCTTGCACATCATCTTCTCCTTGACTACGTTCTACATTTTCTCTACTATATAACTCAGGAGCTACTTCAAAATTATAAGCATTGATCTGATATGATCCTGATTGCTTATTATGACCAAAGGCTCTGCTGAATGCATCTGCAACAATATTATCTTTTCCTTTTCTATGTCTAATTTTGAAATTATATTCACTTAAAAATAAAGGCCATCTATATAGTCGTGCATTAGAAAACCTAGTTTTCATTAAGAAAATCAAAGATAAATGATCAGTTTCTATTGTAAAGAAATTTCCCATCAAATAGTACTTGAGCTTAGAGACCCCATGCACCACTGACAATAGTTCTTTCTCTGAAACCGTATAATGATTCTCGTACCCCTTTAATATTCTTGAAATAAAGCAGATTGGTATCTCTTTACCATCTCTGACTTGGAAAAGTTCAGCAGCAATGGCATGATCTGAAGCATCACACCGTAAAATAAATTCTTCCTCAAATCGAGGCAGATTTAAAACCAACGCCCTATAAAATTCTTGCTTGATTCCTTCAAAAGCTTCTATTCTTTCAGGAGTCCATTTAAATTTTACACCCTTCTTTATCATTTTAAAAAGAGTTACAGTCTTATCTGATATCTTAGGAATAAAGTGCTTATAATAATTCACTATACCTAAAAATCCCCTTAACATCTTTATATTTTTAGGTCTTGGGTAATTTCTTACTGCTTCCAACTTCTTTTCCTCTATTGATACAGTTTTACCATCTATCATATACCCTAAATAACTAACCCTATTCTTAACAAATTCACATTTCTCTAAATTAATTTTTAGACCATTACTTTCTAATGTACTTAAAATAATTTTAACAGCTTTTAAATGACTCTCTAAATCTACATTAAATATTAAAATATCATCTACATAATGCGATACATATTCCTCATATGGATCCAGTATTTGTTGCATGGCCCTTACTAGTGCAGCTGTGGCCGTTGATAAACCGAAAGGTACAACCTTAAAGGAATATACTAGAGAATTCATTAAAAACGAGCAATATTTTCTAGAATCCTTGTGTAAAGGTACCAACCAGAAAGAGCTCTTTAAATCCAATTTTGTAAACCACTTAGCATTCGTACATTTTGCCAATAAAGTTTCTATGCTCTGTGGGGCTTCAAACTGTGCTTTGGTGCGACTATTGAGCATTCTAGCGTCAAGGCATAAACGTAGTTTCATCTCTTTTCGGTCATCTTCACTTTTTTTAACTACTACCACAATGGGATTAATGAAACTAGACTCTGATCGTTCTATTACACCATCCCTTAACATGTTCTTTATTTCTATTTTTACCTGTTGTTGATACTTATATGGAATTGGATAATTTCTTACTTTAAACGGCTGACTCTCATCAACTTCTAATTTATGTTCATAACCTTTCACTAGACCTGGGCTATTATCAAATAATTTTGTGTGTACTGCAAGAAGATTTTTTACCTCACTTACATATAGCTCATTACAATTCAGGTTAATGTCACCCATATTTATTTCCCGGTGTGAACATTTATTTATTATGTCACCCATATATTTCGTGGCGTCTTTCTTTTGAAGACCCTCCACATGGTGTGTACATTTATTATTTATATCACCCGTGGCAAATGTGGCCTCTCCTTTTTGAAGAGTATCCACCTGGCGTGCATTCCTTTCCTCGTTTTTTAAACTAATATTTTCAGGATGTAAATCGAAATCCTCATCATACATTTTACTACTTAAATTATTAACTACAATTTCATCTTCCTGCAGATCTTTGTTCCATGATATAATTGCCCTTTTTATGTGAAAAGTTTTATCTTCCATGTTTAATTTTGTACTATATTGAGTCAAAAAATCCATTCCAAGTATACAATTATAATTTAAATTAGGTACAATAACAAATTCAGTTAAAAATTCTAAATTACCTATTCTTACATTTACGTAAAATATCTTATCTATAGCTATTACTAATTTTTTTGTGGCAGTAAATAAATTTATTTTTTTAATGGACCTATAATGACCTGAATTTTCTAGTTGCCTATCTACTAAACTACTATCTAAAAGAGACAATTGCGCACCTGTATCAATTAATGCATCTACCTCTATTTGGCCTATGTTTATTTTTACTACTGGTAGCTCTGTGGTTATTTTTTTAATATTCTCAAAGTCGGTCACCCTTTGAGAATCCTCTTCCTTTCTGATTGGTTCTACTAAAAATCCAGAGATGTAGCACCTCCTACTGAGTTGTGTAACCATCCGTTTTCTACCGGAGTTGCACTTCTTATCTCCTTCTTTATCGCTCCTTTTGATACATCTTTCGTTACAGCTTCTGTTTTATTTTCTTTATTTTCTATAATTATGTTATTAAATCCTCGGGTATCTTCTGTTTCATTTCTTCCATATTTTCTTGTTACATGACCCTCCTGTCTCCAACTATTATTATTATTACTACTACTATTATTACCCATGTTCTTGTTGTTACCATTCTCCACCCTTCCTCCCTGTTAATTATTATTCTGATACCGATTACCATTGTTTCTTTGTTGGTTATTACCATTATATCTTTGCTGAGCATTATAATAGTTACCATTGTTACCTGCTTTGTACCCATTTTTATTCTGAAATACACTCCTATCTTCCACGTCGTCCAGACGCTTTACCAATTCCAAGAGTTGCTCAACGGTGTCTATACCCTGTAAAGCAACTGCTTGTACTACCTCATGCTCGAAATGATTAGCTAACTGGGTAACAATGTCACACTCCTGGATCACAGGTTGTATATGTTTCAAGAAAGAATATTTCCGAATAACATAATTCTCTCTAGATGTAATGGAACGATATTTTCCAAAAGTAAGGTCATGTCTAATGCGTCTTTGCTGAGTTTGTCCCCAGTACTGCCTAATAAACATGTTTTCTAATTCTTCATACGACTGTACCTCATCAATTACCATATCGTACCATAATAACGCATAATCTCTAAGACACCCTCTCATGAAATGTAATTTCGACATATCATCATGAATACCACGAATATATGTCTTAATGGTTCTAAGAAATGCCATAGGGTTGTCTTTATTATACCCAGAAAATTTTGGTATATTTTCTGTGCCAAGTGATACCTGTTGCGACACCACACAAGGTGTAATTGTACCCTGTTCAACTCTTGTTTTCAAATTCTTAATCGTGTCTTGACAATTTAATGTCATATCCTGTAGCTTTAAAAGTGAATCTGTGCATGCTCCATATTTGACTCTACAGTCCTCGAATTTATTTGTTAGATTTTGAACATCTTTCTGAACTGACATGGCACTACCGTCCACCTTCAGTTCCAAGAATTGTATCTTCTCATCTTGTCCTCCAATCCTTTCTTCTATCTGTCTAAAATTTTCTCTCGCTACACCGGCCCTCTGATTCATTTCATCTATTAAAAAATTACTGCTATCCTTGCACTTTTTTTTATTTGCTTCAATTTTTTCATTGATCTGTGCCGTGCTTTGTTTCACATCTTCTTTTATTTTATTATTCATTGCAGACATTTCTATTCTACAAGCTTTAATTCTTTCATCAATCTTCTCATTCATCGACTTTACTACAGCTTGTATCTCTAATTTATTCTCATCCAGTTTCTTGTTTATATCTTCTTTATTTTCTTGAAACTTCTTGTTCATTTCAGTTTTATTTTCATCTAACTTTCTATTTATATCTTCTTTCATTTCTATCTTGTCACTTTCCAATTTACAGAAAAGTTTTTCAAATAGAAAATCAAATCTATCTCCGCCTGGCACTTCTTTTGTTTCAATTTTTACATTTTCAGTCACATTTTCATCCTCATCAAGAGGTATCGTCTTTTCTGAATCTGTCACAGAGGAAATGCCTTGTGGTTCCCTGTACGTTTCAAATAAATATTTGGTGTCCATACTACTTTCAGGATTTTCACCCTCGCCTTTATACTCAGACATATTTACTTTATCTGTCCTGGCACTTAAAGAGACTTATTTGTGGAGAAAAATAAATCAAAACTTGACAAAATTTTATTTGTGAATTATATTTATTAATTATTCAAATGCACCTAAAGGTGAAAGTACCTCCCTTTAATTATACAGCTATTTGAATATTAAATAATCAATTAATTTTTATCTAAACAGTTTAAAAATGTAGAAGTTTTGCCCCACTACGTTGGTCGCCATATATATGCTATGGAACGGCAAAACTTTTACACCATGAACATTGGGCATCATATCAATAATATGGAAATGTGAAATTGCTAATAAATTGTAAATATATTTGAAATGTAAATGCAAATGTTTTGCCCCACTACGTTGGGTGCCATATATATGCTGTGACTCTTTCAGATTTACATATAAATAAAATAAATTTAGTTTACTTAATTAAGTCGTAACTGGGAGTCAAGCACGCATCCTAGTGCTAGGCCTTATGCTAGACTATGATACGGTGAACTTTCTGCTGAAAGGTAGGTTAAGCAAAACATTCTACATGTAACTAGCTCAGTTTGAAAATAAATAGTTCTCTCAGGGGCAGAAAATATGACTTGATTCTCCTTCTCTTTAATCATCTCCAGGTCAGGTAAAGAAATAAAATACAAAATAAATCTTAATATCTAATTTATTAAAATAAAATAATTCTAAATAAATTCAAAAGTTTTAATCTACAAATATTTGCACATCCAAAATCAATATTCGGTCATAATTCAGATTTATACATCATAAACAATAAAATATTACAAGAAATAAACAATAAATGAAATCACCATGTCGTGCAAGCTTATATCTAAAATGTGAACGTGATTATTATTATTAATATTTGTCATAGATACATGTAAACAATCAAAAATTAAAAATAAATTAACCGTGATGAATTGTACTGGAATGTAAATTAAAAAAAAAATAAAATTGTGCGGTCTACTATTTGATAACAAAATATAGACATTAAGGAAGTGGCTTTGCACTAATTAGTCCTGTCCGGCGCCTTTTCTCGCTCCCAACACAGTACCATCAGTAACAAATTCACACAGAAGAGTATCCCAAAGTTCCACCCTACGAGCATGTCATTTTCAGCTCGTCGAACGCAACCCGAACATACATCATCATGTGCACACCCCTTAAGGAATATATATATTTTAATTAAATAAATAAAGTGAAATAAAACAATGTCTCTGCGTATTCAATAAATTAACTCAGCCCTGATTAGTTCTGCCTGGTGCCTTTTCTCGCTCCCAAACGCAGTACCACCAAGACCAATTCGTGTATATCAAATTCACCAGGACTCCATGCTATGAATTAAATAATGACATAATTCATTTCACACATCCCTGATGTATTATTCAACACGTTAATATTGAACACCCAAATACAACAAAATATACTTAATTCTCATATCAAAAAGAAATAATATATATATATACATTAAAAGAAAATAAACTTTACCTTTTTCACGAAATTCCAATACAAAAAACACCACTACAAATAAAGAATTTGGAGACGCCACTATACACACATTTATAACAAATATTGTTAATCACCTTAATTCTTCATACATCGTATTAAACTCTTCCATAATTTTCAATAAAAGATTTTGTTCACTTAATATATATATATAACCTATATACACATAAACAAAATTATTAGTTTCAAATATCCTTTGTAGGATGAATAAATTTAAAAGAAAAATAAATTATACGGAAAAGAAAATGATTATGTTATTCAAAGTTATCATTACAAATGCTAGAAAGTTTTGTCATAACGTACGGCATAGTACCCTACATGCAAAACAAAACCCTCTAGAAAGAAAAAAAAATAAAATGAAATTAAATAAATTCAAACACCGAGTTCATAAAAATAAAAGTATTTCATACATAGGTAGTTATTCGAATACATCTAAACATTTTAATGTAATGCGCGCAGCATGTTAAAAATAAAATTATTATAAGTGTAGAATCTTGTAAAAATTTTATAAGTATTGAAAATCTCAGAAATTATTCTAAGTCCGGATTTTAAAATAATCCTATTAAAGAAGAGGGAGGAAGTGGTTTTCACCTACTTTTAGACTTGCTAATATTGCGGTTTTCACCAGCAATTGCCGAAATTTTTATCTGTCCGCGCTTTTATTCGTAAATTTTCTTACAAAAACGTACGGCAACTTTCGTTAAGCACGAATCCATCTCCCAAAATTGTATGTCGACGGTGCTGCTCTTATCGGTTGCATGAGGAAACAGCGTATTAATAATCCTTGCGAGAGGTAAACAAACATGTGACCATAAATCCGTCTATACATTATGACTCAGCCGAGCACCTGATAAACAATACTTTTTGTACCGGTCAGTCCTTGCCAATGCCAGACGTATTTGTGCGAGGAACACCTGCTCGATCCTTTTTACGTAGCATTTAATACGTATTAAAATTATAACCTTATAAAAATTTTATTAAGATTCTTTTACTGTTTTACTTAGATAAAAATAAAGTTTTCATAAATTATTAATACAGTAAATATTTATACACATCATGGTGAAAATGAATAAAGTGAAAATTAATTTAAATAAAACTTGGAATGATACGTCTGCATTTGTTATTTGTATAAAGTTAAAATTGATATTGATGTGAGCAATAGTGAAATACAGATATAATACACAGGATGCTATCTATCAAACATTGGCCTGGTAAGTAAATAACATTATTTACAACTTTTAAATATAACTTAAAGTTCATTGCCACATCCTTATTATGTTATAAATTTCTTGATTGTTGTTTACTTCATTCTTGAACCATCTCTTTGTATTATTGGGAAGTTTTATTCGTATTTTCTTTGTCTTGCTTACATTCGGAAATAAAGGGAAAACATTCATGATCGTCGGTATGCGTTGGTTAAATTTATCATGAACCCCTTTTACCTTTCCAATTTCTAACGATGATGTATTGTTGACAGGTGGATTATCATACGCGTTCACCCAGCTTATCGTTCCTGGTGATTGACATCTTAAATTGAAGTATAAATGTTGTATCAGTTATTTGATCATCATACAGATTATACGAGGACAATCAAGAAATACACATATAGACGAGTACAGACATAGATATCCAAGAGTACAAAGTGAAATTAAGTGAAGCATTACTTGAACTCAAAGTTATTGTATACTGCTACCCTCTTCGGCCTCGACGGAGGCCCCTTAATACTGCTTGACAGGCCGGATCATGCCTTCCGCAGCCATCCTACACGCTGTTTCGTTCGATACGCGAACTACGGACCCATCTAACAGCATGACCCGCTGCCTCCGTCGAGCCTTGCGACAGGGTACCCCGAGCGTCAAACTATCCCGGCCCAAGATAGAAAAGGCCCGACGCACCGAGGCACAGAAGTCGGGCGAATCCCTCACGTCCGGGAATACATTCCTCTGCTCTTCTGGCCTATAACAGATTCCATTCTCTACATAACCTGGTTACCAATTACATGTACTCCAAGTTATCCCTATTGATTGCTTACTTGTGTAAAATTTATTTATTCAGTTACTTAATTTATACAGATCACGTTTACATTACCTAATTTATTATTGTTCATGAGGAATTTGTAAACTTAAATAAATAAATTCCAATGTACATATAGATGTAAATATAAATAAATATAAATCAAGAAAAATTCTTACCTTTATTAAGCACTTATGTATATAATATGAACGCACACAATAAGAAATCCTTACTTAACTAAACATAAAATTGCAAGTGATCTAAAATTCATTTATTTACATATTATTATTTATTCAAGATCACTGCAGTATGTGTAAGTGAAAAACCATCAGTACTTGAAATTTTTTGATGTAGATATATGTAAATGATATACCAAAGCATATGCTTAACTCAGAAAATTCATATGTTCCAGAATGTATATCTATTTCCCTTTACCCTTATCTAATAAATATTTTAGTCACTTGTACTTAAATGGTGTAAAAACCAAAATATTTGTATTCACACTTAACCAAAGCGAAGCCACTGTAGTAATGTTTCTGAGTTTATGTTTTGAATCAACTATATCGGGAAAACCATATATGCGTTATCTATGTGGGAAATTATCGGAGCCAGTTTATGCTATTCACAGTATAGCAACTTTAATACAAGAAGAAGAAGAAGAAGAAGAAGAAGAAGAAGAAGAAGAAGGAGAAGAAGAAGAAGAAGAAGAAGAAGAAGAAGAAGCTGCAGCTACTGCATATTATTTATTCTTTCTTATCAAATTCACAAAATTGCGACAAATGCAAAAAGTATCAATAAGAAATATTCGAAATGTACCAACAAATCTGTGGTACATAGGGTCGTGGCACGGTTTAAATGCACTGGTAGTTTCAAAAAAAGACGCAGACAAGGTGCTAAAAGAAAAACAGCACACAGAGAAGATTGCTTTATCAAACTTCAGAGTTTAACGAAACGCTTTGTAACTTCTCGTGGGTTAAAAAATGAAGTTTGATTAGCCATTGGAAAAAAAAATTCTAGCAAAACGGTAAGAAGTCCATTTGTCTGCTAAAAGACCAACAATTTTTGTGGGGGATCTGTAATGGTTTGGGGGACATACAATTTGATGGTCGTATAGAATTGATTTTGATACGAAATAGCTCGCTAACACCAAGGAGACATACAGACGAAATTATTGTACCTCATGTTCTGCCATTTACCGACAATTTCGGCAAGGGATTCAGTTTTATGCAAGACAATGTCAAACCTCATATAGCGAACATTGTCACAGGTCTGTTGATAGATGTAAATATCTAATTTTTGCAGTGGCCTGCCAAAAGCCCTGATTTCAATCCTATTGAGCATATCTGGGATCAATTGCGCAACAAAATTAAAAACGCACCGAGACCGCCAATAACACTTGATTATCTCTCTAACATGCTTCTTCATGAATGGGAACAGATACCTCAGGAGAAACAGCATTTATTGTGGATATAATAATAATAGCAAGACATAAATATGAATACATATTGTGCTAAATAAATACCCATATTTATTGTAATTATTTGCGTTCATTTAACGTGATGATGTTAATATTATTAGTAAAAATAAGAAAAAAGTTCTACTATAATACAACGCTACAATGCATTGTCAATGTATATGTAAATTTGTTCTTAATAATTTCACTGAGGTATAAAGAGCAAAACACGAGCTACTACTGCTTTAGTCCATGTTGAAATACAGGAGAAATAAATTAATATTTGCTCTGGAAAATTATTCCTCATAAAGGTTCCCTTGAGAGCCTTCGAAAGGTCGGCCTGCTGCAGTCGCCGATTGAGAGAATTAAACACATTTTAATTAAAATAAACTGTTATTATTTACTGCTTTTAAGGAACAGTCTGGGTCCTGGGCGTTGTAATTAAAGGCAAGAATGTAATGTTGAATAATTGTTAGAATAAATTATGCCGGGACGCTGAACCCGGTGCAGCTTTTATGTTGTTAATTAATTTCTTTGAGATAATTTAGCGCCATCTAGTTCAGTAAATGGAGTGTTCTTCGTCGCAAATTAACTTTTAAACCCTTCGTTCAGATTTGTAATTTCGAAAGGTTTCATATTTTTTCAATCTTCTTATTTTGTTTCACATCGTCTAACGCAAAAGACATTAATTTTTACGAACAGAATTATTATTATCTTATAATGCAATGCTATGAAGAAGCGTATTAAGATAATAGACTGAATCTCTGATTGCGTATAAATAAAAATCATGATGATATTTTACAGGTGATAGACTTATTATTGAACCAATTCCCGTTCTAAAGAATCAGTTCATCATAAATCACTTTTATAGATGTAAAAAATAAATGTGAGTATTGAAAATTACAATAATTAGTCTGTTGCTTCCTTGAGGTAATGTATAGTTTGTAGCACAAATTTATAAAATTCAGTTTGAGCAGACGCTGAAAAGAAAAACAGATATTTGCTAAACCGAAATACCATTTAAATATTGTGATAGGTATCTCTACTCAAACAATAAGTACTTAAGGAGACCTAAGCGTAATATAAATTTTGCAATTTTGCAAGGGTAGTACCATGCTGCAACTTATTGAAAAATAACATTTAAAGAATTTAGATTTATGCAGCATAAATTAAACCTGCTTATTTTTTCTTTCCAAATCTTTCTCATTCTTGTCTATTCACTCAATTCCTTCAAAGACTAATGTTGCATATACATGTAGGACTTCGCAGTGTTAGAGTTGCTAAAGTTCAAATTTATTTTCATTATACTACTTACTTACTTCATGATTGCTAGATTTAAAATTATCAATACATATTAAAAAGTCTGTTGGTGGAAGGGAAAAATCACTTCATCCTTCATCTTTAAAGAATACTGATGTTGTGCCTGAAAATGAACTAACCAGCCAGCCACAAAGGTTTAGTCAGGCTGAACTAAGTGATGTAATTAGAGACTTAGACCTGTCTAAAAACAAAGTAGAGCTTCTTGCACCAAGGCTTCAATAACGGAATCTTCTACAAAGTAGAAAGATTTGTGCCTGTACTTTAGAAAGGAAAATAGTCTTGTTACCTGCTTATATGCGGATGATACCTCGATGTATGCAAAAGCATCTTTGAAGAAGGATAGAGATCACAAGTCAGAAATGGCGATCCAGGAAGCTGAAGATTGGTTCGCAAATGAATTTCAAAAAAACGCAAAGGACACAATTTGCAAAAGGAACAGGCGAGGAGATGAAAAGTGTCAAGTTCTTAGGACTCACATTGGACGACAGACTTAGCTGGTTACTACATGTAGCAGAGATTGCTGACAAGCTGACTACCACAATTTACAGTATGCAATGAATGAAATTCATATGTGAGACAGGTACATTTCGCGAAGTTCCATGCTGTGGCTCGCTATGGAATCCAGGTCTAGGCCGCTTCCGGTGGTGCTGAAATGGTTTTTCTACGTCACGCAACACGTAACAAAGATGTAGTTAGGATACCCTATCATCGCTTGGCAAAAACGCAGAGATACGTCGACTACTGGGGACCTAAAATATATAACAGGCTAAGCTCCGTGGATGGTGGTCTAGAGAATAGCAGATACACATCAAGAAATATTATATTAGTTGGTGATTTTAATGTAAACATATTATCAGAAATGAACAACAAGTCACAACTAATAAATTTATTGGCATCGTATAATTTACAAAACGTGTTTGAGGAACCGTCGAGAGTTACCTCCAGATCAGCGACTTGCATTGATAACATGTACACTAATATAATGAGTGAAAAATATTCAAAACAAACGATAGAGCCCCACCTATCGGACCACCTTGCACAGGTGCTTACTTTAACTAAAGTTCCGAATTCTGGGTTACCTGAAATAAAAACAATTAAAAAACGGTCAATGAAAGATATAAATATATTTAATTTTAGGAAGAAGTTGCAAAATTTGAACATTGAAGCGCTTCGAAACAAAAGTGCTTTAGAAGCATTCTCATGGTTGCATGGCACTATAATGAGTCATCTTGACGAATCTATTCCCATGAGGGAAATCACAGTAAAGCCACGAGATAAAACAAAAGTTTGGATAAATACCGACATAGGCAAAATAAGAAACACAATGGACGCTCTGAGAGTAGTGATGATGGTGCGAGGCCATAGAGATTCAAAAAATGCATTCAATATTGTCAGGAGGGAGTATAGAAGAAAGATACAAATGAGTAGAAGAGAAATGAACACAAAACACGTAGTATTATCGGGCAATAGACAGAAAGCGATATGGGAGGTTGTCAATAGAGAGGTTCAAAAATCAGGAAACACTGAGATGATTGAAAAACAACTTGATTGTAACTCTTTTCAGAGAAATTTTAGTTCTGTTGGACAGCAAATACTTGGGACCATTGGTAGATCTGAGCGAGCGCCTGATGTGTATCTTAGGAACATGAAAATAAATAATACCAACTCGTTTTATTTGAGCCCGGTGACACCACAAGAAATACTAGCAATCATAAAGTCCTTAAAAAGTAAAAGCTCTCAGGATATATATGGGTTTTCTACAGCTCTGTTGAGGGAGGTTGCAGTGGACATAATGGAGCCATTGGCACATGTCATAAATCTGTGTTTTATGGAGGGGGTCTTCCCAGATGCACTGAAACTGGCCAAGGTTGTACCGATCTTCAAGAAGGGCAAAAGAGATGAATATGAAAATTACAGACCCATTTCGATCCTGCCAGTGTTTTCGAAAGTATTGGAAACAGCCTTAAAACAGCGTTTGGTGGAATACTTCGAGAAGAACAAATTTTTCAACGAAAACCAACATGGGTATAGGCAGAAGAAATCCACAACAACAGCAATTGTCGACATTGTCGAGAGCATACTAACATCTTTTGATGAACAGGAATACACAGAAATAACAATGTTAGATCTAAGTAAAGCCTTCGATACAGTCGATCATCAAATTCTTTTAGATAAACTATGGTATTACGGAGTTAGAGGTGTACCTTTCCAACTGTGTAAAAGTTACTTGCAGAATAGGATACAGACGGTGTATTGGAATGGGGACTACTCTAGGGAGTACACGGTGACGTGTGGAGTGCCTCAGGGATCAGTGATGGGGCCAATTTTGTTTGTTATATACGTTAATGACCTTCCAGTAAACATAACGTCAGATGGTGTAACCTTGTTTGCGGATGACACAACGTTATTGAATAGGGACAAGTGCAAATCAACTTTAAACACGAAATCCAGTAATTCGTTAGATTGTGGGAAGGACTGGTTCGACTGCATGAAACTCAAATTAAATGAAGAAAAGTCTCAGAGAATACTATTTTCGACAAGAGATGAGCACCAAACTCAACCCTACTCGGTTTTTGTATGGACGGTGGCCTGAGGTGGTGCCACCATGTCGACATGCTGTGCGGGAAGTTGTCATCGGCTTTGTTTGCACTTAGAAGGATAGGTCAGGTGGCTACCTACGAAGCGGCGCGTGTCACCTACTTTAGTCATTTCCATAGCGTGGCTACCTACGGGATTTTACTTTGGGGTGGTTCCTTCTCGGCTAGTAAAGTATTCCTGAAACAAAAGAGAGCGATAAGAATATTAAGTAAAATTGGCGATCAGCAAACAAGTTGCAGGGGACTTTTTGGGCAGCATGGAATACTTACCCTTCCATGCGTATACATACTTACCTGTGTAAAGCATGTGATGGAGAATCGTGGTGTTTATAGTGAGCACAGTGATTTCCACACATACAACACCAGAAACAAAAACAATTTGTCACTGCCACATCATCGAGTAAAATGCGCACAAGGAAGCACGAACTATGCAGCCATTAAAATTTATAATAAAGTGCACCATAAGATCAACGGTTTGCAATTCTCAAAGGCAAAAATAGTGCTGCGCAAACTGCTGATGGAGAGAGAATTCTACTCCGTTCAGGAATATTTGGATGCGAATCTTTGACACGATGGAGCACACGCTCTCCATTAAATCACTTTTTAACTTTTTTGTCACTGTTTTTTGTTGACTTTTTTACAATTATTGTGGAGTGTGTAATTATGACAATGTCGATGTTCTTTTTGGAATTGTATGGCAGTAAATATATTATTATTATTATTATTATTATTATTATTAATATTTGTCTATGAAAATATGTGCGAACTGTTAAGAATCGTCTGATGGACAATGCTTTCTATTCGCTGGAAGAATTTCTGAAGACATTGGGTCTTTAAAAATTGATTAAAAGTATTTATACGATTTAAATGTTATAGCTTTCTTTGAGTATAATTTGAAAATTTAAAATGTTAGTGTACATGTATTAATTATTTCACCTATAATAAGTCTGACGTATTCTTTACTAGTATGCTATTGTATCATGGAACAAATAAATTATATTATCTTATGTTTTCTTATTTATGAATTGTATTAACCGGGCCTTAGTAAACTTGTATATAGATTTAAGTATAAAAAAGTCAACCAGTCATAGAGAAACTCGACTCGGAAACACGCAGCTAATTAGTCTAAGATAATGGATCCAAATTTATATTATTCATAGTTTACATAAAAATCATATTTACTGCACACATACCTAGGCAGTATCGTAGCACTCAAATGATTAATGAAACTCAATTTAATAAAAACCACTTATACAGGATAACCTTAGGTTTACATCAGCGCCATCTATTTGAATGCGTGTATAATGTTACTCATTAGTATAATATGGAGCGTTATCCTGTGTCAACATATGATGAATTAGTGTACCTCATTACGGCCATAATGAAAGACATGAGGAGTAAACGCCGCATGAATCAGCTGATACACTTAGTTGTGTTTGCTTGCATAGATCCATAGATGTATATAAATATGTGCAGGCAGCTTAATGATGTTAATACACAGCAATTTAGCGTAGCATCAAAAGGGGTTTTAATTACCATTAGAATCTTACGTACACACACTGTACAATTTTGTACACACGTTGGGAGTTTTCAACGCGCTATACGGTATCGATTATGTGTGGAATCCGTTCCTTTTGCTGAAATGAGGGTCGAACAACCCCCATGGAAAAGATAAACTTACACACCAGCATGTCGACTACAAAGTTAGATTATTTTCAAGATAAACTGTGAGCGAGCGACAGACAGAAAAAATAAATGAACTAGCCAATAAATTTTTCATCTAATAAATTAGGTCTTTGTATACGTACATATGTATATATATATACCGAAAAGTATATATATATGGTTGTGTATGTTTATCTGTTTTTCGGGTAGCAAAACTACGCTTGAAATGGGGTCAAAACACATAAATAACTCCGAAACGTCTACTGCACCAAATATTTTAAAATATATGTGGTATCTAGTTAGTAACGGCTCATTAGGCGCTTCTGCGAACTCAGTTTTTAATTTGAACTCTATTACATTAATTAGAGAATGTAAAAGCTGTTTATGGTACACTGACAACACTGTTTATGAAAGTCAGGGTATTAAATGCATTTATTTAGGAGAATCGACTAATTTAGCCGTTCGGGAAAACAATTCCTTTTCGTAGTTTTACCGGCTGTGAATAAATTTAAACTATATATCTTAATTAATCAGAAACAATGACCAAGTAGAACATTGAAATATATTCAATTAATAATCTTTATTTAAAAAGCTTCAATTGCCGCCCTCAGGGTCGGCATGGTGGTGTTGCGATGTTTACAAATAATATATTGCAACTGAATCCCAGAGATGATATTACATGTCTATCGATTATGAATATTTTTGAATTTTGCGCGGTTGAAATTCAATCTGAAATTAACATCATTGTAGTTGCAATTTATCGCCTACCTCAGGCTGACTTTGATCTGTTTGTTGGGAGCTTCGCGAGTTTGCTTGACTTGATTTCTAGTGAAAATAAGTACATAATTTTAGGTGGAGATTTTAACGTAAACTTTGCTGTGGCATCGGCGAACTTGCGAGCTTTTAATGATGCTGTGAATAGTTTTAGTTTGCATGCAAAATTGATGTACCCACTAGAGTTTGTAATATATCGTCCTCTTGTATTGAAAATTTTGTGACTAATTTGTCGCTTGACTATTACAGTTTTTCTTGTTTGGATAACTGTTTGTCCGATCATTTTAGTTAATTTTTCAATGTTAAATCGGATTTAAAAACAATGCTGCTGATTATATTTATAAACGGAAAGTTTCTAGTAATTCCTTAATTTTGTTCAATGATTACCTGGAAAAGGAAACTTGGTTACCAGTGTACCAATGTTCGAGTCCAGATACTAGTTTTTCAACCTTCCTAGAGATATTTGCTTACTATATGAGTATATGCTTTCCGTTGGTTAAGTACCACGTTGGTCATGGCACGGGAAATGGGTGGATTGATCAAGAAGTCTTGGATGCAAAGAATAAACTTACATTCTTAAGTGATATGAGTAAAAAATTTCCTATATTTAAAGCTGATTTTCTCAAATATGAAAAATTTTATAAACGATTTATCATTGACAAAGAGAAACAATACAATAACCGTTTTATACTGCAATCAAAAAATAAAAACGAGACCGTTTGGGCGCTGATAAAAAATAAATGCTCAACACATCAACATGTATCGGGAAAATACTTCTACATATTTCAACAATTATTTTACAACATTAGCTTCCAATCTAGTTAATACAAATTTTAATCAAATTGATATTGATTTTCATTCAATTGACACACATTTTGACTTAGTTAATAACTCGTTTTTCATGCCGAATATAAACAAAAATAATATTGAAATTGCAGTTGGTAAATTAAATGCAGATTCCTCAGCGGGATATGATCATATCTCACCCCTGTTATTGGCTAATTATTGAACGTCTTATATACTCATTTCATTTGTCGATTAATCATGGGATCTTTCCATCAACTCTAAAAGTAGCACTGATAAAACCACTTTATAAAAAGGGAGACTGCAATGATTTTGCAAATTACAGACCAATAAGTGTTGCGTCAGTCTCCTCAAAGATTTTTGAAATAATTGTTGCTACTAAATTAACTGAATACTTTAAAAACTTTGATTTATTTTCTGATGATCAGCATGGATTTCGTCCTAGTTATTGTACGAATACTGCTTTGTTTCAATGCCTTACGACGGCCATTACAAGTGTAGATTCTAATTTGCCATGTTTAGCAATGTGCATTAATTTGTCAAAGGTTTTTGATTGTATAAATCACACAATTCTTCTTTATAAACTGCATAGGTATGGTATTCGTGGTATAGTGAACAAATGGTTTGAGTCTTATCTCCGGGACAGAAGGCAATGGGTTACATGTTATGGAGAAATATCAGTTGAGAGAGAGGTAACAGTGGGGGTCCCACAAGGCTCGGTGATGGGTCCCATATTGTTCTTAATTTACATTAATAATCTGCCAAAACTTTTAAACCATTGACCGCAGTCTCTCTCTATGCGGATGATATTAATATAATCATTGATGCTAATGACTTATTAGACCTAAAATCTAAAGCAGACAGGATCTACACACAGATAAAAGATTGGATGTCAGTCAATAAGCTATTAGTTAATGATAGAAAAACCAAATGTATTTTATTTAAAAATCAATTAAAGTTTAGGGAAACAAAAATTATCCTACATCAAACTTCTGTGGACTTGGTCAGTTCATGCAGAGTATTGGGGGTTGTGTTGGGTGAGTCTTTGACTTGGTACGTCCATATTGATGTTTTGTGCAGTGAGTTGAGTAGGGCTTGCTATGCAATATATAATCTGCGGAATTCTTGCAGTTTCGAAGTCTTGAAGACATACTATAACTCGAATGTGTTTTCCAAAATTCGATATGGTAAATTCATTGGGGTCATTGGAGAGATGCCCAGAGGGTATTTTTGATGCAAGAGAAAAAGCTGTAAGGTACATAAATAACCTGGGATTGCAAGAGTCCTGTAGAGCTGCTTTTAGAAAAGAAAGAATTCTAACTGCTGCCATTTCAGCATAGAACAGCACTTTTTCAAAGAAATCTTCATTATAGTGATGTAAGCTATACAGTAAACTTCCATGCGAGATAAAACAGGAAGGTTTAAAAAAATTCAAACTCAAAGTTAAGGAATTAGTACTAACATTAAATTGTTACTCCTGTGGGGACTTCTTAAATCAATGATTTGTTACCTATATTTTGTAGTTTTAATTTTTGACGTTTTCACACATGTACGTTTTCTTTATATGCACACATGTCTCTGAAATAAATTTATTATTATTATTATTATTATTTACGAAATCTTTGCGACACTAATGTTATATTAAAATTGACCCGGGTAATATCATAATCGAAGCTTTTAGTAAGTAAAATTATTTTTTTCAATCATAAGTACTAATTTAAAACACACTATTAACAATCATACACACATTATGGTCATATATCAAAATTATAATACATTCCAGATTTCAACGAATTATCGCCGAATTCCAGGAAAACGGTTCGCTTTTGATCGCAGCATGTGAGGACAATTGAGAATATTGCTGTTGTTGCTGCAAATATCTGACCCAAACCTTTTGATTTCTTGTCGTACACAATGGTCTGGCCTTTCAGCCAACACCTCGAATTTTGCGAAAAGTCTTAGGCATACATCCGTATAAGATCCAAATGACACAACAACTGAAGCCCCAGACCATCAAGCTCGTTGTATGTTCGTTGATTGGTTTCTAGACAGTTGGGAACGGATCCAAATTTTGGCGAAAAGAATTATCATCAATAATGAAGTACATTTCTGAATGAACGTATTCGTGAACAAGCTAAATTGCCACATTTGGAGAGAGAGAGAGAGAGAGAGAGTAATCTACAGTAGTAGTAGAGTCTCCATTGCATCCAGAGAAATTTACTATTTGGTGTAGATTTTGGTCAGGCGGCGTCTTTGGGCCGATACATCTTCCGAAATAGGAATGGCCAGACTATGACTATCAATGGCGAACGATATCGGGCCATAATAGTTGACTTTTCCTGACCTGAATTCGATGATATGGAGCTGGACGAGATGTGGTTCCAACGAGATGATGCAACATGTCACACATCGGAGTTGTTGCAAGAAAAGTTTCCAGAACGCGTTATTTCCAGAAGAGGCGATGTGTAATGGCCGCCAAGATCGGGTGATTATCGCCCTTAAACTTTTTTCTCTGTCGCTACTTTAAATCGCTGGTTTTAGCACTAAACCAACAAATATTAATTGACCAACTATAGAACATCACGCAAACCACTCGGGAGATCCAGCTCGACTTACGCAACAGAGTCATACAAAATTGGACGTATCTGATAAAGTCCTATAAACGAAGCCCCGTTTGAAAGATATCATTTTTAGGATATAATGGTATTGATTGCCCTATAATCCGCAATAAAGGTTTCCATCATATCTGACACACAACTCTTTTTATTGCATTTGAAATTTCAGAGACACTTAATGAATAACCCCTTATATACAAAACATTTTTTGAGAATGTAGTGGAGATTCAACAAAAACATGCGGTTTATTAGTGCTCCACATTCGCATATTTTGAGAATTTACGTACCCCGAAAGATGAAACCATGCCTCATCGGAAAATAATATTAAATTTAAGAAGTTGTTATTCATTAAATTATTGACAAACCACTGCCAGACGTCTGGGGTGGTCTGTTGGCTAAAGAGCTTGCATCCTATATGGATGCATATTCAAGTTCTCCTCTACAATGGTTCGGCATGTTCCATACGAAACTGCAATTTCTTGGGACAGGTGTCTCAAGGATTTTGTGAGGCCCTGTTTCATACGATTACGAACGTCACAAATCACTTCTTCTGTACGAATAGTTGGCCTACCATAATGTTTTTTATAAGTAACAGATCCAGTTTCCAACACTATGTGCGAGGCACATACAAAAATCTTGCTCAACTACTGCGAAATTTGCGAAGTGTTCACGAAAATTATCCAAATATAAAGGCTTATTGTATTCCTAAATACCTTTAACTAGCACACCTGTTCTAAAATACGCTTCAATCATGTAAGTTTTGTTTTCTGTGGTGTAAACCATAATTGAAAAGCTACAAGATGTCAGAGAGAAAATATAATGAAAAACAATAATGACAGTATGACACTTAATGATATAACTTAAGACAGGCGTTTTACATTCCATGGCAAACCTTTATCAATATTATAATTTTTGATCTCGCGGTATAGTAAGAAAAAATCTGTTATTAGTTCCGTGACATTGAATTTTAATTATTTAAATCACTCTAAATATACAAAACGTTTCAATAAGTATTTCCCTATGTTCAACTATGCAAACAAACATAAATCGTTCAAATATAGGGTCGGACTGTTACAAAACAGGAATTTTTGCAACACCAGTAAAAAAGTAATCTCATTAAAATAGTATAAACGGATCGTATCAAAAGCACAATGAAAATAATCTTAATCGTATATATAGGTACAATATTGCTTCAGTATATACGGTCACGCATGTGTATATGGACAGATAAACAGTCGCAACTCGAATCTCTCCGTCCCCGGGGTGTAAATATTGAAGTTGGGGAGGGATTTTATCCGAGGTAACATTAATTCGACACACCCCAGTTTTGCCGACTCAAATACGTGAGCCCCTCATTACCAGCAATTGTTTAAAACAAACTTTTATTTCCATCTGGCGTGCCGTTTTACCGGCACCGCCTGATACGTCTATTGTAGCCGTTTGAACTTTCGTGCATTCACGGAGAATGAAACGGGAACAATTTTAACCCTTTCGTAATAATTTCGACTAATAATCGTGAGCACATGTCGTGTAATTACGCAGTCATAACTGAAAATGGTTCGTATTGATTTTTTGTGTGAATGAATTTTGCGCGCGCGTTTTCAGATTATAGTGAAAAAAAAGCAACTTTTCCGGGCACCGTTCAAAAGCCCATTTCAACTAGGTGAATGGCATATTTGACGGAACACTGGGCAATTAACAAATAGCACGTAGAATATTACACAGTTCAAATTGATGCTAATTGTTTGAAGTTTTATATTAGCAAGCCATTCTAGGTATTTCATATTCATTAAATACTATTTAACTACGAGAGGGGAATTTTTTATGCTATGTACTTAGCTCTGAAAGCGATATGCTATCGCGACTATTTTCTTATATGACATTTCTGTGATATTTTATAGTGTGATCTCAAAGTTAGGTTAGAATCGCACCATTTCTTACTTTTACATTCGTTTGAAGAAAAGAAAATGAGTGAACTGAAACTTGAACACAGAATTATCGTATTCAGTGGTTGCAGTGAAGACATAACCAATTCAAATTCTGTGGCTTCACTATTTGCGGAATATTTTAGTGATCCATTAAATTTTCCTAATACTAGAGTAAAGTAGGGGATTATGGAATACCATTTTTATTTTATTTAATTATTTTGAAGTGTATTGAGTAAAATATAAATAAAAAATATCAATGATAGCGCCAAAGGGTTTATTATATGAGACCACTGTGGCTAAGTTACAAATAATATACATAAACAAAAAATATTACAAATAATGAAAAAAAGCATTTCTTTCCACCGAGAACAATGGTCGGGTAATATGGAATAGATGTATGAGGGAATATGGAATACTGTTATTTTCGATATAAAAAATTCTAACGACAAAAATCGCAAACATAACAATCCTGTTCGGAATCGGCGCACAGTTCATGAGCCCAAAGTTAGCATCTTAGGCACTGTATCCAAATTTCTCCTCTCGAGTCAGTCGTAAAACGTTCTGAACAGAAAAGACATTCTGCATCATCTTGTGGGTTATTGTTGTTGCTTGGGAAATCTTCATAATCAGTAGAGTCATCTAAGATTGGGATATCTTCATCTAAATCATCCGACGATTCATCGTTTTCTACCAGTTGCTTTCTCGTTTTTTTCCTCACACTACTCAAAGTTACTTTGGTGTCATCTTCCATTTTGCTGGTTCCAGGTTTTGCGTCATTGGTTGGTTTTCTATTTCCTTCAAACCCAATGTTTCTTTTAACTTTGTTTTTTTCATTTTTTGATGTAAGTGACTCTTCCAGTTCATCCTTGTTTGGAGTTGAAGTCAAAAGTTTGGCGGTCCCCGATTTTCGACCTCTTGTGCCTCGTCGTTTTTTAAGAACAGGAATAGGAACTATGTCTTTCGGTAAAACTGGTTGTTCCTCTAGTCGTCTAGGCACTTCTGGATTTCTGTGTGCCTCCTCAAGGAAATCTTCTTCGGTAAAAATATTTCTGTTTACTGGAAACAGACCTGTTTGTCGAAATCCATTGATTGCTCTTTCGCCAGTTTGTATTTTCAGATATGCTTCACCAAAGAGTTCACTTATGTCAAAATGAGATATTGGCCGATTATTTTGCCGTAAAAATTGGCGAATTTCTTCATTGCAATAGGTTTTCAATGCCCCCATTACAGATTTATCGAGTGGCTGCATCTTGTGCGTTGTGTGAGGCGGTAAGCACAACAAAGTTACGTGATTTTGCCTTGCAGCGACAATAACATCCAAGTTTCGAGTGTGGGTATGATGGCCATCCAAAATCAAAAGCACAGGGTTTTCGGTACTTGGTCTTACATATTCTATAAAATGGTTGAACGACTGCGTAAATATATCTGTCTGAATCCACCCAGATGGATGGAAGGCAAAAACACTTCCTGGTGGAGCTCCCTTCTTTATTAATTCGCTTGAACTTTTACGAGGAAATATGAGCAAAGGGGGCACAAAATTGCCACTCGCACTCATACACAAAACACAAGTCACCAGAGAGCCCCGCTCTGCAGATGTTAGTGCAGCGATTTGTCGTTTTCCCCCTTGTGAAAAAACCTCACGGCATTTTGATTGTACAATGCTAAGACCACTTTCATCGACGTTGAAAATCTGATTAGCTGAAAAGTTTTTTTTTGCTATTTCTGTCTCTAATAGATCAAAAAACTCGTTAACGTTTTGCTTGTTAAAGCCCACTGCTCGTGCAAACGACGTTCCCGTCGGCTTTCTGAGGCTTAACACATCCTTATGCCTTAATCTGAAACGATTTAACCAGTCCTTACCAGCAGATTTTTTCAGTAATGAGAAAGGATGTGGAACGTTATTTCTTCTTGCTAACTGGAACGCAAGATTACAGACATCCCGCCTAGTTAATCCATAAATGGTTTTCTCCATAGCTAGGCAATGCTTTACTAATTCATTTTCCAAATGATCCGGCAAAACTGGTTTCCTCCCCAGTTTCGTTTGGCATACCTCACTAGCAGCTCCATCCTTCTTACAAAGTCTGTAAAGGGTGGCACGAGGCACATTGAATGTTTTACATGCTTTTAAATAACCCATTCTTTTGCTTCTAACTGCTATTATTGCCTTTTTCATGTTTTCCTCATCCCACATTTTACGTTGTGGCGAACTGGTTTTAGCTTTTTCTTGGGTCTTTTTGACCGCTTTAGGCATTTCTACAAAAGAAATCCAATTTTAAGATTTTAATTTATAGTCAGGTAATATGGAATACTATTTCATAATTCCCGCCCATATAAGTTTAGAGGTTAAAACGGATAAAAAAATGAAAGGTAGTTCAAATGAGCAATATCTCTGTACTAAAGCATTCCTACATCATTCGTCTACTTAATGAACCAATAACATTAAACAAAATTACTTTCGAAAGTGTTTAAAATAAAATTTTAGTGTATTTACCAAAAAATATTAAGAACGTCGAAATCAGTTGAACTCTTACAACCACTAAATGGTGAATGTTCATAGACTAAGGTACTCTTGTGGAGCAATTTTGAACTTTATCGAGTGTTATTATAACAAATGAGAATAGATAGCGCTGGTAGTTTTGACAAACACATGGTATTCCATATTACCGGGTCTATTTCATAATCCCCGACTTTACTCTATTAATACTAGTGAACATAATTGTAAAATTACTCCAAACAAAAATACACTTTATTTGTTTGCAACTGATCATAATGAATTTGAATCAGTCATAAAAATAATTGATTCAAAAATGTCGGCGGAATTGGATGGAATTCCCAACTAAAACAGTGAAAAGTGTGAGTACCGATATGTCTGGCCCTCCGGTGTCTTTTCCGAAACACTTAAGCAGACTATAAGGTCTGTCCAGTGTATAAAAAGGGGTATGTCTGGTGAGAATACGGTTTATGATGGAATACTGGTTGAGATTATGGAGCAGTTAAATCATAAGCGATACGTCTGTAATATTAATTTTGATTTGAGCAAGGCTTTTGACCTGATTGACCATGCCATTTTTATGCATAAACCGGAGCAATATTGTATACGTGGAAACGTACTGAACGTCATTCGTTCTTATTTGACAGGTAGGAATCTAGTAGTCTACGTCAGTACTTAATAATATCCGAAAAATAAATAATAATAATATAAAATAATGTCCGAACAATGGTCAGTAGTGCTCTCAAAGAAATTAAACAGGGCATTCCACAGGTTCCCATTCTTGGTCCTTTCTTATTTCTGGTCTTTGTAAACTATCTAAATAATAAAAAAAAACTATGAATTATGGTAATATGCAGATGATACGTCTCTTATCTTATCATGCGAGACATATTGCCGTGACCTTTATATTTTCAAGAATTATAAAAAATTTAGTTAAGTTATAGAATAAGAACAGTAATTTTTCGTTTAAAACGTATATTCTGATATAATAAGCATAAGTTAAAAGTTTTACAACAAGTAAAAATGGGTTGCCTAACCTTTAAAGGGCAATGTCATTAAGAAAATGTATATATAAAAATTAAGCTTAAATATTAAGAATTTAGGAATTAAAAAAAATAAACATAAAATAGATCTATGCATTCTATATTTTTATAGAAAAGACAAGCACAAGCTATGGTTCGAATATAAAGAAACTAAGCCAAATTTCTCACAAGGTACTAGAATAGCTCTAAACATTTTAAGAAATGACCACTGTTCAAAAATAAACATGTACTAAAAGTAAGTAATAGAGAAAGAGTTATGTTAAAGGATGGAACAATAAAACGAGTAAATCATTTGAATGCCATTAAATTGTATGAGCAAGGCCAAACAAGGCATGCTCGAGATGAAAAAATCAATTTAAATGAACAAAAATAGATTTCAGACATGCATAATAATCCCAATTCATGAGAGAGTTTTATGATCATATTTTAAAACATAGTAAATACCTTATATTTATATTTAAAAAACATAAAAGAATATATATGGAAAGTTACTCTTTATCCGAGATGACACATTGATACGTTTATGTATATACATACTAAATGTATAAGTTAAAGTACATTAGAAGTTTTGTATGCATAAACACAAAGGCTTCAAAAATAGCAGAGCAAATCATGTATGGTTTAATAACCTGCAAAGAAGAAATAACATAAATATTGTTTGTAGTTGTCTGCAAATCGACATACTAGAAACAGAGAAAAACTGGATAGAGGTTGGAGGCAGTGCAGTGGATGCGAGTATTCGTTGTAATGCAGTTTTCATGAAGATTCCAGTGATACATAACGTGTTCCCGATTGTATTCAACAAAGCTATCTACAAAAAGAATATAAGAATAACCTTGATTAATGGAAAAAGAAAATACATAACCAACAATGAAAGATGCAATGTGTTAGTATACAAGTATAATAAGGGATGGCATTAAGGGGAAAAGAAGGAACATGAAGAATAACAAGTGTGTGTAAACTTTTAATAAACAATTTTTGAGAAACGCTATTTGTGTATATATATTGACTGTCAAATGCAGGATATGTGTTGATGTGATCGAGAAAACTTAAAGGAAATAAATATAAAGCCAATCACAGCAACATAAGTGTTAGTTGAACAAATGTGGCGCTGCGAATAAGTAGGTAGCTTTTGTTTAAAATTAAATAAGGCCGCGAAAACGAACGAAGGGGGAGATGAATCCTATTCTTCGAACTTGTTAGACGTATAAAATTTAGAGATCTTTTGCGATAGTAAAAAGGAATGAAAGTAGGGGTTTAATACACTACGACAAATTCATTATTAGTTTTCAATGTATTAAGTTTAGTTTTTTTTTAAATTCAAGTTTAATTTTATTTTCTTATTGTTAGTTAATTTTGCATTTGATAATTTCATTTTGCGTTATATTATAATTTTGTTCAAAATGAAGGACATGAATAAAATAGTATTTGACAAAATGTATGACGAATTTAAGTAAGTTTGAAATAAACTATTCAATTTTAAATAATTGATCGTGTAAGACGTACTCTAAAAGTACTATATGGGAATATTTACTTTTAGCAAGGCGTTAAGCATCATTAATTTGAAGAGATATTATCTTGTTAAATTGGTGAATCATTTTTTTTGTAATAGTGGGAAGATGGTTAATGGTGTTGGAGGCACTGAGAGTACTATGTGCAAATATTTGCTCTCATTGAATCATTAGGCATCATTAACGATCATTTTAGTCAGTCTAAGATTTCAAATAAATAAATACGAATAGACAGGGATGTTCTTGATAGGGAAGCGCCAAGTCGTTAAATGTACTATGTGCGAATATTTGCATTTGGCGATTGGTAAAGGTCATTTTCACGTCGCGAAGTTTTAGATCATCAAAGGCAATATGTGTGAATGTATGCCTTTGCTGAAATAAAATTAGTTTCGTATGGGAAAGATTATTTTAATAATCAATAAATATTGTTATATTAAAGGTGAAAATAGAAAGATAATGTTTTTTTTTAAATCAGTATAAAAAAATTATATGCTTTTTCTATGATCTTTTATGGTAAAAGAAAATTCGTGATATAACCACAAAAGAACAATGTTTTGTTACTGTTTTTATGAAAGAGAATTATACACATTTTATGGAATTTATACTTGTATTTAATTATTGACCTTATCCAAATATAAACTAAATAAGGGACACACCAAAGAAAAAGAAGGAAGATCACTGCGAGAATTCACAGGAAATTATAAATGAAATGCTGTTAAGGAATAGACTTATAGGTAAAGATATGACAATTTTAATGTATCCTCAGCATACTTTTGAATATTTATGCAATCTTTGTAGCGTTAAGGTTACAGCAATATGAAGGATTATCAGTGAGAAGTACAGAAATTATTCATGACATGATGACATGATGCAATGAAAATAATTTACAGTTAAATGCAACCAAAACCATAAAAAGGTTAGATTCAGCAGCTGGATCGTGTTCATCTGAACAGCTAACAGACTTTTACTCCTGTTCCTCTCTAAATGATTTACTAACATAGAATTGACTACACTATGAATTCTTTTTTGAGGTGAGAGCAAGACTAATTTAAATTTCAACTACAGTCATTAAGGACAAAATAATTCAGCTGAAGCAGTTACTTGTTGCAAATAAGTTCAAGTTAAACATCTACACACCACAGTTAATCGTATTTAATATGAACTTGTCTAATATGTAAGTGTTCCAAATGGAGATTCGCTAGCAACTTGTGTATGCGAGATACCTTTCCTGCGGTTGAAAGGGAAGAGTGAATGTCGAACTATCGTAGAATAATTAGATAGATTACGTAACTTCAAAATTAAGTGGATTATATGCTGAGAGAGATGGCTAAAAATGTCTAATAAGATGATGCTCTCACCGTGTATTACGTAAACGTTCAGTTCAGATTACGAATGTAGTGTTGTGCACTGGAAATTCAGCAAATGTGAATAGTAAATGGCAGAATGGGTATGTTATGGTCGATATTTGATTTGGACGTGATTCGTGCGAAGACATGGTATTTAGAGATTTTAAACCGTTGCTACACCACATTTATACAATTTTTACAAAAAATCTTTGCAAAAATCACTATTTCCATTTAGAATTAAATAATAAATGAAGTTCATGTGCGAATATAGAAAAGTTTATAATTATGACCTTATTACATTATAAACAATCAATATTAGTTCTAAAAAAGCTCTTCACCATACGGTCTAATAACATTTTTACTGAAAGTATTACATACAGGGTGAGTTATCTCCGCGGGAAAGGCAGATTGCGACTTTATGAGAAAGGATATTTCGAAGCATATCTTTGTTTATCATATCTAATAACAATAAAATGCAAAATAGAAATATCGTTATATTATCTTCATAACGTACAAATTATTATTTCAACATCTAGTAACTATATTTTACCCGCTAAAAATATGAGCAAATCCCCAATGTCAATTTGAAATTTCATGCGAGAATGTCAAACGTTGGTGGATTATATATATAGTATTATTTCCCGCAGTAGTTCTTTATTACACTAAATAGACAAATGTTTACAATTTGTATTTCTTCTTATCGTTTTCTGTTGTATTGAAGTTATATGATCAACATGAGATGAGCGACGTTTACATGTTATAGTTTCATAAATTAACGAAAGCATGCGATAGACTAACTGGGCAGACACATTCTAGGTAATAAAAATTGTCCGTGCCAATTGGCTAGAAAGCAACACCATTTCCAGTTTCCTAAATGTTAAAATCATTGATGTATATAGTCGGAATTAACAGTTTTTTCATGTTTTATTTCTATTTTGTATTTTGGTTTCTGGCCAGTTTTTAGAATGGATCTTTTTGTAAGTTTGAATAAGAGAAGTACGACATATTTTAAAGCAAATTTTGGTCATCTAGGTAGGTTGTAAGCGCAACAAGATTACCAATGACAGCCAATTAGTAAAGGTTATGTCCGTCATTATTTTGTTCTTTTTCGACAAACGAAAAAGAACAAATGATCAAATATCGTGCCAAAATTGTACATACTTTATGAGATTGTATTGGTTCCTGCGTAAGCAAAATTAACATGGAAAGATAATTATGCGATATCTGCCATATTTTATAAATATGTCATAATAATAATAATAATAATAATGTTTATTTCACACTAACAACATTACATATATAGTATGAAAACGTCATAACAGAAAGATATACAAAATAATTTAATTCCTATGCTCTAAAAATTCATTTATCGAATACGGCTCAATGCTGCATAGATAAGAAAACACTTTACTTTTAAATACCATATCATTTAGCAATTTGTTAAAAAATAACATACCGGCGTAGCCGAGATTTCTTTCAGTTACAACTAAACGGTGTTGCGGTAGTCTATAATTATTTTTGTTCCTTGTGCCATAAGCGTGGTCGAATGCGGAAATGCTGAAAAACGTTCTGTTTTTATATACAAACAACAAACATTCATAAATGTATATACCATATACAGTCAGCAATCTTTTTAGTCCTGAATAGATTTCGGCAAATGTCTAAGTAACGCTTTCCAAACAGAATCCTTAGAATTCTTTTTTGAATTGTAAAAATCTTAGTCACATTCGAAGAAAAACCCCACGAAATAATTCCAAACCGAATTCTTGAATAAAAAGAGCTGAAATACAACGAGAACAGGGTATTTTCATCCAGTATGTGAGCTAGTATGCGCATAGCGTAACATACCCTCACAAGTACCTTACAAATTTTGTCAATGTGGATACTCCATTTTAAGTGTTCATCCATCCAGATTCCCAAGAACTTTGTGCAAGGAGACAGCTGAATATTCAAACTATTCAAAACAATGTTTGGTGAGACTGGCATACCATTTGAACATCTAAACATTATGCATGTAGTTTTCTCTTCATTCAAAACGAGCTTATTTGCTGCAAACCAATCTTGCAACCTATTGTAATATTTTAAGCTCTCCTGATAGACCTCATGCAAGTCCTTTCCAATAATAATTAGGTTGGTGTCATCCGCATAAGTAATGGTGCTGTTATTAGAATCAGATATAATAGATCATATATCATTCATAAAAATTATAAAGAGTAGTGGCCCAAGGACACTATCCTGTGGGACACCCATAGTCACAGTAGTTTCATCCGATTGCGTAATAACTCCGTCAATGCAACACTTCACTATTTGCTTACGATTAGTTAATCATAACCTGTGAAAGCCCGAAAAAAATGGAAATAAAAATGATATTTTTTGGACACATTTCACTCCCGTCAAAACCTTTTCAAACGCTGCCTTAAAGCTGGATCGTCAATCACACTCTAACGGTATAGGATATTGCAATTTTTATATCCATCTCTCAGACGATTTAACTTGCACCAAATTTCTCTATGATAAATAAAATCAGGTACCTTTAGTCAAAGAAAGTTGATTAAGAATACTGTGTTTGCAAATTGGTTTATATTGGTTAATAATGTTACGTTCCGGAAAAATCGGAGTGAGTTTTACAATGCCAGTAATAATTATTAATGTAAAACTGTAATGCAATTGCACGTCAACTTTACAAGTATATTATTCATCCAAACCCAGTTCAACCAAGAGTATAAGTGTCTGCTCTCCTGTCTGTCCTCATCAGAAAAGATAACATATCCCTAGTTATCAACCAAATATATTTCTGTAATACCTAAGCTAATATTACACAGATTGAATATTATGGTGTTTTCTTGTTTAATAATTTTGCTCATTTCATTAATAGAAGCAGGACAATTACTAAATCAGTTATAAAAATAATTATTAATTAATTCCCGAAAATACTTTCATACAGCAAACAACTGCATATGAAAATATATCGACTGTCAATAATAACAAAAATTTAATTCTTCTTCGTTATGCGCATAGGTCAGTAATTCTAATCTCTGTTTAAAATTATGTCAGGTATTTGAAAGACCGGTTAAAATTTCTTCGATTAACGACAATCTTAATCAATGGTTAGCGCTAGCTAACACGCAGATTTGTAAACCAGTGTGTTAATCAATGATTATGTAAACGTTAAAGGAACATGGTTATTGTTATATTAAATTTTCCCAAAGATAATAATATTATCTTTGGAAAAATTTAATAGGAAAATAATTAAAACATTTAATTCGAAACGTTTAGTACACATTTTATAATTTTTTTAATTGTAATTAAGCACTCATTTATGCTTTTATTGACCTTCCTTGTAATTTTAAAAAGAAATAAAATCTATTATTACTTATTATAACCATAAGTTAAGAGGGGTGTTTACCAACAAATAGAAACTATGCAACTTGTTTTACAAGCGGGACGGGTAGACGCAAGGGGACGTGAGTAGGTGGAGCTAGACGATATTCGGTTTCGATCACAGCGCTTCGGTTTTATTCACAGATTCTATCGTGGGTTGAAAGTTTTAATATATACATAAAATGAACCGTCAAATATTTAAATTCTGAAATCGACACGCATATTGGTATTATGTACTTAGTTAAACTAAATGGAATTAACAAATATCAAAGTAATGTAAATAAAATTGTAGACTAAAAATTACTTACCTCGTATTTTGATGTTTCATACGATTTGTATGGTGTTACTTCTTTGTTTTGTTGATGTTTTATAATAAGCCAATTTTCGCTTGGCCATAACTGTTATATTATTGGTATATATGACATTTCTTTTTAATTACAAACTGTCACTCGGATTTAAGTCTGCAATAGCCGACCGATTCCGATAGATTTACATCTTCGCTAGGACCGGTAGAGATACCGTAAAGTGGAGATAGACGACGCCATAGCTTCGAAAAACATCGTGTGAAATGTGTGTGACAATGTTTACTATTTAATGTTTTTTATCGCCAACCGTCAGTAAAGTGATGCGTTACCATAGCGTTTTACGGAGGTAAAGAAACACTTTATCGTACTGTACAATAAAGTACTTTACCTGCCGCTAATATCTGTCAGCGTAGCCATGACTGATGACTTTAAAAATAAATCGTTTGTCACTGTCATAAACTGTCATAAGTTATTATATCTTTATTTCGTAAATTAACAATTTTCACGGTTGGCGATAAAATTTTGTATGCACCACGTCTGTAAAGTACCTTTACCGAACTCGTCTGTTACTCGCCGCGCTCGCTTCACTCGCTTGGCTCGTAAATCAGACTCGTTCGATAAAGTATCACTTTACTGACTTGTTACATAAATAACTATTATCTTCAAATATAATATAAATTTCATTTTTTTTCATATCGTTCATCAAATGTGCAGCTGGCGCATAGAGGTTGTTTTTTTCTTTTGTGTACAAGCCTTAGTTAGTAAATAGTTAGTCAAATGTATGCATTTTTGTGTTTATTTCTAAAACACATCACTTTTTTTAAGAAAATAAATTAGTACAAAAACTGGCCTTGACATTATAAATTTATGCCTTTTGCATCGCTAACCCAAATTTGAGATTCTAAAATTACAAAATAAATTTAAAAAATGCAAAACGGGGATGCCTTACGGGGCCATAGTTTTCGATAGGTAAACGCTCCTCTTAAAACGTAATAAGAATAAAATTTTCCTAACAAGGACCTACTAATAGTTCATTATATCTGCATTTTTAATTTATTAGGAAAACGATATATATACATATAAAGAAAGCTATATTAATTAAAGGACTATATTCAGTACGTCAAAATATCGTGTACCTGCGTATACCTGCGTCGTTATGTTTTAACACGCAAAAGACTCATTTGACAAAGTTTAATTGTATTTTATTGTATGATATTAAAATTTGATATGTTCTTGACTGAACCTGATATAACAATGTGGAAAATATAACGAATTTATTTTTAGTGATGACTTAATTTAGAAAATTTGAATAAGAATGTAGACTTTTCTATCTTGCACTATTCAAATATAAGTTAGTATATTAGGCTAGTAGATGGGATAAAATGAAATTTTACTATGTAATTCTACATCGTTAAGAATTCCTTGGCGTGAAATTAAACCTCTTAAAGAAATAGTTAATTATGGTAAAATTTGCATATATGAATAGCATAGACTAAATTGAAGAAGACACTGGCTATTGCTAAAATATGTCTGTTTTTATAATAATATAAGAAATAGTTTTTATGCATAATTAGCTTTGAAGTATTACATCTTCAAATAAGCGTAATGGTTTTCTTCTAAATTACCTACAACATTTTATGAGATAATCTAAAAAAGTGCAAAATATATCCAACACAATGTTTTATGTATATTTGAATACAGATCTGATACAGATTTCGTACTTACAAATTGTAATTGAAAAGACAATTTTTATATACCGAATGTGTGTTTAAGTTTGACCACCGACTGTATTTCGGCTACAGTTTATCTTATTACCATGTGGAAAAGATAATAAACGCAGAGGTGCCGACTAACTGCCGTGAGGTAGGACGTAAGGGGGTGGCGTCATATGCGCTAATGTAAATTCTGGACTTTACAGGGTTTCGTTAAAACAATAGTACCGCTTTTATTTACGAAATATCAAAACGAAATTTAAAACATAAATAAACAAAGGCTCAATGCATGCTCGACTGGAATTAGTTTTTAAAATAACGTTTTTGAAACTGTTATGATGTAAATTTTGCCAACTTTGAGAGTGAAATGTAGGAGTAAATAATTTGATTTATAAGAAAGTACTCCCAATGAAACCTTAATTAATCCTTTGTATCCAATTTAGTGCAAAAACAAAATAAGAAAAACAAAATTTTTTTGTGTTTGTTTTGTTTTAACGAATACCTTACATCAGCGGAATTTACATTAGCGCATATAGCGCCACCCCCTTACGTCCTACGTCACGGCAGATAGTCGGTACCTCTGCGTAAGCCCCCTTAATAGTGCAAATTATATGAATTAAACTTCCCGGTATTTGTAAAGATTATGAATTACCCCTTCTGGTGGTCATTTTGGAAGCTTAGAAATATTTTTGTTCTGAAATTCGTCAGTTTTATTATCAAAATTTTGTCGCCTTGAACTGCTACTTATATATATATATCTGTTGTATGAGTTAATTAAAATTGTTTAATTAACATTACAAGTGTCCAGACGGAAGATTAAATGTTGCACCGAGAAAAATATTTTATTTCATAATGCCAACGTGTATCGTCTTAATAGCCCAGTTAATTAGAGCACGACCCGGCTAACTTGGAATACATGTACAATTCGTACGGGAAGGGAAATTGTTTTAATTAAATGTATCTTATTAATATTACCATTGTTAATTGAAAAATTATGAGTTAGATGGTACATTTTTATTTACTACACATTTTGTAAAAATTATTTTTGGTTCACTTTTTTTTATGCTTTATCCATGTATGATACTTCTATAACAACGCTAATAGTTGATACCCAACGCAACGTTCTACTTTATCTAAAAAATAACCATTTGGCACAACACGACTATCTTATACGTATGTGCGAATATTTTATATAAAAGTTGTTCCAAATGAATTTTAAATATCTTTATCTTCTTAATAAACAAGTGAGTAGAAGTGTTAACTTCCGGTTCGAAATTTGAAATTATTATATCCAAAAATTGTTCATACTAGAGCTTTAAATACTTTTGAACTAATAAATCTGTTTAGAATGCATAATTTGCAAGATATTGGCAAAAAACTGCTAATAAATGTGAATGAAATAAAAATTATTCGAAATGCCACTCTAAAAACTTTTGTATTCTTAATTATTTTGTATAGAATTCAACTGCTATTCGATAAGAGTAAAAGTGTTAGTTTTGATCCGAATTTTGACATTTTTTATATAAAAAAAGGTGTATACTCTAGGGAAATTTATATAGAATGCAAATTTAAGAAAAACTTTTTTTATAAAATCATTCTTAGGTTTTAGTATTTTTGTATTCTTTCGGAATTTGTCTAAAGTCGGTAGTTGCCGAAATATTGCGAAATTTTGATTTTTTCGCTGAAGGAAAGTACTACATCCGGTCTACCGATTTCATTGCAATCTAATCACACCTCAAGTTGAAAATTATACTCCTAAATATAAAGTTTGGTATTGGTAGCTTCAGTCGTTTGTCGTAACATGCCAACACGCAGAAAGACATGTATGGAAAAAAAACGGTTTATAAGGGGGCTTTAAAAGGTGGACATCTGCAAAAATCTCGAATTCGAAGATTTTTAATGAGTAGAATGAATTTTTTTGTTCAGTCAAATGCCTCATAAAATGAAAAACTTATTTCAACATTTTGCACCTTTTAAGAAAAACACTGTCTAAGTTAGTTGGTCATTTAGTGTGCACAGATAGAAAAATATTTTGTATAAAAATTATATATTTTTCGTTTAAAAACAATCTTAAATCGACCTTAGGCTTTGTAATAGTTCAAGAAAAAGTAAAGTACTTACTGTTTTTATAAATAGTGTTAATTATGATGATTCAAATAAATATAAATTCACATTTTAATAATAATATTAAATAAATGTGGATGTATAATATATAATAAAAAAATATTTAGAAATTGCACATGCCGTGTTGCATTTAAAAAATTAAAAACTCCTTTTTTTTTATTCAAACCAAACAGTAATTAATGAATGGAAATATTTAAATCGATATTATTTCTGTTGCAATTAATTTGAATTCATTAACTACCTTTAATTTTTCTACTAAGCATTCCAATAAATCCTATAAATCAATCCTAAAACAAAGTACTGAACCCTATTCTCATATCAGTGTTTTTTTTTTAATAAACAAAGAACAAATTAATCTATAAAGAATATCTTTTGCATAAGCTCGAAAGAATAGGCATTCGAGAAATAGCAAATAAATAATTTTAATTTGTACTTGAATAACCAATAAGCAAAAAGGACTATCTAGAAATCATCTATCGGATGAACCTCTATAAATAAATATAGATTCATCTATCCCCGAGCCAAAAGTCTTCCAATGTCACTAATGAAAACACACAATGAAACATAGCGAGACTAATTGTTGAATATATTGAGTAGCTTTAATTTCGGTAACCACTATTTTCTAATTTTGAAAAGATGTGTGTATTTCGTGTATTTTCCTATATTCAAAAAGATATTGGCAGTCTTTATGCTAATAACAATACTTGCATTATCTCTATAATTTATTATGTCACACTTAGAATTAACGGTAGTTAAAGGTCGTTTATAAAAATTAAAGATAGTATTGGTTTAAGAATTGACCCTTGCGGCACACCTATATTTCCCATTGAAATTTCTTACAGTGTCATATGGTTTGGAGTTACTGAAAGCTGTTAATCATTTCAACTTCTATGAGATATGGCATAGTTTACTGGGGATAGTTGCCCTTCCCCTAACGGGTGTTCAATATGCAAAAGAGAGTTTTAAGACATGTATAGAACAGAAATTTTTTTTCTTCATAAATACTACGAGACATTACTAACTTCTACCATCACGGCATACTACTGCATGATTTTCAAATAGATTAGGATTTATAACTTGTTTTTTATGGTAGAAACATCTTATATGCGTAGTACTTGAAGATTTATTAAACATTCTCATATATTTAAGAACAATATAAACAACAAAATATTTATTAACAGTAAGGTGTTACTCAATATTATATTATGTGTAATTTATTGTTATTCTTAGGTATATGAATCACAACAAAAGGAAAATGCGATTAATTTCAATTGACTAACTTATTTAACTATTGATTTGCTCGATTACATTCATCTTTGCTTTAATTACTTTAAATTTATACTATTATCCATTCTCTAATATACTTTTCTCTTCTGTTTCAGTGTTCCACATCGTCTTCATTTGAATACTTGAAGATGATGGTCGTAGGGTCCTTAAAGGGAGCGAAAGTTATGTGATATTTTGTGACGCAATTAGAAGAACTTTGTCGAAAGCGAACGGAAATAATTTAAATTTGCCACGTACTAAAAAGATACCAAAAGATGCACTTTCCGATAGAAATTTAAAACGATGAAAGACGGATATGTTAAAGCAAAATCTTTATTTTGAGAGATACATTAATGAGTGTTTTCTTATATTTTTTTTAATATTGCTTGATGAGCTTAAATAATGAATTTTATGTATATAAAATGTACATAATTGTATTACTATTAATTAATTCGTAGTTATAGGGTTACTAAGACTAACTAAAGAAAAAAAAGAGAGAGAATTAAAGGACATAAAGTCCATATCCGCGCAGAATTGTTCGTTACTGTTGTTGAAAACGAAAGCAAGCGATTAAATGTATAAACGTATATATTTTTAAATACATATTATACATGTGAAGTGTTTTTTGCTCTATTCCAGAAACAAACAAGAAATTAATAGTTGATAGTTATTATAATTATTAAAATAATGGTTGTGATCGAAGGCACATGAGTGAGGCTAGGATTAGTTTCCACTAGATTATCTGGAATATTACCTATTTAATAGTAATATTTTCAACGGCAACTATAAAATAACATAATTCATGTGTAGATAGATTCTTTAGGAAGGAAAATGCATAGATGAATGTATTGTTTCTCTCGTTGTATCGATGTATTTTATGTATTTTCTTTCTTGAGCTTTTATGATTCCTACTCTTATACTTAAATAAGTACGAAGGCATTTTTTGTAAATATTGTACAAATTATTTGAGACTATATTTTAAAATGATTCCAAAGCACTCAATGTATATAGTACCTACTGTATTGCTTATGTACGTAATTTAAATAAATTTATTTAATTTATGCGTTTTTATTTTCTTGCGACAAGTCAAGGTATGCTATGAACCTTATTATATACTATCCGACACGATTTTTAGGGGGTATCACGTCATTTTTTCAAAATAAAATTTGTATCCGTTTTCACTAAGATTAACGTACAGAATTTAAAATTAAAAACGTATTGTAACAAACTCGAGCACGTTCGCTGCTATACCGTGAAGGGTAGCGGACCAGCCTCGAACCGGCATTGTTCCTGGAGGATTTGATATAAAATTTGAGTCGTTAGTGTATTCTAAGTTGGTGATTCTATCCCCTCTACACATTGAATTAGGATTGATTAAACAGTTTGTCAACGCACGAGAAAAAGAAGGCAACTCTTTTAAATATTTAAAGGATAAGTTTCCAAAGCTGTCTGGTGCGAAAGTTCGCGAAAGATTATTTGTAGGTCTACAAGTTAGGAAGCCGTTCAAAGATGAAAATTTTGAACGTACTATGAATGATTTAGAGCTGCCAGCATGGACTTCTTTTAAAAATGTTTGTAAATATTTTTTGGGAAATCAAAATAGTGAAAACTACCAAGATATCGTGGCTAATTTGCTAGAAAACTATAAAAAATTAGAGTGCATAATGTCGCTCAAAGTCATATTTTGCATCCACATTTGGATTGCTTTTCTAGTAATTTCATAAAGACAAATGATGAACAGCGGGAATGGTTCCATCAAAAGATTGCAGAAATGGAGAAACGTTATCAAGGTAGGTGGGATACCCCGTCGTGATGGGAGATTGTATCGGTACCACCCCAAAGTTGGGTGACACAATGTAAAGAAACCCCTATATTTAAATTAAGATATTTAGTTTAAAGTTAAACTTTAGAAATAAAATGTAAAATTATTTGTTTTGCCGGCTGAACTCAAATTATCTCAGGGGATTCGAGTTGATTGAAATGTTTAAGTAAAAGGAGTTCCTGTGCATTAATAAAAAAAATACCACTTAAAAATTTTAATAAGTCTTATATTAATATCAATGAATCCTGTATCTATAATTTTACAAACAACAAGAAATACCATATATCTAAAAGACAATTCCAATAAATTTTTTACAAACATTAAACTAATAGAAACATTTATGTAGGTCCTTTGTTCTATTCAATCGTAAGCTATAAATGCCAGAATTTATTACATACAATGCACATTCTATATTATATGTGTTTATATCGATACTTGTGAACATATCAAGTTACTTTGTTAGACGATATTTATTTAACTACTTTCTGTTTGAACTTTTATTTTTACAGTCTCTCCTCCTTTATTATTTAAAACATAGTCATAGTCATTATATAAACACATTCATTAAACAATATACATTTAAATAATACCTTATCTAAATTCATCTTATTCATCTTCTTTTTTGTACTGTTTCCAGCAGGAACTTCGGGCTGCTTATTATCGACGAAATCTTCTTTATTTCTACGATGGTTTCAACGGCATCATCTGCTTGTTCTGTCATTCGAAACACAATCTTTATTTTAACAATATAACACGTTGCACAATTTCTTCTTATATGCAACTTTGACCACTACTTTACTATGTTTTCTCGGTAGTAAATTATTTATTTAAGTTATATTAACAATGACTCATACGTATTCTAATGTTAGGAGTTCGCCTTTTGATACGATATTTAACGTATCTTGCTGTCGACTCTCCCCGTTTCTAACGCGTATTTTTCTTTTATATCAGAATGTCTGGGGTTCCCCGCTTTCCACAAAGTTCAGGGTTTCCCATTCACATTTACACACGCTACACGTTCATTTAGCCGTGGGATTGTATATTGCTATTGGAGTGTTTATCACGTTAATATAAACTTGCGGCGTCACTTTTTTTACTCATAAATATATACTAAACCTATAACTAATATCTACTTAATAATACAATAACGCATTCGTTGATTTTAAATATTCTTTCCCTTCAAAATATCAATAACAAAATATACTTTACTAAATCCTTAAAAAATAATAAAAACCATAAAATTAATAAAGTGAAATGGGCTGTACCGTTACAAGATTTTGGCTAGTTTCTGACTAGAGAAGGCAATGGGTAACATAAAAGGGAGAAATAACTCTATGCAAAAGTTTGGTATTTCAGCAATGTTCCTTTGGTAAGGGTTTTTGTATTCTTGATACTAATTCAGCATTCAAGTATGTGTTATGTCAAGATTTTTGTACTTTTTATAACGTCTGTATCACAAATTTCCTAAATACAGTATTATTTTTTTATCTGCTAGTGTGATATGATTATAACTTTAAATCGTCCAGTTTTGATATTGCAACCATGCACGTGTGAACCCCCCAAGCGTTATCCTGGTGAAACAGGGTTTTCTTTTCTGCCAAATGTGGTTATTTTTTCATAATTGTGGCCTTCAATTTATCTAACAATGCAGCGTAGTGTAGTCGTTGATTGTTGTTGTATGGTAGTCGACAGGAATAATTCCTTGGCTATCCCAAAAATGTTTAGTCTCGGGCGTATGGTGGTGTATCCGGGTTTCATCGACCGTTTTTGATAAAGGCTAAGGCACTGGCGCGACATGTCCGTCCGTATGCGTTTTTGCTGCTCTACCGTCAAAAAACGCGAGACCCATCACATTTTCTTGTGGCAAACCTTTTTCTAAATAAGAATTCGCAGAGTATTCTTTGGCCAAAGGTATTTCTCAAATAAATATTTAATTTTTTCATGACTTATGAGATATGGTTCAATTTACTAATTAAAATATTGTGTAAGAATATTTCATATGGGTGCTTCACTCCCCTGTCTTCAAAAAACTTGTAATTTTTCAAATATATCCTCTTATGACATATTGATGGTAACTTGAATTTCGTAATAAACTTATTTGTTTTTTTTTTATAACCATTGTTGTTGCGAACAGTAGCACTATTTGACGCTGATAATTTGTTATGTCAAATGCGTAATGTTCAATGAGCTCGCCACCCACGGGTTGTAAGGCCGTGTATATTTGTTAATTAATCGGCGACAGTTAGTTGGATTAAAAGGCACAAACTACACAAAACTTCGTATATTTGTCAAAGATAGCTCAGCAAATCAAAATGGTAAATGCCTTTTTTTAATTATTAAAATAAACACGTATCATACTACTAATATTATAGAATGAAGTTACGCATTACAAACTGTATTGTTGAATTGGTTTTACAGAAAATGCGGAGCCCTTGTTAATGATTAGAGATATCTTAAGGAACTGATTTCAAATATGATTTTTCCTTGCAAGCAGAATTCGCATGATATCTAACTGAGGTTTCTAAGAAGTAAAACAAAAATACAATTTCTTGCTAACCCATGTCATATACACTATAGAAAACAAATATTGATTTATTGCCACAAATGGATGAGTAAACTAAAATCCATGAAATTACAGTTGAACTATCTTTAAATATTTCTAAATCCTTAAAAAGATTTATTACAAGGCTAGTTCAAGTGACCCTTCGTTTCGGTGAGTCACATAAAGTATTAAAATAAGGTACAATAAAGAAAAGGTCGAGTACATATTGGGAACAATTTACAATCTAACAAATAGCAGATGTGGTACAGGCAAATCAAGCGAGGCTCCGGTTCCAAGATTAATGTAAATATTATTTACAGAGTGTACAACAACAAAAAAGTGAATTAAAAGTTTGCTCGGGAGTAAACATCCATTAAAAAGACATACTTTTTTTGTTTAAAATTTTAGTTCAATAACATCCTACGTTGATTTTGTCAAGCATTTTGTTAAATTAATATGTAACATTGCACTAAAGGTAGGGATAATAATTATATTCGTATATTAATATAAAATTTATTTCGCAATGTTGTAATACGTATTAATTAAAATTCCTTTTGATGTCGAACAATCTTCCTCGAGCGTCAGAAATACTTACATAGCGTTTACTATTGACAATATAACTTGTATAAAAGAATTGCATAAAAAGCCAAATTTAGATTTTAGATATTTGAGCTCATTTTGCTGCTGTTAATCTTTTGTGCTACCTAAACTGTCTATCTTTAGACCAACCGTCAACTGATGTTGATCACATTAGCTTCTTCATATTTGTAGAAGGTAAAACAAATTAATTAAAGTAATTCTACCAGTTCAATGAGATGAGTGGAAAACTACCTCTCATGCTTGCAAGTAACACCTCGTATTGTATAAATATACTTTCCCCGAAAAATAAGAAAATAAGCATTATACACTGTACTAATGAGTGTATAATGGCGAAACTGTCTGTGTAGATAGCTTCTTGCGTTTTGTACAAGTATAGCGCTGAATCAGCGTCATCTTGAATTGGCGGCTTTATTAAACTTTAGATTAACTGTGAGCGGCACTAATGTTAGAGTAGGTTATGATTTATAAGCAAGTAATAAATAACAAATAAAACACTTGGTATTGTTTCACAAATATATATAATTAAACACTCGATGTACAGTTCTGTGCAATAAAATAGCGTACACGTCTTATTGCTAATTTTGACATTATTTTGCCATTGTGAAAATGGCTTACGTTAAGTATGACAAAGTGAATTATAGCGTCAATTCAATTTGTCATACATGACAGATATTCAAACAAAAGTCATATTTACATAATCGTATAATAAGTGTACGCCAGTTCATTGCACAGAACTGTACATTTCGCCTTGCGGCATCGTCAGAAGTTCTAGAGAAACTAAAGTAAAATTCAATATACTGTAACTACCTAGTTCAAACAAAATTGTAAATAGAAAAAATACAAAAATAGAAAATTATGAAAAGGTCATGACTTATCTGGAAAGACCGTTTTTACAATGCTAGGGTTTATTAACGGTGAATTTATGAGTTCGGTTTGTTCATTAAGAACATTGCCTGGTTGTAAAAGTAAACTTTCTTTTATAAAATAACCTTCTAGAACATTCATTTTTTTACTTTTATTTAAACTACACAGTATTTCTAAATTGTCTATTGAAAAATAATGTCCCGTGTCTAAAACGTGGAGCTACACTTGAATTTTCATAATTTAATTTAACGGCTCGCATATGTTCTGAGAACCTTAATTTGAAATTTCGCCCCGTTTGACCTATATAAAATTTACTACAATCATTACAATTAATTCTATAAATTCCTGATTTGTTTAGTTTAGGATTCGCTGTTTTGTTATTCGTTAATTGACTTTTTAAAATGTTATTATTATAGAAGGCTATTTTAAAATCCAGCTTCCTTAAAACATTGCTAATTTTCATACTTATACTACCTAAATATGTAATTTTAACCCATTGTTTTAATGTCAAGTCCTGAGACGGGGGAAATGCTGATTTTCATGTAATTGATTTATTCATTCTATTGACTAATTTATCTATTAGAGATGAGTTACAACCATTATTTTGTGCAATTATTTTAATAGTTTTTAAATCGTTAGAAAAGTTAAACAATGTTCATCGGTACTTTCAATAGTCTATAAATCATTGAATTAAACGCAGCATGTTTGACGTTAGTGGGATGATTGGAGGTATTTGGTATCAACGTATCGTAAAAGGTGGGTTTTCTAAAAACACTGTAATCTTACTTGTTGTTTCTAATCTGGATTTTTAAATCAAATCTTTAAATTTCCTTGATTAAAAAATCCAGATTAGTAACAACAAGTTAGATTACAGTGTTTTTAGAAAACCCACCTTTTGCGATACGTTGATACCAAATACCTCCAATCATCCCACTAACGTCAAACATGCTGCGTTTAATTCAATGATTTATAGACTATTGAAAGTACCGATGAACATTGTTTAACTTTGCTAACGAATTAAAAACTATTAAAATAATTGCACAAAATAATGGTTATAACTCATCTCTAATAGATAAATTAGTCAATAGAATGAATAAATCAATTACATTAAAATCAGCATTTCCCCCGCCTCAGGACTTGACATTAAAACAATGGGTTAAAATTACATATTTAGGTAGTATAAGTATGAAAATTAGCAATGTTTTAAAGAAGCTGGATTTTAAAATAGCCTTCTATAATAATAACATTTTAAAAAGTCAATTAACGAATAACAAAACAGCGAATCCTAAACTAAACAAATCAGGAATTTATAGAATTCATTGTAATGATTGTAGTAAATTTTATATATGTCAAACGGGGCGAAATTTCAAATTAAAGTTCTCAGAACATATGCGAGCCGTTAAATTAAATTATGAAAATTCAAGTGTAGCTGTTTTAGACACGGGACATCATTTTTCAATAGACAATTTAGAAGTACTGTGTAGTTTAAATAAAAGTAAAAAAATGGATGTTCTAGAAGGTTATTTTATAAAAGAAAGTTTTACAAGCAGGCAATGTTCTTAATGAACAAACCGAACTCATAAATTCACCGTTAATAAACCCTTGCATTGTAAAAACGGTCTTTCCAGATAAATCATGACCTTTTCATAATTTTCTATTTTTGTATTTTTTCTATTTACATTTTTGTTTGAAGTAGGTAGTTACAGTATATTGAATTTTACTCTAGTTTCTCTAGAACTCCTGACGATGCCGCAAGGCGAAATGTACATCGAGTGTTTAATTATATATATTTGTGAAACAATACCAAGTGTTTTATTTGGTATTACTTGCTTATATTTCGACATGTTTCATCACTTTATTTAATTATTTATAGGTTATGATTATATGTAACCGTGGTTTAATCACAACACAATTCCACCTCAAGCGCAAAACCAAGTTTAAAACTCAACTCAAATGAACAAGAACCGACCATGTTGCTTCACGGGTCTTTCAGCATTTAAAGAAATTGGGTGATAATGAAATTATGCTAGAATAAAGTTCCTATTATAAGTATCGGAAGTTTTTGCCCTTTTTTTTAAAGGTTATGGTTTGCAATGTTCACTTGATCTATCAGATTACGACATATTTTCAACTAAAAACTACGCTTGATACGTCTAGACCAGATTGAAACTACTGTTTTGCAGATACTTGAATGCTAGCGACGAACAAATAATATGTAAACAGATAATTGCCATATTTAGTCTCCGTGAATGGTTTGCGCAAAAACAACACAAGTCGTTGACTTATGCGGTTCTTGCAGTGAATACTTCAATTGAAGCCGAAGTAGGCAAGTAATGATTAGTAACGTGTTATGGGACTTATGTGATTTTTACATATAAAATGTAAATAACCCCACAAATCATTCATGGTTCAAATTAAAATTTGCAAAAAATTGACTAAGGTGGTTTTTGAAGGGAACGATTTAAATAGAATATTAACAGCCGACCCTAAGAGAAGATCTTGCGATTAGGAAGATACTTTTTTCCCCGGGTGTACATTCAATAGTATTTTCTATTAAAGGCATTCAATACATCACAAATTATATTTTTTTTGCCACAATATATGATGGATTTGGACCACTGTTCGTCACGAATACCTTTGGCAAAAGCGGAGCTGCGATCGATTACACTGGAATTCTCTTAAATTTCTATTATAACATACCTTTCTTCACATTCCAAATGTATTCATTACGCTACATTAACTAAATATAATCTTTCCATATTTTAATAAACCACAATATCCAGCTTCTATACCTAATAGCATATTACGAAAACTAAACAAATGTCTACTACTATGGTATACATGTTTCCTGTGCTCTATAATCTAACCCCGGATCTTAATTTATATTAAATGCAAGCGCCCTAAAAGTTATTTAATATTTACAGCAACGATGCACTAATGACCATACAACTCATAACCAAATTAACGTGTAATAGAAATTAAACGGAAAATTACAGTTTAATTCAGAGCCAAATTTCATTTATTATCGAGACGAGATTCTGTAATTACTGAATAAATTCACATTTCAGTCATTATTATTATTATTGCTATTGTTATTTGGTATTGACCATTTTCATTATGTTAAGTAATGCAGTTAGCATTCGTAAAGGTTTTAATTTATAAAGCGTAAATAATATATAGTTTATAAATTAAATCCTATTATATGTGACATATTAGGGCACTTATATTCTTGCAATTACTTAAAACTTTATGTTTAGGAGTTGCTTCTTTTACAAAGCGTGAAATTTAAGTGTGCATAGATAAAATAAATTTATAAAAAGATAAATTTTACTTGAGCTGCAGAAAATAGAAATTAAATTTGCCGAAAAGCAATACTTCTTTTATTGCTTATTGTTGTATCGTCAACATACTCTTCATTCAAATGTTATTATTTATTGGTTTGAAATGTTAAATTAGAGTACGTTTAGATAGATTAGTACTGTAGGTTATGGTTATCATTATTATCACCGTTACTATAGTCTGTTTTCTAATCCCGTGGGCCACTAATAAATTTAAGCTCTAAAAGTGGGCAATAGGTTCTTTTCTTTTCCAAATCACACTTCATTTAACTTAATTGACAGTCAATTCTAATCATCTGATAGTTAAATTTTGTATATTTTTTACGCATTTTTCTACTTCGTGTTCTCTGTTCTTGTATTTATACAACAAAAATAGTTATTTTTAGAACTCGTAGACCGTTTACTTAGTGTTTACCATAATATATCATGGACCGAGTACAAGTAGAAACCTACCTATTTCTCCACTGAGGAAACGCGACCGTTTTGGTCACTTGTCCCTTATTGAAAAGCAAATAATTCTCAATACTTATAAGAAGCTGAGAATTAAAAATACAAAAAAAAGTACAAAGGAAATAGCATCGCATATAGTGTCCACAGGTAATATTGTATTTTCTTAGGTTATGTGTCATGTTTCTGAAATAATACATATTCCATTATTGCAAGTGTTGCAAGAAGTATAATTTTTAAGGTAATAAAGGAATATAAGTCCAAGGGCGCCGTTACTTAGCCCACGCAAAGCTCTGGTAGACGCTCATTAGTCAACAATTATGACGAAAATGTAAAAAATGTTGTAAGATAAGTAACACGCAGGTTTTTTTATAACAATTAAGCTCTTACACTTATTAAAATTTTTAACGAAATTTAAAACCTTTCCAATATACCTCAAATGAGCCCTTCATCATTATACCTATAATGAAAAAGATTAATTTCATGTAAAATATAGTTATTACTTAGTGTTTACCATAATATATCATGGACCGAGTACAAGTAGAAACCTACCTATTTCTCCACTGAGGAAACGCGACCGTTTTGGTCACTTGTCCCTTATTGAAAAGCAAATAATTCTCAATACTTATAAGAAGCTGAGAATTAAAAATACAAAAAAAAGTACAAAGGAAATAGCATCGCATATAGTGTCCACAGGTAATATTGTATTTTCTTAGGTTATGTGTCATGTTTCTGAAATAATACATATTCCATTATTGCAAGTGTTGCAAGAAGTATAATTTTTAAGGTAATAAAGGAATATAAGTCCAAGGGCGCCGTTACTTAGCCCACGCAAAGCTCTGGTAGACGCTCATTAGTCAACAATTATGACGAAAATGTAAAAAATGTTGTAAGATAAGTAACACGCAGGTTTTTTTATAACAATTAAGCTCTTACACTTATTAAAATTTTTAACGAAATTTAAAACCTTTCCAATATACCTCAAATGAGCCCTTCATCATTATACCTATAATGAAAAAGATTAATTTCATGTAAAATATAGTTATTTTCAAGATGAATGGGTATAATAAACATATTATTATTATTATTATAGATACATGAAGCGAAGCAGGAGGAGTTTGTTGATAGAGCGTAGTGAGATAAGTACTTGGAGATATACATATTTAACAGCTATTATATCATATTGAGCCCAACAAAAAAATATAAATTATTTAGATGAAACGTGGTTAATTAAATGAATGGCACACACAATCAAAAGTTTGTGTTAATGGTAATGTACATAACCGCAGGTAAGTATTTATAGATGATGTCTTGAAAGGTTTGAAAAATCCAACCATAAAAAGGCAAAAGACTTATTATTCTGCACATAGGTTCTGAAGATGGATTTGTTGAAAATATGTAGATTGTTATTTTTCCAAAGCAAAAGAACTGGCTATTACCATGAGGATATGAATTCTGTTGTATTTGAACATTGGTTTAGTGCTGTTTTAGAAAAATTACCAGACGATGCCATGGATAACGCGTTTACCATTCTCGCAAAGTTGAAAAGATTCAAAGTACATCATCTAAAAAGAAGGACATGCAGAATTAGCTACAATAAAAAGAATATTTCAACTAGAAATGAATATTTCAGTTTTACTGGGTTTGATTAAATAACACCGCCATAAATTCAACCATTATGCTGTTGATGAAATGGCAACAGCAAAGAACAAGAACGTGTTGAAATTACCGCCTCACCACTGTGAACTAAATTTCATTGAATTGGTATGGGGCAAAATAAAAAAATTATGTGGCCGAGAATAATATAAATGTTAAAATGGCCAAAAGTCAAACAATTACTATTGACTGCTTTAGCTAATTTTAATAGTGCTAAATGGAGAAAGTGTATATTATAAGGATTTAAATTTTCAATATTTATAAGTATAAAATCAAAATTAACTTCTCAGGAAAATTAATTTATGTTATACAAATAAAAGATCATTCGTATATGGAATAGAAGAATTTTATTAGAATAGTAATGAAATGTATAAAATGTTAGATAGGAACCAAATTTATTGTAATATCATTCTTATTGAAAGATTTTAAAAAGTCACAATATAACTAATATTGTGTAGACATAAGATAGGCAACTTAAATTACTATACAAGAAAATGTCATTATCATGAAAAATCAAATACTTATATGGAAACTAAGTAAAAATATCCTGGTTACTGAAAAACAAAAAGATGAGTTGTGAATTTTGACATGAATGGTAAAGAATTATGTAATTAAACGAGATTTTTGGAGTAAAGAAGAATTTATATAGACAATTTGGTATAAAAGTAATAAATACCTGATCTTATAAGTTAAATATCATCATCTACATGTTTGATAAGTCGTAAACTTGTGGAACTCATATCTTGGACCGAAGTGATTACTGAACCGGAATTACCTTGACGTTACTTATAAAAATAAATGGAATTGAATTTATAAACTGAACAATACATATAAGAAACGTTTTACCGAAATAGAAGGAGCCCATAACGTGTATACAAATACGTGAAAAACGTATTGGATGAATTTAACTTGGACCTTATATGACGTATTATCCGGACCTTAAGAATCTGTACCTGCAATCCAGGATAGATGTATTTTATGAAGAGGACCAGTCCTAGACGGAAACAGAAAATCGTAAAGTAAAATTATAAACATTTAAAAGAAAATCATTTCATAATCGTTAATATTAAACATTGAATTAAATCTTTATAAGATAAAGAGAATAATAGAATTGATCTTTCATTTATTGTAAAAAATGATTCTATTTTATATTACATCATCTGAATAATCATATTTCTATTATTGAATTAATAATTTCAGTAAGAAGGAGAATTTAATTTTGAAATTGAATTTATTGTTTATGTGTTAAAAAGAGTTTCCTGAATCATTACTTAACTTATTTACTCAACAAACATACTGTTGCGTTTTCGGGTTCGCAATAAAACAACTCGTGCAATTAACTTGAAACAGTATATTTACACACTTAAAATTAATCACGATATAAAAATATAAAATATATGTATCACACTTAAAACTACAACAAATAAATTAACACACGTATTTATCTCTATCACTACTTATTTATATCTGTAATATTTATGTCTCTCTTGAACTGTAATAAAACTGCACCGCTCAATGTATTTATTTTAAATTGTTCAGTAAATACCGCACGACTACTATTCAATGAATTACTATTGGAGGAATGAATCATTCCGGTACCACAGCGGTTTTTATATCCGCATATAAAAAGCCTTGAAACATGCCAGAAAATTCTTTCTTTCTTCTCGATGATCGTAGTAAATACCAGAAAAGATCCAGGCCTTTTTTTGCCTGTCTACGTCGTACTGCGTGAATGATTTACGACTTATTTTCAGTGGGTTTTTAACGTCGCTGCGCCGATGTTTACTTTCTTTTTTTAGTGAAATTATTTCGTTATAATAATTTATATTGTTTTTAAAAGAAAATATTATTTTTGAAATAAATATTAAAATAACTTTTACAAAAGAATTCAAACCTGAGATTATTATTTATTTTCCATACGCGATTATAATTTCTACCGACTGAGCTTCGCTAGAAAGACAGTAGTATAATATATAGAACATTCATCAATATATTTGTGTTCGATTTTACATTTTCTAGAATTTGCTCTAAATTAGCTATCACGGTAGTTTATCGAAAGCACATATTTAGTCGCTAATACTTAGAGATGGCCTATCTAATGTCGCATGTCAAATATTTTTTTAATTTCATAAATATATAATATGAATAGACCTTTCTTGTTTAAGAAAATTCTCCATGGCAGATGATGAGGATAAGATAAATTTTGTTGACCGTTTGGAAAGACAATAAGAACTTATATTGTGTGAAATGAAAATCTGTTTTGACAACGGTTTTAGTTTTGGACAAAGAGGGTAATTTTTTATTGTATTCGCGGTAGAAAACTTGTGTGGATTTTATTCTTTTAACTGATTTTGTCGTTAGATGGTGAGGGCGTAATATATTTTATGAAGATATATGCTTTTTTTATACCAAAAAGAATTAATGAAATATATAAATGTAAAGTATAAATTCCTTTATGAGTTTATGTTTATTAAAAAAAAAATTAATTTAAAGATGAAGAACAAATTGGTGAATTAATTCGTTTTATGTCATGCTTCGCGACATTACATGTACATACGCAATTTTGGTTGCATACGCTAATGTTAGTTCAATTGGTATGAGAATAAAAATTAAAATAATAAAGGAAAAATGATTATTCTGAGTTTTTAGTGAGTATAAAAGGTAAGGTATATTTAAGTTATAGTATGCATAATTCTGTCGAACAACATCTTGTGTAGGTATATTTCTAAATAATATCATCATCAATTAATTACGTGATAATGTTCTCAAAAGCTGTGTCAGAACTTACTTTATTTGTACCATACTCGCTTCTATATATCCTCTTTCTACACTGCATAACTTTAAGCCCAAGTATAACTAATCTTAGCTTAATGAGTGTAACTAGAATACCGATCCAAATAGTAAATTCTTTTAATTCCATCTATATTTTTTAATATTTCCATAAATGGAATATTATTTACTAAAAATAATATTCCATATCCTCTGGGTGTATATAGCTTTGGCATAAAATATTCTGGTATTACATCTTCGTAAACACATATTTGTAGAGAGATATACGTATATAGTACAAATTACTTACGCGAACGTCCTTGTAGTTGTTAGGCGCTAGTTTATTTATTATATACGACAAGCTAATGTCAATTTAGTAATTGTCATTGATTATACTTATACAGTCATTCATTCAGTCAATTTAGTAATGTTCGCATCTGATATTCAACATTCATGTGACAAGTACAAATTAAAATTATTCCAGTTCTATTCATAAGCTCTGAATGGAAAAGTTAGTTTAAGTTGTTAAGCGCGTTTTATTTTTTATCTTAATGCTATTGAGGAAAATAATAAATTATAATATATACTATTGAATTATGCACATTTTTACTAGTTCTTGCTGTGATTCCCTTACATGCCTCATCATAATATCATATTTATGGACAGAAGCCATTAAAAAAAGAATTAATAAGAAATTTGCATTAATACAATAAATATTACTATATTTATTAACCAACAGCTTCTATTGTTACCGAAAATACAAAGAATTAGAAAAGCTAGCTAAATAATTATACAATTATACATAAATTTAAATAAAATATTCGTATATTTCTTGGGTTTTTTGGATAATTAAATTACTACTAAATAAAACGATCCATTTTCTTTAACCATTCAATGTACCTTACATATTTTTCAAAAAGTCATATTATAATTATAAAACTACAAGTAATACAAAGATCGGGAATTAGCAAAAGAATGGCACAATAGGTGAAAAAAGTAACTTACTTTGAAAATTCCTTCACAATAACACATAAATGCATTCTGACATCACACTTTATTTCGTTTTATTTTTTATTTTGTAATTAAAAAACATGTGGAAACAGCAAGTTGCATACACGAAGTTTGATATTAGGTTTTTTCTCCTTTTGTATTATCAATTTAAATTTTAGTATGCAAACTGTATTCACAATATTGATGTGACTTATGTCGATCTATATAAATAGATACATAATAGAAACACAACTTGAAAGTGAATGTAAAAAGATTGTTAAAAAGATGTTTTTCGAAATTTCTCCCCGATATCGGTCTTTTACTCTTATCAAAAAAAAAAAAAAACTGTTGGGAACATCTCGTAAGTCGTGCTTTCTAGACAGATATAGAAAAGTAGTTAGAGCTTGATTAGAAATATTCTTGTATAAAAATTCTTATGAAAAAGTTGTAGTATTTTTTTTAATTTGTTTTGCATTGTACAGTAAATATATATATTGAAAATGTCGATACATTTTTTTTGCGTCTTGGGCAGTAAAGAACTTTTACAAGATTTGATTTGAATCACTGACTTCTTGCCGCGTGTCTAGCCAACAAACATAAGGTAATCACTGCTCTGATATGAACGCTTAAGTTTGGTTATAGGTTCCACTCTATAAGCGTTGTTGAAAACGGTTGTTATATATAACACTGGTCTACAAAAAAAGAAAATAGCTTTTAAAACTGGTTTTAGCAATACCTTTTTCGATCAGTGTTTTTTTAATGCGCAGTTCTACACGAAATGTCCAGTTTTGTACCTCTATATTTACCATATTCTCAGTTATTGAAGTTTACAAATTAGTTCCTTCTTATCTTCTTCTTTACTATATTTTAGTTTTACTGCTGAAAATACATTTATGAATTAACATTATTCATATTCACATTTACGTCTTAATTTAAGATTGTCATTTTCTCGAGCACATCTGATTTCACCTTGCTCGTATAATTTAATAGCAATCAGATGATTCACCCTTTTTATTGTCCCATCCTTTAACATTACTCTTTATCTATTATTTACTCTCAATAGGTTTTTATTTTTAAATAACGGTCCATTTCTTAATATATTTAAAGCCATTTTTTACATTTTGTGTATAATTAGGTTCTGTAGCTTTATACTCAAACCATACTTCTTGTTTGTCTTTTTTACAAAATAAAGTCCATTGATTTATTTAGTATTTGTATTATATCTCTTTTGTCTTTTTTATAATATTTAAGTTTACTAAATTATAGTGTATTAATAACTATATGTTTATTTTATTTTACTGTTACCTCTAATAAAGGAATTCATCCTTAAATGTTTGCAACTTATTTTACTTAAGTGCATATCTTCCAATCCTAGTGTCTAACTTTGAATAAATACTTAAATAAATTATTGCTCTTATTTAACAACTAGATTAACCCAGATATGCCTGAATTTATGCTTTTTAGATTTTGTCAATGAAATTAAGAGATTAGATTCATTATACAACATTAAACATGAGAAAAATTTAAAAAAAAAATAGTTAAAGAGCTTTGCTGTAAACGTATGTCCTTTTAAAAGGACAGTAGGCATTAAAGTAGCCATAGGTAAATAAATTTATAAGACCGTTTTATAAAAAAAAAAATTAATAACATGAACTATAATATGTAAAGTAGCAACACATTTTACACTTAAACGAAATTACACCTAATTTTTTTAATGAGAAAAAAATATTAGTCATATTTTCCATGATAACTTGGAAAGCATTCAACATGTAAAGCCACTTGACGTTTGGCACATTTTTTCTGCACTTTTTTGTGGCAAATTCGGCATCTTGTCTGCTTCTCCTGGGATACTATGTAGTGATCTTTATTGTCTATTTTGGATTCTTGATGTTCCATACTGTTGGGTCTTCCTCTTTTTCTAGAGCTACCTTGGTGGCTTTCTAACATTCCTTCTGCTACACATCTTCTAAAGGCTAGGTGGTCTAATTTCCCTCCCAAATAACGATATAATTGCCAAGCATTCTGTTCTGCAACGTCAAGGCAATATGCGACAATCGGGAAATACCATTTCTTGCCACGGATACCAGTTCGATACAAACTAACTTTCTGATCGCAACGATCTACCCCTCCCATGTACAAGTTGTATTTAGAAATGACATTTAGTTGTTCCACTTGAATTCGTTTTTTTTCTTTTTGAGAATACCTGGCGACTTGATGTACAGGTTCAACCGAGTGGCAATTGGAAGCAACATTGACACAACTATTGTCATTCCACTTTACAATTACCACGGACGTCTCATCAGTTGTTCGATAGTCCATGAATCCTCTTTGCTTCTTCTTAGCGTCTGACTTAGAAATAAGTGGGCATTTGGACATTCGGTTTTCCCGGATAGTGCCAGTTGCTTTTATTCCTCTCCTTTTTAACTCGTGCAGCAGAGGTACCGTAGTGAGAAAATTATCGAAAAAGACTTGATAGGGAATATCTCCAATACTTTGTAAAATGTCGCAGTATTGTAAGATAACAGAAGGACCTAAACCAAACAACTTATACTTAGGTTCAATAACTGAGTTCTTTCCTTGATAAGGCTCCATCCACATACAGTATCCTTGACTTGTCGCTCCCATCCAGATTTTAAAACCGTAGGGAATAGGCTTACCTTTTATGAATTGCTTCAGACCGTGTCGACCAAAATATGGAATCATTGATTCGTCAACACTGTGTGTCTCAAAGTGTGGAGCGTACATTTGAAATTTTTTGTTAAGTTTAGAAAAAAGTGGCCGTACTTTGGCAAATCGGTCATTATTATCTAATTCATCATTGTCTACACAGTGCAAGTTTTGCATTATATATTCAAATCTATCTCTAGATAATGCCCCTGCTACTAGATCGTTGTGGCTGTCTTTTCGATGTTCCCAGTACATTCGGCGACGAGGCATGGATACATAGCCACTTAAAAGCAAAATTCCAAAAAATGAATACATTTCATCTGTGGTGATATTTCCCCAATAATTTTTTTTCTGGGCATATTCGTTACTAAAACGTACAAATATTTGGATGATCTCGGCGTCAAAAAATAAATAAAAAATCTGCTTTGGTGTTAGTAAGGGTTTGCAACCATACTTCAAAGGCCACTCTATATTTTCTACATCGAGATCTTTGTTTTTCCAGTTAAAAGTTTTTTTGGATGCCTGATAATAATAAAGAGGAATATCGTCTTCTGTATCCCACTCACTTGCAACAACGTGGCCGTTCTCATTGTTTTCGTCCGGATTGTCATTCACATTATTATTAGAATAATCTAAATCCTCTTGAAAATTATCAGTTGGATTAAAAATTTCAACTTCTGCCGTGAGTTGCGAAGCGGGCAAATTGTTTACAGTCATAGAGTCTTCATCTCCCGAATCCTCATCCGTTAGGTCACCAGTTGCATTAGTCGGAGGCATTAATGCTATATTGATTTCACCATCCACGCTGACATGATTAAAAACATTATCGTCATCTTCCAAATAATGAAGAAGTTCATTTAACGTCAACCCACTAGAAAAATGAAAAAAAGTTGTAGATATGCCTACTGTCCTTTTAAAAGGACACCAAGATTTAACAAGTTTTTGTGCTAACAACAGGCAATTCATTTTTATTGCAAAGATATAGTCGTATTACTGAATCTTATTTGAAGCGATTTCAAGGAAAATTCATGACAATTTCCTTATATTACTTACCCAGTAAGCCTCAAATCAATAGGATACGCCATTGTCTCCACAATCACACTTTTTTAAGGGCTTCCAAACTGTTAATTGTGGATAAACACTACCACTATTGCCGCCAAACGAAACTTTTACGTTTCTGTGACATAAACCTGTGCTGACCTCTATGTTTCAGTACTTGGAATGACGCTTTGGGTAGATAAAACAGGACGTCCTTTTAAAAGGACAGTAGGCATATCTGGGTTAATACTTAACACTATTATTTTCAAAATGTAAGGGTCACGGCAATATGTAATTATATCCGTGTCACTCAACTTCTTAGCTGTTTCGTCACTGACTGCAGCACATTTACTACGCCTCTCTTCCTCACATACGAAACACTTTACCGTTCTTTCTGTTCTCCGGAATTCCACTCGGCAAACATAGCACTTATTATATGACATATTTTTGTTGTTTTATATATGTTGACCCACTTGACAAATGATTAATCATCCATTTGCTTCATCGATGCATTTCAGTAATAGTTTACATCATCACAATATCATGTACGTCTCAATTCTCAATAATAAATAACAATATTTTTCTTTTCAACACTGCACTACTATATGCAGAGCCGATAAAAATACGTTCACACTCTTTGAATATTAAACTACTACTACGACTTCTTAGTTGGTAGAGAAAAAATCATTTTTCCTTCAGTTCATATCAAGCTGGGCTTTATGAAGTAGTCTGTAAAGGTGCTTGACGTTTTCATCAAGCTTCGCATATAAATAACCGAGTTTAATTATTTTATTTGATCCATGGATTTAATTTAAAATATTGTAACATGTGATATTTCATTCGAAAGATGAGTTCCTAGGCAAAAGCTAGTTCCATATTTCAATTCAGCGCATCAACTTCATATAAAATCAGCTCCAAATACCCCGACCCAAAACAACTGTTGGCCTGTGTAATCTATCATCACAGCTCCGCTGCAAACGTGTCTTTAACTCGAACGCGTACTACAAAGCAATACCTTTTAAAATCCGTTTCTTAATACGGTATTATCTAATGTTGAAATAATCGCGCAATTCCTTTTACTTTGTATTTTGTGTCGGTGATTGAATGTTTCATTACCTTCAGCGTTATTTCTAATATGCGGCGCTCGTTTGTCGACAACCGAGTTCCCGAAAATTATAACGAATTAATCAACAACGGCATGACGAATAGTCCGCATTCGAGTAACACGGGTTTCTATTCCGAAGAGTGTGTGTATGCACTTTCGGACGCTCGCACACCGTCTCAAGGAAACGGGCCCGTTTTTATTTTTTTTCTACTAGACGCGTTCAACGTGATGGATCGAGCATCTCACCGTGCCGGACAGGTTCTTTGTACGCCACTGGCTAATACATCAAGACTGCCGTGTTGTCTGCCGAGGCGAGACTTACGTCCGCCTCGGATCATCCCGTGCATTGTACACAAAGAACTCCGGAATATATTAGATTCGTAGGCCATTGTGTAATGCAGTTAGTGGAGGTCTTCTTGAAAATTTTCATGATGAAGTAGCTCCGCTTTGTCAACAAGTTTGAAGAACAGATTAAATCTCTTGCCGAAATTTACTGGCAGTATATTACTTATATGTCGGTTGATCTTGTATGAAATACGAGTACCGAAGCGTATTAGTAGTTTGGCACTCAATTTTTCGGAAAGCCGGAAAGACCTTTTGTACACTCTTCGCCTTATTTGAAACTAAAGCATTGCACATATTATTTAGAGAATATAGAAAGTAGATGATGATGAAATCGGTACAGACGGAGCCCGATATTTCGCTCTGATTATGTCGGTTCTCTATTCTTCTCTATTTACTACTACTGATAAAAGAAAACAGTTTCTTAATGATAAAAATAAAACACTTCTTGCCATGTTTATTCATATATATAATACTACTATATTGCGTGTGTTGTATCTTGATAATGTGTAATTTTTCGTCCCAAATAAGAGAGATATAATTGCCGCATTGCGTGTTCTGCGCATGCGTCAACTCAAACTGTCCATTTTGAAATTTACGAAATGACAGATAAACAGAAAACATAATTATAACCTCTGATTTAAATTGACATCTATAACTATGATATTACTGAAAGCATACGCAAGGTTGTTTTTTTTATTGAATTCAGTTTTGTGCAAGTTTAGTTCATTGGTGAATTTGTAGAATTACCCAGAAAATACGCGGTAGAATAAATAAACGATATGAAGCCTGATTCCAGTGAATTATTAACAGAAAAACTTGTGAAGTTATAACTTCTTCGTTGATTTATACGTGCTTGCTGAAATATGTGAAATTATATTATTAAATGTAAATACCGATCGTTTAATATCGTCTTATTGAAAAGATTTTGAACAGAGAATTTTGTGTACATTGATTTGTATATGCTTATTGGTGTATGTGAAATTATTGAATATAAATACTGCTTCTTTCATTTTGATTTACAGAAAACGCATAAATTAATGTTTGACATACACAATCGAATAGATTCAGGTATGTTTTATATGTCAGATTGTATTATATTTCAACATATAGTTTTGCTATGTATTTTAAGCTTAAGAATGCAAATAAAATTACTTAAATTACTGTATTTAGTATTTTGGCTATATATAAGAATAAAACAACATCTATTTTATATATGTCTACGTACATTATTCAATATAATGTCGCGTAATCAACAATGTAAAGAACTAATTAAATTCCCGTTGTGTTCCTCTATTTAATTGTGTATCGAGATATACACTGAAGCATGAATGTTTTAGAAAAAGTTGTGGAATTAATCAGCATTACATTTTTGTAGAATATAATTTTTATTGTTAACTTTTTTTTTAATTTAAAATGATTAAGCCATTCATGAAAATAAAAACGTGATGAAGCGTAATTTACGCCCATATGGTAGCAAAGAATATAAACAAACAATTACTCTGATACACTTGAATTTCTGTAGTGTATCTAATAGCACATTTATAATCAATACATTTTCCTTGATGTCTAAGTCTCATAGACTGAGATGAGTAGAAATGAGACTTGCAAATAATTTATATTATTGCTTGTAAAAAAGGTATGTTGATGTTGTATTTGATTCAATAATTACATCAAAGTTCAATTTCTGCTTACGAAATAAAAAATTAAATTTTATTTATGTTCGGAGATTTATTTTGTTTATACTTTCTTGGAATTAAAACAACAAAAAATTATTATGAAATATAAATATTTATATGAATTAATAGATACATACAAATTTATAAAATGATAAAAAAGATTTAGAGAATGTAACAATATCATAAAAACAGGAATACCGTTTGATGCCGTGCCTACCTTGCCGTTCATAACACTGCAGTATTTACTTCCACAATGTTGGGAAAAGTTCAGAAGAACTCATCACACATTGTCTTGGCAAATTACAAAATGAATATTATCTTTATACTGTACCTACCATCTACAAGTTGTTTTAAACTAAAACATATTTTATTGTAAATTTAAATATAAAATACATTTTATATGTGCTTGATTATAACTTAGTGACAGAAATTACGATACATATTTAGCAAAATACAAATTAAAAAAAACACTTCACTATCTTATAAATAATGTGTTCATCCTTCAAGTTATTTTCACAATCAGTGATGCATCATAGCATAAATTCCAATAACCGGCCCAATCTCTTCTCAAAATACCCAATTTCGGCATATTATTATCTCATATCATATGGGATCTGTGGATTCCGTGGTGGACATATCAATATTCTTCAACTTTCTATGAACACATGTATGTTCTATTAGACATATACCAAAAAAATTAAAAGGTCATGGCAAAAAGATGGGTGTGCAACTCTGTAAGGTTTAATAAAAGCCTATTTATTACATATGAGCAATTCAAATATTTTAATATGTAACATAGTAATACAATTACCTAATTCAAGTACAATTTACTGTGTTATTTGCGTACATTTCTCCGATGTAGATGACAGTAATTCTAGAATACCACATTATCTAATTCTTTATTATTCTTGCATGGTGAGTTGAATAATTTTAGTGCTGTTATTATATCACAAATTATTGTACCTATAGAGGTGTTTTTCTTTCTATCTTCAAAGAAACACAATTGCAATGCAATTGAACTGACTGAGAGTTTTAGTTAATTAGTTTACAATTTTTACTATAACATAACCACAATTCGTACAATTTTTGACAAATATATTTCTGCGGTATGATCGTTTGTTTGTCTATGATTTGCCCATGATGCCACGACGATATTTCTTCATTCATTAAGGGAAATTAAATTATTTTTGCACATTTAACAAGGCACAATTATTAATTATAAAGAGGTTTGTCGATTTTAAAACTATTTATGCTTGTTTGACGATGTACAAACTTTAATCAAATATTTATAGTAATAAATCTATGTGATAAACAAACAGACCTAAATTTGAAGAATTATTTATAACGCATGCGCAGTTTGGACAATGCGACTCTTAAACAGCATAGCACCATATGTTTTATTTCACAATGTTGGAGCGAAGTTTTCCTTGTCTACACGCGATATAGTAGTATTATATATATGTGTTTATTACTACTTTTGTTTTATAATGTACATGACAAGTTACAACTCAATTTAATGAACAAAGTTTTACCCCTAGTTATGTCTACTAATTGTATATGTTACCGTAAATTGCTGAAATACGTCTTTACGCGTACTTACTAGTAAGACTGCGAAGTAACTACGAGCGTTTGTAATTTCGCGTTCTTACTAGGAAAGACACGAATTAAAATTTTACTTCGGCTATTTACTGAAGCTTTCAGTTAGAACCCGTTCTAACTATAAAACAGGCGTAACAGTAACTACTGAGCAAGAACGATCTATGCGCTGATTGGTTACTTCTCATCACGTACTAAATAGTGAAGATGCCATATTGTTCAAATACGCTGTAAAGAATAGAAAGATATATTATATGAAGAGTTACTTCAGGAAATAAAACAAGCTAAACTGGCATCGAAGAAACTTAATCGCTGTATCGACGCGTGAACCGTTTTGATATAATAGAAATGGTCGGTATTCAGTGAATAATAGTAAAATCCAAGAGTAATAAAATAGTTATTTACGAACCAAGTGCGGGAAGACTATTTTCCCGCATGAGCGCACTTTGAAAGCACGAGCGACCGCAGGAAGCGAGTGCTTTTAATTGTGCAAATGCGTGGAAGATATCTTCATGCAAGTGGTTTGTACAATATTTTTTGTACGAACATTAAATTAAAAAAATATTATTGATTAATGTCATTAGTATCATACCTAAACTAAGATAGACTACCTAATTAATTTAAGCATTTCATGTACGTAACTATTACGCACCTTTCCCTAAAATTAAGTTATTATATTCTTACACATGGCAAACGTGAGGTATTTATTCTTATATTTATAAATTTATACTACATTTATTGCGTCTTTTGTGATCAAATAGATGGCGCCACAAATTTATTGGAAGAATTTTTAATTATTACTCCTATTTCCCCAACTTTTAGTGAAGTATAGACGATGGAAATAGTATTTTATCGACTAAATTTTATTACTACCTAGTTACATTTTTTTTTAATGTCCCAAAGAGCCAGTGTTATTTTTAATTTTTACAGACCGGGAAATACTATTTCCTAGTCGAGCTACACATGCGCCAAATGTCACTTTACAGCCGGTGAGTACAAAATATTATCTTCCCTGCCAGTTGAAGACATTTTTGATGTAATCGAAGCAGCTCACATAGCAATTGAACATGGAGGTCGCGATAGATTTCGAATAGAAACAAGTAGAAGACATGTCAGCATTACTACTAAAATAATTAATTCGTTCCTGTTAGTGTGTGAAGTCTGCAATATTAAAAAAATCTAAGAAGGGAAAGGAATTTTTTATTAAGAGCCTTAAGATCTAAACAAGCTAAAGAAATAGCTTATAAAATAAACGAAATATTTTTGATGTTCGGAGCGCCGTGTATATTACATATTGATAACAGCCGAGAATTGTCAATGTCTTATAAACGGATTTAAGTCTTTATGATCAGAACATAAAATTGGACACGGTAAGCCACGCCACAATCATAACCCAAGCTCAGTTTTTCTTAAATTTGAAGTTTTAATTCCATTTATAATTTACAAATTGCCTGCACTAATCGACAAAGTAAAGATTGGTTATTTATTTCCGTTTATTAACGAAAATTCTCGTCGAATTGGTTTACTTACCACAACTACTCCAGCGAACATCCCCTAGGAGCCAAGCGAAGTTCGTCTGCCTAACCATTGGCGCCTAGGTATATAAACTCAAATTTAAAAATTTGTCAATAGCCTTAAACGTCAATGTTTAAAAAATTAAATGCTAATGACTTGATAATTAAAAATGATTTAATATTTTTATTATTTGGTATTTAATGGTGTTATGTTGTTAGTATTCTGAAGGTGTCAGCGTACGTATTGTTAATTTTAATCTGAGGTAAGTGCCAATATCTGAAGTGTACCGGTTGACATTATCTCACGAAATAAAAAAAAAATATAAATTAGGGTTATTTTGCCGATGGCGGTAAAACTTGGGTTGCAGCCGAAGATCGGCTTGGTTTCTAGGACGTGGCTCGTTGGAGTAGTAGTGGGGGTACCGCTATCTAGCTCAGAGATAGGAAATACGAAATAGAGAATGTTTGTTAAAAAGCGACCATAAATAACCAAACTTTACTTTGTTGATTAGTGCAGGCAGGTAATAAACTACAAATGGTATTTAGCTGCTTTCTACTAAACTTCAAAGTCAAGGAAAACTAAGTTAACATATTTATCTAACTTAAAATACAACATTGTTTTGATTTTAATTTAGATAAATATGTGTCAAAAATATCTGCATCACAATAATGAAAAAAAGTCGATTCCAAAAATGAAAATTTTTGTTAGCGTTTTGTTTTTTGACTGCCACTGGCACATTTCAAACATTTTCCAGAGTGTACATTTCAATCTAACTTTACCCAAAATTTAATTCCTTTTTCTTTTTAAATGAGATCAATTTTGGCGGTGGCGGTACACTTGGATCACCCGGTATATTATTTGCAGGACGGCTAGTAGTGCAGTGTATGTCACACCTATAATGCGTGGAAACCAAACTAAATTTGTTTCTTTTCTAAATTTACGCTAAAAAGTCTAGGATACCCGGTCAGTTGCACAGAGGTAGCTGCTCTTTCAGCAACACTAAATCAATAGTGAATGCGTCTCGCAACATTTTCTTAAAGTGTATTGCCCTTTGATACCATTTTCCTTTGCTAATATGATAATATGATGTATGGCGCCTAGCTACATCATCCATACGCGTTAGTTCATTTTCTGAGTCTACATATTGCTGTGACTCTTACAAATTGAGGTTTATATAAAATAATTTATATTATTCAATCAATGAGTAGGTAAGAATCAAGCACGCATCCTAGTGCTAGGCCTTATGCTAGACTAAGATACAACAGATTTTCTGCTAGATAGTAGGTTAAGCAATTTTACATTTAACTAGCTCAGTTTAGAATGATTAAAAAAAAATGTTCTCTCAGGGGCAGAAAATATAAAGAAATTCTCCAATCAACTTGAATGCTCTTTAATTATCTCCAGGTCAGGCAAAGAAAATAAAATGCAAAAAATAAATCTTATCATCTAATTTATTAAAATAAATATTAATGAGTGAGAAATTTCAAATTACACAAATATATATATATTTACAAACAAAAAATTAATATTTCAAAACATCATCTAAAACTACACATATCATAAACAACAAGTCAATATAATAAAGAAATTAAAATAAATAAAAACATAACGTCGAGAAAATTTATGTTTTAAATGTGAACGTGATTATCATGATTTATATTTGCCATAGATACATGTAAACAATCAACATCTTTAATAAAATAAAATTTTATTGCACATGATGAATTGTACTGGAATATGAATAACCAAAAAAAAATTACGCGAATCATTATTTACGAAGAAAATATAAACATTAAGGGAATGGCTTTGCCCTAATTAGTCCTGCCTGGCGCCTTTTCTCGCTCCCAACACAGTACCATCAGAAAGCAAATTCACACCGGTGGGTACCCCAAAGTTCCACCCTACGAGTATGTCTTTTTAACTCGTCGGACACAACCCGAACATACACCACAATGTGCTCACCCCTTAAGGTATATATATAAATTTTAAATTAATAAATAAAAAAAAAATTGAAATAAAATAATAGTCTTTGTGTATTCAATTAATTAACTCAGCCCTGATTAGTTCTGCCTGGCGTCTTTTCTCGCTCCCAACACAGTACCACCAAGACTAATTCGTGTTTTAAGGATTCACCAGGACTCCATGCTATGAATTAAATAACTACTTAATTCATTTCATACATCCCTGATGTATTACCCAACACGTTAACATCAAACACACAAGTACTATGAAATATACTTGATATACATACAAGAAAATATATATATTAAAATAAAACTTTACCTTCTTTGAGATTCCAATACAAAACACCACTTAAAAGAAAATTGGTACAACACTATACACACATTTATAACAAACATTATCAAATCACCTTAATTCTTCATACATTACTTCAAATTCATCCATGATTTCAAATATAGATCACTGTTCAATTATTCTGTATATACATAAAACAAAATTATTAGTCACAAATCCTTTAATCTGATAAATAAAGTAGTAAAGAAAATTTTTACACTAAAATAAAATTATTACGCTATTCAACCTAATCATTACAATCACTAAAATGTTTTATCATAATGCATGGCGTAGTAACCCTACATACAAAACAAAACATTCCAGAAAAATAAATAAAATTAAATAAATTCAAAGTTCGAATTAAAATAACATTGTCCCGTACATAAATAATTATTTCTAAAATAATTACAAATCTCAATGTAAATTGTGCAGCATGACTATTACGAAAAATATTACAAGTTTTAAATCTTGTTGAAAATTTTATAAGTATTGAAAAATCTTAAAAATATTCTAAGTTCAGATTCAAGAATAATCTTTTAAAAGAACATTTAAGAGGAAGAAGAGGTTTCCACCTACTCCTTTTCTTCTTTTGAGTGCGGTTTACACCAAGCAACTCTGCCGTTTTCTTCACGGTCCCAGTCTTATATAGATATTTTTCTTCACAAAAACGTCCGGTTCAGTTCGGTATGATACGTTTCCACTTCCAGAAATACATAGCTGCAGTGCTGCACCACTCAGGAAAGCAGCGCATTAACAATCTTTGAAAAAGGTAAACAAACATGTAAATATCAACTTGTTTACACGTTCATGACTCATCCAATGCATCTAGCGAAGAATATTGTTTTCGCCGAGCCACACTATCGATCTCTCCCGGTCACAGTATTCATCGTGCGGGAAACACTTTCCTTTTATATTTCACGTAACATTTTATGCTTATTTTAGTATTATGACTTTTATAAAAATTATACTAACATTCTTTTATTATTTTACTTAAATAAAAAATTAAATTTTGGCAAATTATTGACATAATGGATATTTATATACACATCATGAAAAAATAAATAAAATAAAAATTAATTAAAATAAATCTTGAAGTGATCTTGATTATACTTATTTATAATTTACAACCCAACTCAAGATCACTGCAATATGTTCCTGTATTAAGGCGCTCAAAAACACTTTTGAATTCTAGTTGCGATCAAGTTCCTAGTTTCTTGCTGAAGGATTGTGCTACAATAGTTATAGCATCTTTGTTGGTAATTTTTAATTTAATACTGAAAACATCTATTTTCCCCAATTATGAAAACTGACAAGAATATATTCAGTATAGCCAATAAATTTTATCTAATATTGTTCCAGATTTTGAATGAACCATTTATCAGATTATCTACCAGAAGAACATGGATTCATTGGTAGACGATCTACTGTCACCAATATGTAGTCCAATACGCCACAGAGGTTGTCGATAAGTCGACGATATTTATACCGATCTGTCTAAGGCATTTGGTCGTATTGATCATGGAATTATGTTGGATAAACTAGAGAAATTGCGTTTTAATGCGTTACTAGCAGTAAGCTTTTGTGTCTTAACGATGATTTTGTTACTGTCACTTGTTATATTACTTCTGGTGTGCCACTGGGATCCAATGCTGAGCCTTTTCTATTCTTCTTTTTCATCAATGATCTAGTGGGGCAAATAGACTGCAATATATTAATGTTCATTGAAAACATTTAAGTTCAAAGGATTGAAAGATTTAGCTGCTGTAAAATTTACTAGTTGTTCTAACTATGAGATCCATCCATTGATAGCGCAACAACGTGCGCTACTAATGAATGGACCTTAGCGTTTCAAAATGTACAGGTGTCTTAAACACTGGGAAACTGTCACCATTATTTTGTGACTACATTCTCAACTTCATTCGTATTTCCAGATGTAATGGTATCCGGATCTTGGGTGATTATTTGGATTCGTGGGGTTGCTCAACTCGCTAGTCTTGTTTTGCAATCTTCCCCACTCTCAAAATTAAACTCACTTTTAACACTTGTATCATAAATAGCTATTCTATTATCAGACAACGGAAATGAAAAACTTTTACCATATTAGAAGTCGAAAAAACGTTGATGGACTATTTGATGCTTTTTGTGTTTTTTCCAAAGTTAAGTCTCTAAACGGAAGATTAAATATAGGATTGTTTTCTATATTTTTTAGTTTATTAGGAGGCGAATACTTAATTTTTTCGCAGGATAAGAATTTGATAGTAGGAAATTTGCTCTTTTCGACTCACACCTTACACTTTATGTTATTCTGTTTGTCTTTTGATAAAAATAACTACGTAATGACAGTTTAGAAAAGTGGCATTAAAGCAGCAGCGAGTGAAAATATGTTCACAGAAATGAAAGTCAACATTACTGCTAGAATATACAAAACAAAGAAGAAGAAATTTATCATATATACATATTTTATTGCATTATGTACGGAATATATCTGTTTTCTAATTTAATTAATTTTAATAATTAATAAGTAAAAAACACAAATTTTAGTTTCAAAAATATTTAATGTAGGCACTACATATGTTTCACCACACTGTGGCTTCATCAGGTGATGAAAATATACAAATTCAATTTCGGTTACAATGTCACTTATAAATACAGAAAGTAGATGATACCATTATTGTTGTTAGGTAGGGGTGTTCAATTACAGTTTTAAATTTAGTAGGGGGAGCTATTTATCTCCAACTGATCGTTTAATATTATACCTATTTTACTAAATTTATTTATTTCTAGACTTTCCAGTAAGGTAAGTTTTTTACTTTTTTCTTGAATAGGTATGTAAAATTTCAAAATGTTTGTTAAATTTATAATTCAATTCCAGGCAGTGGTTAGCAAAGGTCGAATCTGTTTTCTTATCGTTATAACTGCTTTCATGTTCTTTTACCCTGGCTTCAAAAGTCCTCCCTGTCTGTCCGATGTAAACTTTATCACAATCTTCACATGTTAACTTATAAACTCCTGAGTTCAATATTTTGTTTGTTTTATTTTTCTTATTGTTCAGAGTTCTTTGTATTGAGTTATTCGTTTTCAAAGAGATTGATTCATTATTCGCTTTCTCAATAATAGTCCCTACTTTATTTGAAATGTTTCCCAAGTATGTGATAAGATTGTAATTATCAGTTATTTAATTAATTTTGATGGATTAATTATTAATTATTGATTCAATAACAACAGATGTCAACGTATGGGTATACGTTATCGTGTATGTATGCGAGATGCAGACCTTCTTGTCGACTCTGAGGTGTCTGACGTTCGGCGTGATTGAAATTCGTTAATTACATTTAATGTTACTGAGTACCAAAACTTCTGCTTCATAATGTTTCGAAACTTACTACACTATAGCTAAAGCTAAATTTAATGTTAACATTTTAGAAAGGTATACAACAAATGCGTGTAATAAATTTAATCTTACGTGCATAATGCATCCAAAACATTTTACTTTTAAAGTATTTGAGAGTTCCGCTAAGTATGATTACCAAAAAAAAACCTGTTATCCCTGATATCAGCGACCAACAAAAGTATACAGAAATTAATTTGCTATGCTATAGATGCACGATCAGTATTGTTTTGCCGGTCACTCAATGAAGATTGTCGTGAATTATATATTCCAGGTGGTTGGAAGTGTATTGGACAAAACGGTGATGTCTTCGAACATCTATTATAATAAATATACATAATATACAATGCTTGTTTAATATTTGCTGTTTTTTTTTATCATAGCCATCTTGATTTTATTGATATGAATTGCTGTACAAAATAGTGGATAATTGCCGCAACTTTCATTTTTGGTCAATAAACTATGAAAGCTTTCTTTTTTAAAATAATTCCTTCTTTTAATATATGCAAAAATATATTGGATGTTCCATTTAAAAAAAAGTAACTTTTGTAAATAGCGCGAAAATTAGAAGTTCAACTGTCTTTTAGGTTCTGCCATCATTGTTCACGATAAAAATACTACTACAGTACACAGACTGAGTCCTGGTCGATGGGAGGAGCCTCGACCTATAATTCGCGCAGATTTACAGGCCACTGTGTGACAGAGAAGGTATTCGAATAAAAGAAATGATAACATTGGCTCATCATCGCATACATTAGCCAGACGAAAGAGTAAATGCGGATAAGAAATTGTAATGTGCTGAAAAGAGATACATATATAGGAAATATATTGCACTGCTCGTGCTTATCTAATATTATAAGAATCCACTGCGCATCTTGTGGGAAGGGCATCTCACCGGCCAGGTCTCAGTCTGCAAGCTGTACTTTGCTAATTTAACCCATACTGTAGCTTCATTAATAACAAAATTAGCAATAGTGCCGACTTAATTTATAACACCCTGTATATTACACGGTCGGCTGTCTACGTCACTTCGCAACTCTGCATAGAATTAATTTACCGATAAGATAAAACTAAAGTGATGGATGGTACTGACAAGCAACTTAAAATCGCTTCCTGCTGTCAATATCATAGGTATGTAAAGATGAAACATTCGCTGAGTTTGAAGTATACTGAAGATAAGCTACTGATGTTCACTTTCATATCAATATTTCAGTAATTATTCCGAACTTTATTGCTTCTAAATTAATTCTAACTCCAGTAATAAATAAGTGATCGCACAGACATGTTGGTATGTATGTATGTACATACAATCGTTCGTGCATATTGAACATGATTCTTGTCACGTACCATATTAAGCTCGCGGTCAGTTGTTGAAATAAAAAGCACACGTTTTCATCATCCCCTGTTCTTGTTTTTTATGCGCTGGCCGAAGAGTTTCACAAGTATCGACAGCCGATACCCTCGTGCAGCGAATTGACCGAGTTTTTTTTTTGTACACCATCCATCCCGAACGATTTTCTATTCAAAGACCGTTGTGGGACATGCATTGAATACAGTGCCGAATCGAATATGACCAAATACAGCGACCACATTCGCAGACGATACGGCCCTTTATGTTCTGCAACCTATTCATGTGTTAGTTCATGCATGGGATTGACTAAAAAACGATATTTTTTCTTTTGAATCCGCCACGCCATTCTCTAAAAAACACGTTTTCCTTATGGTTTTCTTTATGATTCAACACGGAAATAGCGTAGACCTACCGAATATTAGAATTTCATGTGACTTTTTACTTGTACTACATTGAACTACCTAAATTTCAAAGTTACATAAAGAAAATAGCAGATTTTTGTTCACCGAAAAAGTCGATGTTTATTTTCCAATAGTCTCTGTAAGTAATAATACTTACAAAAACGGTTTTTGTGCTACTAGGGTAAAACCCTAGTAGCACACAATATCGGGCCAACGTTGGCTGTCGGTCGTTTATTTATTGGCCTGGCATCGGCGTCTGATATCAATCCGATGTACAAGCGCTAACATTTTACAACGTTGGATAAATATCACTGCATGATATTGGCCCTATATTTTGCACAGACATTTTTCCGATTTGAGCATTTACCTTATATTTCATAAGACAAATAAAGTACAGAGAATTTACTTGATTTGAACTACAAAATGAACAAACAAAAATGTGTTTTGTATTTGATAGATCACAACCCACTTGTTAGCCAATTATGTTAATAAAATAAAAAACTCTTTAAAAATACAAAATTTCAATAATGCGCCCGTGGGCGATGTGTCATGAACCTCTCGTGTCCGGTCTCTAAAATTATTTATAAAAGTGTGCGTAGTACTTTTAATGTTAATTTGGTGAGAATCATTATTGCAAATGCCTAATTAACTTTGAAGATCTATATATTTCATTTCATACACCAACAATTATTCATGGTACAGTGTATACCATATTCTGTGATAAATTAATATAGACTATATCAATATTGTCTTGCAAGGTTAATACGATGTTGGCGTTTAATCGCAGAATAACAAATTGTGACGTCATATCCTTTAATCTAAATTTATATCAAACACTGATCTACAACCAACATCGCAATGACTTTGTGAACTTGACATTGTGTAGACATTTTTCTTTAATGTTAATAGTATGTAGATTTTTGTTGTCAATAAAATATTAGTATCAGATATTTAACCAATATCTTACCAATGTAGACAACGTTGGTCTGATATCAACCCAACGACATAAATTGACATTTACTTGATATAGGAATTTTACATTCGTACGCAACTTTGGGTGGGGGTCACTGATGTTCTACCGATCTTAGAATATTGGAGTGACATTGGCCCGCTTTGAAGCCAACGAACTTGGCTACTAGGGAAGTGACAAATCTGCGACTGACGTGTTACAAAAGCAAAATAATATAACTACATTTACTTAGGACCTGCATATAATCCCTTACCTGCTGATTTAAAACACCTTCCTGTGCAAAAATGCAAGAAAGTGGTAAAGGAAGGGTTAATGAAAAAGAATATTACTCTCTTCAAGAGTACTTCATGGACTCTTTCAAAACTAATATTATTGATTAAATTATTGAATTTTCTTTATAAATTTGTGAAATGGATGTACTATGTATTGCTTTATAACTTTAAGCAAACTCTTTTACGCGTGAAAATCATTCTAATATTTAATTCCAGAAACTAGAATAAATTACATTCTTTCAACGTTCGGCAACAATACTCGATTACCGACAGTTTCGTTTCGGAAGAGTAATCAAATATAAAGTGCTGCTTATCCTCAGATATACATCTTTTTGCAGGTTATGGATCATACGCGTATCTCTATTGACGGTCGTGGCATTCCATCTGTACTAGCTTTTGTGTTTGCCCATTCTGTTAACATGATTAATATTCAAATGCAACCTCGGAAGAGAGGATGAATATGCAGAAGTCCTCACTTATTGCAATGTGTGTTATATGATAGGGATATGTTTTGGATTTCTATTCATAAATTGTCATAATTGTTTGTTTTTTATTGTTTTGTGTATATATTTTATGTTGTAACACGGTACAATAAATTTGATTTTTTTTCTGCCCTTCAGATGAAACTAAGTGACTCTGTATAAACAAAAGGTGCTTGATTTATATATCAAAACCAAAATGGTCCATCGCGTACCGTTTTTATAGGTGACTCGCTTCTCATATTTATACAAATTGGTTATAAAGAAATGTAAAAGAGGCTTGATAATACAGAATACAAATACTAAAATGTTTTTTGGCCGTTTCCTCTTGTAAGCATCTGTTGTTATCTCCTTGATAACAGACCAGCAATATTCAGCTAGCATACTTAACTCTTTTTGAATATAGACATCTTCTAGTGAAATCCTTCCTCATGTTTATCACTAAACTAAACTAAAAAAAAAGGTAGTTTCAATGACCTATTGCAACCTATAACACGAAAGCATTTCGCTATATCACCAACAAGATCTTCATAGTTTTCAGCTTTCTCATTTCCAAGGAAAAGTGAGCACACTGATTTGAGTATTTGAATGCCAGCCAGGCTGATTTTTCTTCTTCTGACAGTTTATTTTCAAACTTTCCATAATGTAGAACCGTTTTAATTTGCAGGCCAATAAAACCCTTTTCTTTTAATTTTGCCTCACTTAAATTTTTGATTTTCTTCTGAGATGCAAGAAAACCATTCCTTCTCTGTTCAGAGCTTGAACAAATATTTTCATCAAACTGAGTTTAACGTGCAATGGTGGAAGAAAGACACATTTTAGGTTCACAAGTGTTTCATATGATAGGTTCTTGGTGCCAGAAATTTCGTTTCTGGATGCAGCGATTTTTTCTGTCAGATCTATCCCATTAGCAGAGAAATCAGCAAAATTCAAGTATATCCATGTTAATCAGAAACTAACCTCAAACCATCTAAACAGCAAAACCGGAAATCAAAATTCCAAATTCCCACCATTCTAGGAGCTATCCCAGCTCAGGATGAAGAAGCACAGAGGGCATTGTTCAGCCTCGTACAATTATTTTTTATCGTGTCCTAACATTCTTCAAGCTACAACAAATCGACGAACATCTACATGGAGCCCTGAAGATGTCCTTTGCAATAGTGGAAAAAATGTCGGCATTTACGCCAAACTTGACGTGGTATTAATCCAGAAAACGAGACTTAAAATTAGAAAACGACCCGGAAAGTCTACACCCTCGATAATTTAATATTAATTTTTCTTTCTAATCTTGTCCATGCAAAGTTTGCGAGCGCTCTAAATGAGTCATATTTGTTTTCCTTGAATATTCCATACAGTCTCTTGATGTGACACATTAGAAGTATAATTAATTATACTATAAAATACCGCAGCGTTTACAAATACTTAGTAATATTATAACGAAAATGAAAAGTGTGAACACATGGATATTGTTAAAACTAACATCAAGCAGTAAATAATTACTGTGACTTACATATATACCTTTATACGTAAAACGTAGATGTATATATGCATGTGTTTGAGATACACACATACATTAAGTGCCATTGTCGATAATCGAACGCACATATACCGGTGTTTCGACCTATGAGGTCTCATCAGTGTACGTGCAGATTCTCGACAATAGCTTCAAGACTTAAATCGCTGCCTATGTCATTTTCGCATGTTGAATGTAGTGAGAGTATCACAGCGACATCTAACACCCAAAAGTAAGTCACAGTAGTAATATTATATACCGTGCAAATATAATATTTTGGGCTAGGCTTATTGGCTCAAACTTTAAGTTATTCCTAGACATCCAAAAAAAATATTATTTTGATATAGGAATCTTATATAATAATCATAGTAGACAAATAACAAAAATAAGAAGAGAAGCCATTTGTAGGCTCTGTTAAGAAGACATTTTAGAATATTTTATCTATTACTTTAATGTATGGCTACAAATAATTTAATTCCTTAACTAGCCTGGTTGAAAATATGGCAAAATTATTATACAATATTATTACATGATACATTTCTAACTACTGTTTATGAACACTGTAGACTCAGGCAGGCTTTTTGGAGTATTGGGATTATTAATATCTGCCATTATAGTATTTTATGGTATAACTTGATCTATCTGATGTCAGGGCATTTATTTACTCATTATTAATGAACCATTAATAATATAATGAAACATATAAGAGACTATAATTGTCCATCAAGTGTACGTAATGGGTAGTTAGAAAAAAAATAATTAATTACTAATTAATTAAAATGGCAGTACGGCTAAATTAAGGTAGGTATATAATAATGATCAAGAGTAAAATAAAGAGCACTTTGAGATCAACATTTTTGAGTTTCCTAAAAAGAAACTTACCTTTCAAAGCAATTGAAATAAAATTTGATAATAATATACGCGTTTATTTAGCAATTGCTATTATTTTTACATTTTCTTACATAATAATATGTTGTTTACATGAAAAAAATTGATATCAAAAGAAAGTAAACAGACTTATGGGCTAATATACATACTTAATCAGATGTATTACACAATGTCAGTATTTGTCTATTAATAAAATAACTTAATTCAATGCAAGGTTTATTTTATATTATTTTACATGACTAATCTACTTTAAATGTATTTATACAGGGTTAGTTTTAAATAGCGTCATTAAAAATAGGGGGTGAGAGAAAAATATGAGTAGTGCCGTACAAAAAAAAAAGAATCGCGGTCCAATGTGCACGCAGTGACGAGAAATTGATTTTTCTTTCCTCGACTCCGAGCCTGTCGCAGTTAATATACAAACATAATAATGTTCATATAGAGGAATTTAAGTTTCAAAATAATATACTTCTACTCAACGAAAAGAAAACATGGGTAATGCACCGAGGTATCGACCTTTTCACCATAAAGGTGTGCTATTCACACAAAAAAAACATAGCCATAGAAAATCTTTTCAATTGCCATTCATTGTGGTGGTAATTATTTGCATTTTATCGTTTTTTTGAAATAACGTTAAACTGGAATTAGGTACTAGTGGTATTTACATAAATGCGTATATGATAAACAAAGTCATGGTACGACTTTAACTACATTTTGGCCCTAAAAATTTAGAAATGTTTGATGAATAACAAATAATTTTTTTTTTGATTTTCAGTTAGACTTACAGGTAACTTAATATAATTGGTTGTACATATTTATATAAAAAAAATTGCTTTCATTTCTGGTATTATAATATGGGTCTTGCGCTAAATATACTTCACCATATTGAACAATCTCAGGACGAGGCTCACATTTGCTTACCTTAGTACGGCGTTGCCTAAATTTTGATATAATTTAGACCAAGTATTTGTCATACCACCTTAAGGTATTTGTAAATATTATTTATAAATTAGCCAAAAACGAAATTTTTATATATTTAATAGTTTGCATAATAATTATAATCATCAGAATATAGTTAACTGCCAATTTGCAAAGTGATCACTTTGATTTAAAGGTTGTGTGGTCACCGTTTTTAATTTGGTAACATTGACTAGTTAATAATATAGAGAAACATTTATGTATATGCATTTTGTACAGCCGTAACAATGTGCACACTGCACATACATTTTGACAGATATGTTATGTTTTAAGCAAAGAAAATTAAAAAATATTTTCAATGTTTATAACAAAGAAAATCATTTAGATCTGTATTTGTCTAACAAAAAAATACCCTAACATAGGGATTTTTAAGATACCACCACAATCACTTGAGATTGCATTTGTAATTAATATGCTAAATTCTAAATTCTATAATGAGTATAAGAATTTAGCAATATTTTTGCTATTAGTTTTAGAGTTGATCTAAAAGCATTTGCAACAATTATATAAAATGACTTTCGTACTTTAATTTTGAACTTAAATTCAACTGAAAGTATTAACTAAAAATATATCACAGCCCTTTCATTGAAATGGAAAATATAAATTTGTTATATTGAAATCAATACAGGAAAGAGTAGAAACAGATAAAGTTTGTGTAAATACAATTAATCAAGTTGGATCAGTTTTCAATTAATCAACAGATTAAATATATCGCATTTATTGGACCATTATTTTAGATTAAATGTATATTGAAATTGTAAAAGAATAGGATAAGCGGACGAGAGAAAAAGAGAAAATCAAATACCGATCCAATTAAATTTCGGGATTAAAATGAATGCGTAAAAAAGTTTTTCACTAAATAAATAATTTATTTAGATTAATATAATAAATGATTTTCAATAGATCTTCAAACGAAATAATGTTGAATTAAAAAAGTAATTTAAACAGAAATAAAGCGTGTTTGCAAATTTAAAACCGCATTTTATTGGAAACTATATTTTCCTATATTTTTGAATGAAAAACTAATAAGTATTAAAACTGTTAAGTAATTATTTGGAGATAGAAGCAACAAATATTTCAAAAATTATTAATCTTACTCAAAATAACAATTGTCGTTTCTTTCAAATGTTTTATATAACTTTCTATCGTAATATATACACTTTATTTTTTTTTTAATGTATGTTATACTTTTATATCACATCATTGTTATATCATATCCTGTGGGTTCAGGGACGCAGGTGGACAATGTCTACCCCGCGGCGACGTTTAGATTCATTCTCAGTACCGAGGACATTCTGGCTGAAGCCTCAATTGGTGGACTGTCTCCTGTGATTGTCTCTGATTGTTGCTTTTCACCTCCAAGATTATCCCATCCTATTCCTTGGCTACACTGCACTGACGAGAACCAAGTAGTTTGAAACATATCTATATATATATATATATATTAAAATTCTTTGCCAAATATACAAATGTATTCAAAACATGAATATCTTCTTGGTAGTAGTGGCAAATGATGAGCAAAAGTAATAACAATATGACAGACAACTGGTTGTCATTTAGAAAACATTGACAAATGTAGAATGTAAATAAAATATGTATGAATGAAAATGTAAACAATAAGCATAGGACAATCGGTATTATTTATGCAGTTACATTAAATGGTTTAGGTCTTCCTTAAACTGTTCAATTAATAATAATTATATAAATAATAACGATGCAATTACGTAATTAAAAGAATTACGAGTAGAGCTGTTGGTATTATGACAATATAGAATGTAAAATCAGTCGTGTATAAATGAAAATGTAAGCAAAGAAGCATAGGACAACCTATATTACTTATACACTTCCATCAAATGGTTTAGGTTCACCTAAAAATACAAAAATAAAAAATATTTTTTTACTTTATTTACTTTTAGACGTTTTGTAGGTCTAGGGTTCTAGTGTAAATTCAAAATTATTTGATTATTTCGGTTTGCACTTCTATCATATGCAGAAGATGACCTTATGATATGCAGCGATGCCTGCTTGCTAACAGTGGTGGGAGAGCAAGGCAGTGGCGGGGGACCCCAACGCCTTTCATAGAAAACGTTTGTCGAGTGTGACAGCCTCGCTAATGTTTATCTTTAGTTTATTTCGTCGCGCTCTTTTACTCTTTCTACTTTCGTATCAGAAATTAAAACATGTCGACCCCGGTATGTGTCAAGAAATAAGGTAGGATATCTTGCAGATAGAAGCAATAACGGAAGACAATTTGCAGCTTCTGCCAGAAAATCCCCAGACATGACGACAACAACCGACATGGCAGTGAAGAAGGCATTGTCAACCGGCGTACCTTACCCAACCCAGGAAGAATAAAACACAAAAGAAATATTGTGAATACTAAAAAAACAAGAAAGAGGGTAATATTGGGTAAATTACACTGAAGAGCAACCGTAGACACGTGTTTCAGACTCGTTTGTCATCATCAGTACGATGTACACCTTACTGACGATGACCGACTGGTACTTTAGTGTCTTATGTGCTAAAAACAGAAAAGCATGAATTATGTTTATCAAGCTTTTACGCGGATGACAAGGGGCGTCTGCCAACTGTGTATTATACTTCTATAGGACATAGTTGGCACACACCTGCTGGTTTTTCTGTTCTTCCTTCAAAGAACAGAAAAACCAGAAAGCAGTGTTGTCGTTATAGAAAGATGATTAGTGTGGAGCACACGGCGTTTATCTGCAGCAATTGCGATATGCTTAATAAGGAAGATAAAGACAACTAAAAGGGAATTGAATTTTTGTCCTTATTCGTTTATATTCTATGGTTTTCTACAATTAAATATTACTACTTTTTCTCGTGTTTTAGAATTAATTAAATAAAATAAAATCATTCATTGTCCTTTCGTTTCTTATCGATGGTATATCTTATAACTAAGACATTTTTATCACACAATTTTGACTTCTAATCAGTCAAATTTCGATAAAATGACAGTTAAAACGTGCATCGAGACAAGGTCATGTGAGCGGAATGCTCATATTATGGCTAACTGAGTTACAAAGTAGGGTGCGACCAATAGCGAGTTAATATCGCGGGAAATTTAAATTAGTATACTAAATAATTTGCAATTTGGTAATTTAATTTATTATTCAAGTAACTATTACTTTCAATCAATTATCATTATTACTGTTGCTCACCAGGATTATAACATTATTGTTCGCCCAACATTATGGGCCATTATTAGTTGTTACTAGTATTACTTAATATAGGTAATCATTTTATCATTATAAGAATATTTTAATTAGAAGAGAGATAAGGAGTATTTTTAACAATATGTATACATCGACAAATAAAGACACTCAAAAAGCAAAAGAAGATAAAAACATTTGTAAAAATGGCTATATAAAAGAGCAGTAACCTGTTAAAAAGGCAACAAATGTAAATACATTACAAAAAGGAAGGAAAGACGTCTTAACGCCCACGTATGAAGAATAGAGGATTGCGCGATTAATATATTTAAAGAAAAGACCGTACACACGGAATTATTATTTTCTCTCTCCATGTTTCCAAGTAAGTACGTAAAATAAGTTTATTTTTTAACGGAGAAGTAGATTTATCGAATATAATTCGTGTTCACCTGACATATATTTTTCAATAGATACCATACCTCATCGCGTTCACCATTTTCCTTCAACTTTTCGTTTAGCGAGTTACCGCTCTGAACCCAATCATAAAACATCCATTAACTTGTAAAATATTGAAATCTACATAAAACAATCCGGCAATGGTATATCTCCTTTAGCGAATCAAGGATTTAAGGGCGTCCGCATGCCTTTTTTTTAGAAAGGCTTCGACGCAAATAATTTACAGTACATTAAGCAGTTCCCTTTTTAGTTTGGAGAGTTCGCTTTTGGTGAGGTTCCAAGTGAGAACGAGTGAACGTATACGTAACTCCTCGGTCCGTCTCGCCTATTCGCATGTCATTTTGTATATATATACCCCTGTATTTTGATAAAACTCCTGTGAAGTGGAATCTATACACACGTGAACTGAATCACTGAATAAAATGCAGACGGGAATACATGAAAAATATTCCTCTCGTATTGAAGTGTTGTTGTATATCCGGGAATATATACATACGGAAGCCTGGATATGGTTCTTATAAAAAATAACCAGACATAAGGAAAATGTTATTATTGATGTGTGCGAAATACGTGGAAAATCCGCTTGGTTCGCATGCTAAATTTGATACAAATATTTGCTCGTGCGGTTCGAGAATATTTAGCAATGTTAGAAGTAACTTTATGTGTCATTTAACCACACATTAAGCACAAATTTTGTGGAAATTTATATTAAAATTATTTTGCAAATTAGGTTAGTAGAACTTGCTCCATTAGCTAGCTATTTAATGAATATATCTTTTATATTGTTTTGCAATTATTTTGAAATATTGAAATATTAACCCATAACACCATATATACGCAATAATATGAATAATTTATTTATTTCAGTGACGTGCAACAAAAAACATAAATGTGTGAAAACCTATAAATGAAAAGTATAAAACTATTGGTCACAAAACCATTATAATATGTTCACTCATATGAGTAGCAATTTAATATTAATAGTATTTCCTTAACTTTGAGTTTAAACTATTTTAAACCTTAGTGTTTTATCTGTTGTATAATTTGCAACCCTTATAAAGATTTCTTCAAAAAAGAAAATCTATGCTGAAGGGCAGCAATTATTTTGTCATTTACTGTAGCTGTGGTATGCGCTCGATGTCAAAGAGGACCTGTTCTCATGTACAAATGACAACTTCTATAATAATAATAATACTCGTTATTGTCTTAGACTTTCATTACAAAGCAATGGCATTGTCACATCTTACACTATAAAATAGAATACACACACAGCCTCAAGTTTCAGAGTCATTCATGAATTCCTTGATAGCATATTTTGAACTTTGGTTTTGAATAATGGAACCAGCAAATCGTCCAAATTGCCAGATAACTTGCTGAAGGCCACAATAGTTAAAAGTGAGGATTCTTCTCACTGAATGCTAGCTTATGTGAGGGAATCTGAAGCATGTTCACATTTCTAGTGTAGTACGTGTGATGGTGGTTCAATCTAGGAGTGACTCAAACCTCCGCCGGGCATACATCAACAACTGCTATATAAAAATATTTGGCTAAGTCATCACTTTCATATCTAAGAACAAATTCCTGTAACTCTCCGTAGGGGCAACACCTGCCATCAGACGAATGCAATCTAAATACCCTCCCAATGTCCACCGAAAGTCTCCACGCCAGCAGCTCATACGTAATAAGAGAATGTGTGTGCGTTGTAAAACATTCGCAAAATTTCCATCTTTAGTTGCGAGTTAAGCTCATCATTAAATAACAATTTTTTTTATGATTTAATCTATATTTCTTTAGTTTTATTTGATTTTGGTCGACGGTAACCATCTTTACTACATAATAACCATCACTTGGAAGACCGCACAAGATCCTCACGGTCATATGACAGGTATAACTTTTCAAGTTTGAATTCATATTGTGTTTCTTTTAGGAATATTGGTCTAGTTGTTAAGATTTGTCAACTTAATATCAAAGGTATATCCAAAGATAAATGTAACTACTTAGCGAGATTGGCGAACGAAATGGAATTTGATGTTATTGTACTTCAGGAATTTCATGTAGCATCTGTGGATCAACTGGTTTCAAGAGAAGAAATTTCTGGTTTTACTTTGGTTGACTACACTCTTAGTCCTGTCTATGGATTGGCAACTTATGTAAAATCAGACATATCAAATATCCAGACAATTGAAAGAAATACTATGTGACACTTATATTATTACTATTAAAGTAGCCGAAGTATTTATAATAAATATTTATAAACCACCAAATATTCGATGGCCAACAAATCTTAAAGTTAATTACCAAAATCCTGCTGTTTTTGTTGGAGATTTCAATTGTCATCATGAAATGTGGGGATATTCTGATAGCGATATGAATGGAATTTCCTTAATGACTTGGTGTGAGACGAATAACTTACATCTGGTTTTTGATGCAAAAGATAAAAAGAATTTTCATTCGCCTAGATGGAAAAAAGACTATAATCCTGATCTTTGTTGTGTTACATCTGATGATAAAAATAATTTATTGCCTACAATACGGTCAGTTTTAAACGACTTTCCGCGAAGTCAACATCTTCCAGTTTTAATTAATATTGGAATACAAATTCCGCTAGTTAAATCTACGGAAAAACCTCGGTGGAATTTTAAAAATGCTGACTGGAATGAATTTAGGAGACAAGTTGATTCGAATCTTCGATGGATACCATCTTTATCTAAAAATTATATTAGGTTTATGGGTGTCATTAAAGGGGCAGCAAAGAGATCTATTCCAAAAGGTTTTCGTTAGGAATACATTCCATGCTGGTCTGAAAGAACAAATGAATTATATAGAAATTTCATTGAAAATTCTAGTCCACAAATTGCTGATGAATTATTAACTTTATTAAATCAAGAAAGAAAGACTAAATGGTCGCGTCATATGGAAGACACGAATTTCACACATTCTAGTCGTAGCAGTTGGAATCTATTAAGAAAACTAGGAGCGGCAACCCAAACCAATATTTTAGAATCAAAAATCAGCGCTAATACCATAGCTTCAAGGTCAGTGGACGCCTCAAATATGATAAAGTTAAATAAAGTAGAAATCAAAAATATGAAGAAGTTATTGCGTAAGAAAAGAAAATCTATTAATACAAAAAATGATGATCTTACAAAACCCTTTTCTATGGAGGAATTGGATAAGTGATAAAATTATTATCGTATTAGCGTAAGGCTGCTGGTTTTGATGGAATTTATCCTGAATTTATTAAACATCTAGGTCCTTTAGGACGTAATTGGCTTTTATGTTTCTATAATAATATTTTAAATAATGGTATTGTTCCTACTGAATTTAAAAAGGCAAAAGTTGTAGCTGTTTTGAAGACAGGAAAGCCAGCAGATTTTGCTTCCAGTTATAGACCAATTTCATTTTTATCAGTATGTTACAAGATGTTAGAGAAACTATTATATCACAGAATTTCTCCTATTATGGAAAATATCTTTCCCATAGAGCAAGCTGGTTTTAGACCAAATCGTAAAAAAGAATTTTGAAAACAGGAATTAGTTTCATTGATTTAACAGCTGCTTATGATACAGTTTGGTTAGATGGATTATTTTTAAAATTATATAATGTGTTGCCTAATGGTAATTTAATTAAACTTATGGCAAATATAGTTCACAAATCGTAAATTTAGAGTTTTTATCAATGGAGAAAGTAGTAAATTTAAAATATTATATAATGGTTTACCTCAAGGATCGGTATTATCCCCTCTTCTCTTTAATCTATATACAAGTGATTTACCAGATACGACTACTAGAAAATTCATTTATGGTGATGACATGGCAAACGCTTATCAACACAATAATTTCAATCAAATTAAAGTTAATTTACACGATGATCTATTGATTCTGAGTGATTATTTTAGAAAATGGAGGTTATATCCTAACCCATCTAAGTCAGAAGTTTCTTGTTTCTATCTTAAGAGTAACGAAATACATAAAAAAAACTTGTAATATCTTTTAATGGTACCGTTCTAAGACATAATTTTAATCCAACATACCTAGGAGTTACTCTGGATACATCGTTAACATATAAACAACATATTGCTAAAAAACCAACATAAAACACTTAACAGAAATTTGGATATGAATTTTTCTTCTAGGAAACCCGTTCTGATAACATTCTTTAATCCATTTCACTAGTTTTTCTTCTTCTTGCCTAGTTAAGTAGGTAGGGGACCACTTTTTTTGAATTTGGAACTCAGCCGAAATTGTAAAGTCGATCTTGGAATAGAATATTTTACGAAAACGGTTTTTTTCGGCACACCGTTTTTTTATTTCAGTCAATGCTTTTTGTATTGTATTCTCATCATATGTTTTCTCATATTTAGGATTACTTTTTTTCACTTTTGGCATCTGAGAAAAAAGTAAAAACGACTTTTATTTCAAATTTCACAGGGTGTCAATAACTAGCTTGTTCATTTAAAGAAAAAAATAATTATTGGCACGGTGACAATAACTGGAGTTATTGATAGTTGGAATTACCAATAGTTGGCACCCCCAAAAATTAATATTAACCTTAAAAGTTTAAATACTCTTTAGATCTAAATACGTGTTAAATAGTTCAGTAATTTCGAAAAATATTATGCCGATGACTTTGGTCAAAACTGGGTAACATAATAGGCAATCGATTACGACCACCATCTTAAAAAATAAGTTAAAATCTTACCTTGTTTTAGAGTCGTTACATTTCAACCAACACTAGGCAGACATTATGTGAACATTTACGCATGCGTGAACTAATGAAGAAGTGAAAGTGCTGCTGGATGTCAATCCCACGAAAATGCTGGAAGCTTATAATAGTATATTAAAATACAAGTTTCATAAGACACGATTTTTGCGCACGCGTTCAAGTTTAGAAAACGAGCCGCTAGGCGAGTTTTCTAAAGAACAAGTGCGCAAAATGTCTTATGAAGCGTGTATTTTATACTATTTTTTCTATTTCGGTTATTAAAAGTTTAAAAAAGCTTAAAATAAGAGAGAGAATGTTTTGTTCGAATATTTTAGAAATTTTGCTTTTTTGATGTTGGTTACTCTGATTTTTAAATAGAACGTTTTAAATATTTAAATATCGGTGGTGCTATATTTAATTGTGTTTAAAATTCAGACTGATTTATACAATAAATTATTTCAAATGATCAACAAAAAGGACGAAATAAATAACTGTACGCCCCCAGAGATTCGCAAAATAGCAGAAGACAATTTACAAAATCTTTCGTCCACAAACTCTCTACATATTTATCAAAACAAACTTTTATAACAGTTGTACTATTCAACATGGTAAGTAAATGTCAATAGTAGCATCCCAAAACTTATCATCCAACTCTGCTTAACAATTTATATTGCTAATTAGTAATTGAAATGTTAGCATGTGTGCTTTTTATTCTTTGTACAATTTTATTGCACATTTTTGTTACTTTAAAGGCTTATATTTTGACATTTAAATACGATTTGGTTCCATTTTTTTTGTTACCAACTTCAAAAAAATAAAATTAGCGTGCGATAAAGTAATACTTTATGCAACCAAAACGGGTGTCGTAAAGTGAACTTTATAGCACCGGAATAGAAAAAATAAGAAATTATAGCCTTTGTGCCAATAACTGGTGGAGTGCCAACAATTGGGTGTTTTACCCTATTTGGTAATAAATTTAACGTCTTTATGTAGATTCCGAGAGACGTAAATGTTGGCATATATAGTTTCTTTACGACTGTTAATTAACTTTTTGAACTTTACAATTTTGTACTCGCAAAAAATTTGCTTTGCATTTGTGTTTCTGAAAAACTGTAAATTCTCGGTTTTGACAAAAAAATTAAACTTTATGCTCATTCCGGGAGACTCAAATATTTTCAATTTGAATAAAAAAAATATTTTTGGTAAATATGTGACTAGAGTGACAACTTTTTATCGACTTCAAATTTAGAATTTCAAAAAAGTTTTCCGCTATACACTCTGCTGTACATACGTTTACTAGGGCACTGAATGGCCTACATTCACTGTAAATATATTTTTATGAAACAATACTGGCGTACATAGTACGTGATTTCAACAATACTAATTTCATTCCGATCTATTTATTCACATACCTAAAGGTTATTAACAGTATCATTGTTTGTTATTATTTTCCAGACATATCCAGACGTTATAGCGCACGGTGAACGTGCATCAACAAACAACTCCTATCGGATTTAATCGTAATTCCATTGTCATTCACACATCTGTGACGTGAAATCGATTATAGGTTATGTATTTGGAGTGTTTTGTTCAGAAGAGTGGCCGTTTATTTGTGTGTGGCGCGTCAATATGCAAAACCATTACAAATGATTTTCGTATCAGTAGCGTCAGCATGGAAAGCGAAATATTATTGCGAATTATTACGAGTGTACGTACAAGAATAACGATTTTTAAATTTGATAAATTAGAGTGTGCAAAATGGCTATCATACACTGCGGTACACCGTAAACACGCCAACGTAAAGCCGCTCAAAGTTCAAAACGCGGTGATATATGATAATGATATGCGGATTTTAAATTAGGTTGTATACTTTATCGACATTGTAATTTATATATGCAAACTACTTGTTGTGAATAAATCTCTATAGGTTGGTACGCCTACATAATGTGCACATTTAACTCGGTAGTTCGCTCCACAATATTAATTTATTATTTGCAAAAGCCTTAAAACGTAGTATAATGTATATCCATAAAAGTATTTTTAGAATGTTTAGTTTTTTCTTTCCAATAGGTACATTCCTATAGAATGTTAATATTGGTCTAGTAAAGAAATCTAGAAGTATTATGAAAATTAAAGTTGGCAGTTATTATTATTAATAATAATAATAATTATTTTTGTAATCATCATTACAATCAATTGTCAATAAGAGTATCACAGATATGTGTCGTTACGAATTAAACAAGGACTAGACAAGAGGCAACAAAAGACACAAAACTAAAACACAGTTAACATTACAGTTACACATTACACATATTGTGTGAATTATCTATTAAAACAAAAGGAATTCCTCCATGGTGTAACACTCCCTCTTCAATAACAAAGTCTTCACCTTTCTTGAGAACGGATCCATTTCGAGCGATTTCCAGTTCGACGGTAGATTATTCTAAAGTTTCGGTTCCCAATAGTTGACATTTTGCTGGGTCGACGTTAAACGGTGGTATGGGACACTGAAATCAGCCCCATGATGGGTATAATGCGAATGGTGTTCACCATGTAGTGGAAAGTCAATTTTGTGCGCATGAGAGTATTTTAAAATCTGTAAAATAAAAACTGAGGCCGTAGTTAGTATACCCTCGCCCCTAAAGTGACCCCTGCAGGTCTGCTTTGGTTCCAGGCCGCACAAGGATCTGAGCGCACGCTTCTGGAGCAAGAAAATCCTGGTCGCAGCTGTGGAGTTTCCCCAGAAGAGCATTCCATAGCTTAAGTAGGAATGCACAGCCGCAAAATATGTCAATCTGGCCGCATGATGAGTCGCAATAGCTTTTACTGTTTTGATCGCAAAAATGCCCCATGTTAGGTTTTTTGATAGTTGTCCATAGTGAGCACAAGAAACTTTGCTGTATTAATATCACTGCTATGGTTGGTAGCAAAAAAATACTCTTGTGTTTTCTGAGTATTTAATTTGAGTTTATTGGCAGTGAATCATTCTTCTTTATTTAGACTTGCGTGGGAGTAGCTAATTAAGTGCCATACGGAAAAAGAGTATCTATGGATGAATTTGATCTTGATAATTAAGTATTTTTTTTGATCTAAATTGCGATAAAAATGTATTTTTATTATATCTGAACCATAATCCGTGTATCTCAAACGGATTTGCATGCGAAATCGGGCCTTTGCAACACCGCGGTGTTTTAAAGTCAAAACAAATGTACCTACAACAGTAAGATTTCAAATAAATATTAATGGTACAATTATTATTGTTGAAAATTCGAAAACCAGAACATTCAAAATCCTTATCATTTGGCTATTTGCAAAGTATCAGATTCGATCTTCTGGTTTTCTGTGGTAACCAGGGAGGCGATATCTGATGATGATGCAACACCTGTTCCATTAACAGCACCAGCAATACGTTTGATATAAGTACTAGCTACAGTCGATGATTTCCCCCCCAACCAGAGGTTTGAGCTCATCCACACTCATCCCACTATTCGCTATGATCGTTGCAGACGACCGTCTAGAAGCATGACTCGTATATTTGACAGCATCTGGAAGGCACAAGAAACGCGTCACCATAGCAGGACATCTACCACTTTCCATTATCTCGCGCAAGGAGGTCTTCAATTTCAAAACCCAACAAAAACATCGAACGTGTGTGGACTCTGGTGAGATCGGACCGTCGTTTAACAATAAGGATGATGAGTGACCAGTTACAATTGAACAGTTTCACTGTTCATCAAATTTTAACTGAAGGTTTGCTCACGCGAAAGACGAAAACGAAAACGATGCCTAAAAACCTGACCACTGAGAAGACGGATATTCGAAAAAACGTCTGCCGTGATCTTACTGAAAGAGTTGCCGAAGACCCCGATTTCTTCACTCGTGTGATCATAGGTATTGAATTCGACCCCAAGACAAATCGCAAAAGTCAGCATTGATACACTGAGAATTCTTCTCGACCGAGAAAAGCTTAAATGAGCAAATCAAAGAATGCTGATTTTCTTCTTTGGCAGTAGTAGTATCGTTAACAAAGAATTTGTACCTTCAGGCCACACTTTCAACCAAAATTTTTACAAGGGTGTCCTTGAAAGGCTCAGAAGAAGGGTGATTTGTGTGAGACCTGGAATTGCAGACAAGTGGATGCTCCATCCTGATAACGCACCATGCCACACGCCCATCTTGATCACAGAGTTTTTGACATTAAAAGACTTATCTGTGGTTCTCCCCCGCCCCCTGTTCACCTGATCTCAGTGCTCGCGACTTCTTTCTTTTCCCCAGTGTCATAAAAGAACGTCATTTTGGAAATTTGAAAAACCTCCAAAAGAAGACAGGCATGTTAAAGGCCATATCGGCTGGAGCCTTCCAGCGCTGTTAACAAGACTAGGAACGACTCCGCCTGTGCATAGCTGACTAAGGGACCTACTTTGAAGGGGGTAATATTGTTATTTGAAAAAAATAAGTACCTTAATAAGAAAAAATCAGTCTCATTAATTTACACACCTGGTATATCTGACCACTTAACTGAACTTCTAAATTTTGTTTGCGCATCTGCCAGTTAAAAAATATATTCTACTGCAGAAGTAAATGTACAGCAATAATTTAATTTATATAATAATAATAATAATAATAATAATACAAGTATTACCCAACAGGGAATATATTCCACTTACAGGATAAATTACATGGAAATTTAAATAGTGCATGTAAGTAATTGCTCCCTACAAACTAATAATAAATTGTAACTGAAAATTATAATCCATACACTCAATACAAAGATCTCAATACCTTGAAAAACATATCCAGATCGACGTATCTACCTCAGCTGATTTAATCTTGATAGAAAATCTTTTGAATTAAGAAGATCCATCCACTGTATAGTCCAATCAAGAATAGATCCTCTCGTATCCAGACCAAAAAATCCACCGGATCCAACTGCATGCGTTCTATACCGGAAGCTTTTTTGACTCATCTAAATGATAATATTTTTTTGTATAATGTTTACCAAGATTTACTTTTAAATACTATTATATTAAAAATCTGTCTAAAATCATTAGTTGATGAGTTACTGGTAAAATTTGATTTTTTCTCTTCTAAACGACTACTTCCGATTTACCAATTAAAGAGAAAGAATATACAAGCCAATATAGAGATTATTAAGAAACCGGAAGAAACGAAAACAATCAAATTTGCAAATATGGTAAGGTTTCTGTTAACAAAAATCAGTTAATCAAAATTTAACGAAATGAGATAGAAAATTTTTTTTGTAGTACATTAAGTATACGCAAATAAAAGCACTCAATATATTCATTTTCATTCATTCCGCACGTTTTTAATGCCTCTTGTATAGTTTTTTAAATGTTGAGAGGTTTACATTTTGAAATTTAATCCTAAAATTTAATGGCCAATAATATCGTGTTCTTGTTGCGTGATTTTTGATACGATGGTATACTAGGTATTATTATTTGCTTTATTTTGCATTTTGTGTAGGAAACCTGTACGTTTTGTTGATTTATTTTTATTTCGGAATAGGAATACTATACATGCTAAAACGCAACTTTTCTATGTTTTGAATGCACAGATTATTTTAAATAACAGCATGCAGGTATACACTATTCACTGCAATACAAATAATACTTATGTTCTCTTTTGCGCAAAAGCAAATAGTAGACTTGAAATACCACATATTACGCGGAACCATGAATCCAATTAATGCCTTCTTTCAGCGTTTCATTTAAAATAATATTAGTAAACATTTTCATTAAAATATTACAAACTTAATTTAATAAATACTACAGTATAGAAAATTATTAATAGTCAAAACGCAGAGAAACTGAAAATAATGGATAAAAATTACTGAACTCTAGTGTAACTAAATTTCATTTCAGTTTTATGTATCACTTGAGTTTATTTGCGAAGTATAGATTATGCTGAAATTTCTGCTAAAGCTTGCTTTTGTCTGACTGGATTTATTTTCTATTACATTGAACTATAAATTCTTGGTAATGCAAATTAAACCTGGTCTCTCATATTTTTATACATTTCATATCAGGTACCAGTGGCGGCCCGTGATTTTGTGGGAAAGGAGGGCACCGGGACGGGGGGTCTGAGTATTTAATATCAAAAATTACAGTACAGACAAAAAAATAAACTCAATATGTTATTTATTCAACTTGTTTGAAAATAAAATCCATCCGCCGTTCCTTACGATCAGCAAAATGATTAATAACTAATTCATTGATGTTTAGTGTTGATGTCAGTAATTGTTTTTCAATGGAACACATTGAAAAACAATTACTGTTACACATGTCCGTAGTATCAGGAAGCAGAAAAGCGAGGGGGTATATCAAATGTATTCGGAGAAGATACTACTGTGAATATAGAATTCTATATTCACGATATAGTGCGGCTACTACTTTGAAGATGGCGCCACATTTATTGTGTTTTACTCCTAATACATTTGATTACCTCCTCGTTTTTCTGCTACCCTGATACTACAGACGAAATTTCAAATGAATGTGCAGTGAGTGGTTCGGTTTCAGTTACTTGAAATATTCTTTCTTGACAGAGTAAAAAAGTCTGTCTAGACATAATTTAAGACATTATCTGCCACCCCGATTCCGTTTATAATTTAAAATTACCTTAAATGCAGAGATTAATTTTTTTTAATTTAATTTCTTACATTTGAAATTTCTTCCGTAGTATCAGGGAAGCAGAAAAGCGAGGAGGTATATCAAATGTATCAGGAATAAAATAAAATATATTATCTGTTGGCTCCTCTGCTTTCCTTGATAATACGGACGAAATTTCATATGTGCAGTTTTGCTAATTGGTCGTGCTTAATGACCATTATTATAATAATAAAGAGTTCATTATATATACGTTTTATCAGTGCTCCATTTAATCCCAATACAATTATAAATTACTATGACTATTTTCATAAATTACGCTTTCTTAAAAGAATGTGAATTTGAAAAATAATTATTCTCGACATTTAAAGTAATTTTAAAATATAAACTAAATCGCCAGTGATAATATGTCTTGATTCTGTGTAGACAGACATTTTTTAATCTGTCAAGATAAAAATGCAAGCGGATCCTTTGTATTTGAAATTTCGTCCGTAGTATCAGGGCAGCAGAAAAGCGAGGAGGTTTGTCAAATATATCAGGAGTAAAATTAAATATATTGGCGCCATCTGCACAATAGTAGCTGGACTATATCCTAAATATAGCTACTATTGTGAATATAGAATTCTATATTGTTTTAGTCCTAATACATGTGACTATAAAATTCTATATTCACGATATAGTGTGGTTACTACTTTGAAGATGGGGCCACATTTATTTTGTTTTACTCCTAATACATTTGATATACCTCCTCGCTTTTCTGCTACCCTGATACTACGGACGAAATTTCAAATGAGTGCAGTGCTTCAGTTACTTGAAATATTCTTTCTTGACAGACTAAGAAAAGTCTGTCTAGACAGAATTTAAGACATTATCTGCCGCCCGGATTCCATTTATAATTTAAAATTACCTTAAACGCAGAGAATAATTTTTTTTAATCTAATTCTTTTAAGAGAGTGTAATTTACGAAAATACTCTTAGTTAATATTTAACAATATATGTATAATTGTAATAAAAATAAAAATATTTTAAAGTTACTATAACCACCTGGTGTGATATCTCAGCATTTAACAGGTGAAATTTCGTCCCCTAGTATCAGCAAGCTGAAAAACGAGGTGGTATATCAAATGTATCAGGGGTAAAATAAAATATATTATCTCCTCGCTCTTTTTCTTGTTAAATAAAGTATGTCTAAACCTAATTAAGGAAGGCATTATAAGCCGCGATTCCGTTCATAATTAAAAATTACCTTAAGTGCGGAGAATAATTATTTCTCAAATATAAATTCTTTTATGAAACTGTAATTTACGAAATTTATCTCGGTAATTAGTCTACATTTGAAATTTCGTCGGTAGTATCAGGGAAGCAGAAAAGCGAGGAGGTATATTAAATGTATCAGGAGTAAAATTAAATATATTGCGCCATCTGCACAATAGTAGCTGGACTATATCCTAAATATAGCAACTATTGTGAATATTGAATTCTATATTGTTTTACTCCTAATGCACGTGAATATAGAATTCTATATTCACGATATAGTGTGGCTGCTACTTTGAAGATGTCGCCACATTTATTTTGTTTTACTCCTAATACATTTGATATACCTCCTCGCTTTTCTGCTACCCTGATACTACGGACGAAATTTCAAATGAATGTGCAGTGTTTCGGCTTCAGTTACTTGAAATATTCATTCTTGACAGACTAAGAAAAGTCTGTCTAGACAAAATTTAGACATTATCTGCCGCCCCGATTCCGTTTATAATTAAAATTACCTTAAATGCAGAGAATATCTTTTTTTAAATTAAATTCTTTTAAGAGAACGTAATTTACGAAAATACTCTCAGTTAATACTTTAACATTATATGTATAATTGTAATAAAAGTAAAAATAATTTAAAGTTACTATAACCACCTGGTATGATATCTCAGCATTTAACAGGTGAAATTTCGTCCCTAGTATCAGGTAAGCTGAAAACGAGGTGGTATATCAAATGTATCAGGGGTAAAATAAAATATTCTAATAATAATATCTCCTCGCTCTTTTTCTTGCTAAATAAAATCTGTCTAAACATACTTAAGGAAGGCATTATCAGCCGCGATTCCGTTCATAATTAAAAATTACCTTAAATTCAGAGAATAACAGAAAAGCGAGGAGGTATATCAAATCTATTAGGAGTAGATACTACCGTGAATATAGAATTCTATATTCACGATATAGTGTGGCTACTTTGAAGATGGAGCCACATTTATTTTGTTTTACTCCTAATACATTTGATCAGTGGCGGCCCGTGACTTTTTGGGACGGGAGGGCACCGGGTGTCTGAGTGTTTAATATCAAAAATCAAGTACAGATAAAAAATAAACTCAATATGCTATTTAATTAACTTGTTTGAAAATAAAATCCATACGCCGTTCCTTACGATTAGCAAAATGGTTAATAAGTCATTCATTGAAGTTTGGTGTTAATATCAGTAATTGTTTTTTAATGGAGCACATTGCTAAGGCACATAGTCTGCTTTCCCGCATGGTATTTCTAGAAAATGTTTTTATTCTCTTCAGTGTAGAAAAACACCGTTCACTTGATTTTTTCTATTTTGCACGCCCCCAGAGATTCGCAAAATAGCAGAAGACAATTTACAAAATCTTTCACCAACATAGTCTCGACATATTATCGATAAAAAACTTTTATAACAGTTGTACTATTCAACCTTGGAAGTAAATTACAATATTAGCATCAGAAAACTTATCATCCAACTCTGCTTAACAATTTATATTGTTATTTAGTAAATAAAATGTTAGCATGTGTGCTTTTTATTCTTTGTACAACTTCAATTGCACATGTTTCTTACATTAAAGGCTTACATTTTGACATTTAAATATAATTTGGTTTCATTTTTTTTGTTACCAACGTTAAAACAACAAAATTAGCGTGCGATAAAGAAATACTTTTGCAACCAACACGGATGTCGTAAAGTGAACTTTATAGCACCGAAATAGAAAATAGCATTTTGCACATTACACCCACACAACCAGACTGATAAACTGTAAGAGCTTCTGTTGAATTTTCTCGTCACGGTTTTATTAGTTTTCAAATTGTGATCTTCTAGTTTAATCAATAAATCTGGTGACCTAGATTTTTTAATTCTGTCTTAATGTTACTAACGCAATTCATAGTTGCATTTGCACCGATAGAAATTACAACATACACTCACCGCTGTATATTATATACTGGACCGCCACCCGGACCCGGCAGCATAGAGTAGTGCCCCGCCGCCTACATATATACGCGCACAACCCGCGCCTGTTTCATCACTCGATTTTTAATACAGACGGGGCAGTCGCGCGAGATGCCCCGGAGCCTACGTCAGACTGCGATTTTTAAACGCGCTGAAAATACGGACTCTTACTTCCGAAAACATATTATTTGTCATCAAACAAATCAGAAAAATTATATACAAATTATGTATTTATAATTACTTTATCTGTAAATAGAAATGTCTCACGGGGGGGGGGGGGCAGTGCCCCGTTGCCCTCCCTGCAGCAGCCGCCACTGTCAGGTACTTTAACCATATTGTGCATTGGAAGTACTTATTGACAATATTAATGAATTTTTAAAAGGAACTATAAGAATTATGATTATTATATATGTAAAACTAATATCGCAGTGTTGTCAGCAAACAACAGACATTGTTAAAAAATACTAGAAGATGAAATATTAATTTCATACCATTGTAACGAATATTTACTTAAACAAACACATATACACACGTAGAATAATGACAGCGAGTTTATACATTCTTTTTCCTTGTTTTCTGTGGACGGTAAGATACAGTCTAAAAGGCAAAGGAGTACTGAAGCTGTTTTGCTATATTTTCGCTAAACTGTTACGGTCTACATAAAAATACGGAGTGACATTAATCGAAAGTGAGGCTCATCTGAGTATATTCAGATTTGCCAATATTATATTTATGGGGGAAAATGTGTAAGAAAATTATTTGGATTGCAATATGTAAACAGCCCGGACATGGATATACTTTTTATGATCTCTTAAAAGCTACTCTGTTCTCAAGAATGGCGAACTTCATCTAAAGGAAGTAACTGACTAAGCAAGATAAATAAGTAAAATGAGAAACACACGTACACGCGTTGGTGGCTAATACTATATCAAAAAGACACTAAAAAGCATTACAAATTGAATTTTAAACTTGATTAGTAGCCAGTCAATTTTTCAAAGACCAACGATTATTTTATTATTTAAAATTGTTAAATAAATTATGATGCTTTATGCTCTTTCTCTGACTTCAACCGCTAGAATTCTATTCGTACCAGGGTAGGATAAATAATTTAAAAACACCTTGAATAAATTTGTGTGAACTAAATAAAATGTTCCAATAAGTATAAACTCCAAAAACAAATGAATTTAATTGGAAGTTAAGAATGGAATTATTAAAGAAAAACGAATTTCTATAAGTACTTAATTATGTATTAAATGGTCAAATAAGCCCCTCTCTTGATCTGAGCAGTAGCCCAGCCTATCATAAAAATTTTGAAGGACGTTCGTTAACATTTCCGAGTAACGTTATTCGAAAATTCGATAATTTTGGCGCGTAATTGTTCTAAATTAGATGAACGTTGGTCACCGTAACTGTATATTGAATTGTTTAAGAATAACCCGTTTAATTCTGTTCAAATCAAACCTTGGATGTTTGGATCAACGCGAATGCTAGATCACTGGAAACGTGCTAATCTCGATACTCTCCTTATCATCATTTTTGCATTACTCTAAAAAAAGTCGCTCAAAGCACTCAAAAAGGAATATTAGAAAAACTATATAAAAAGAATTTTTCATAATTTTTACTGAAATGCGTTTCTTGCAAATTGTACGTTCTAAACAAATTTAGCATAGGAATATTGGAGCTAGATTTGGAAAACTGTGATGTTCTGTATACGGTACAGTGTACAGGCAATGCAGTTTTAATCAATGCTAGTGAAAATAAACTTTTTTAAGTATCTTTTTTTGTGGTAACAGTGTTAGTATATTTGGTGTTAGCTTGCATTGGGAAAAAAAATGATATTTCTGAATTCAGATCGGAAGACTTTCACTTTTGTCAAAAGGTAGTATTTTGGAAACAACTTGCAAATGGTACATTCTGCACAGATTTATTAAGAGGATAAAAGTAATCAAATTTTATTTATAACAAGTGTTATAAACAAATGTATAAAAAATTAAAACGGCACATAAGTATAAGCAAACAGAAAAATCTTTAGGTGCCCATATTAAATTTTTTCAATTGTGTTTTCTATTACATTTGCTGTCATAAAAAAATTTTCATTTTTGTATTTCGCGTCGAAGCATAAGTAGATATTTTCATAATAAAATAATAAAATTCATGTTACAAATATCACCTATAACATATAATAAATTACACCAATACAATTACTTCCACATTTAAATTAATATCAAGTCTAAATTTATTCCGTTTTCTTATGATCTCTATTGACTTACTGATACTTCTTATATTTATTAATTAAATTATTGATGAAGAAGTTGTATTATAATAATATGTATATCAAATGTCATTGATTATGGTGTAACAGTACAGTAAAATTCAGATATTTTATATTTATAAAAAAAACGAATAAAAAATACTTTTGCTGACATATGAGTTAAAAACTGACTATAAATTTCTTTAAGTTGCTTATTTGAATGTATGTCAACCTATGTATAAGTTAGGCATTATTTAGATTATAAAATATTTGTATTAAATTTAAGAATAAGTGCACCTTGTTTTTTGTGTGTTTGTCGCTGCTCGCACGTGAAATATGTGGGAACGGTAAGATGAAGTAAAAGGAACAGCAGGCAGAACCTGGAGAACGAAACCCGATTTAGGAAGAAGTCGACAGGGGACCCTCAAGAAAGACAGTCGACAGCATCTTAGACTGTCGTCACCTGTGACGAAACATGGATACATGCGTATTTGCACCAATTGATACGAGCTGCTTTCTGTGCTTCTGTCAATTTATGTGGAATCCATCTGGAACATATTTCTTTTACAAATAAATGTTAATTTATAATCTAATATACCTCAGTTTGCGATATGCCAAGAGATGCCTCTATCTTCTCTGATGGGGCTTGATTACCAAAAGTTGACTGAAGCGATATAATGCTTTCTTGTGGATTTAGGCCCTTTTTAAAATCGTAAAAAATATCTAATGAAAAGCTACACGAGTAATCTCCGTTATTTTACAAAATCATCGTTTTAAAACTGTCACTGTCAAAAAAACTACAGACTCGATTTGAAAGTTATCGTGGATATTTCATTAAATAATGTCAAACTTTAAGAATATAGTGTTTGCGTTTGTCAAAAGCAACATCTAGTGGTCGATTGTAAAAATATAAAATGTGCCCCTCGTAATATTCTTATTCATAAATATTACAATCCACAAAATTAAATCGTGTTATTGTTCAACAAAAATGTCATAGTCTCTCAACATAATAATGGAAAAAGATGAATTAATCCATTCTCTTTGTCTTAAACACATAATGCTTATTACGGATGACATTTTGGCAAAAGCTCGTGTTTAAATCATAGTGCTTTTTCTTATCTGAAAACGAAGTCTTTTTACGACCTGTAAAATATCCCATTGTGCCAATTTTATCTCGCGAATGTATTATAACTTCTGTACCACCCTTAATGTTCTAGCTTCGTGATGAGGAAAAGAAAAGCGTATAAATACACCAAAAAAAAAAAACCTAACACTTTTAACACATAGTAATGTCGACATAAAAGTTTATGTTTAGTATGTCTAGAATTATAAAAGTTATGGAAATAAATTCTGCCGCATAAAAATCACGAACTTGTAAGCGGAACGGTAATTTCGGGAGTAGGGAAGAATTTATTGTCTTTTGGTGGAAGGGAATGTGTGCCTGAAATTTCAATTTCATATTTCATCCGAACATATACAGTTCATGTATTCGAAACAGGAATTTACTACTCCCTCAAAGACACTTTATATAACGTATTCCAAAGATTCTTTTACTCGTTTGGATTAGGCCGGCCTATATGCTTCGTTATGAGCAAGTTCTATAAATTTGAAAAAGATCCTTAATAAATATTATATTAAATTGAGGATTTAATGTACTTTCTTCGTATTTAATTTATTATTAAATGAGCTATTTATGGTTGGTTTTAATATTCTATTCTGAATTATATTTTCGACGTATATAGGGTGTACCACTTAAAACTCCCAGGTCATATATCCACACATGACCATTTCGATTTTCTTTGAAGCCCTTGTGTTATACATACAAGAACTAACAAGTGTATTTTAATTCATACTGTTACTATTTACATAAAACATTCCTATTTACAATCTGTCACTGCGCACCAGAAATATTTTGATTTATATCCATTTTACATATTTATTTATGAGTTACAGGTATTTACTATATTTTCAGTTTTATTATTACAAACTTTCTTATGAATTGGTACCATTATTTATATTTAAATTCACATTTAATCATTTAATGTTGTGTTCTCTTCCCGAGCACACCTGATATTACCTTACTCATATAACTTAATGGCATTTAAATGATTTACTCTCTTTATTGTTCCATCTCTTAACATAACTCTTTCTCTGTTATTTACTCTCAATACCTTTTTATTTTTGAATAATGGTCCATTTCTTAAAATGTTTAAATCTCTTCTATCGCCTTGTACGAAATTAAGTTCTGTATTTTTGTATTCGGTGCTGTCAAACGTGACTAATTAATTATTGTACTGAGTATTACTTCTTCTTCATAGTTTTTGTACAGTCTTTTTCCAATTTTATAAAACAAGTCGTTTAGCTACTAGGCAGTCGTTATTCTCTTTTCCTTGTTTAATAATTTTGTAATAATAATAATATTGATAATGATTTAATTTTATTATTTGAGTTTGTTCCGTTGCAGTACTGTTTTGTTCCAGTTTTTAAAGTCTTTTGATATAATTCCTAAAAGTTTTGATAAGCATCGTTAAATATATTATAACCCCACTTAGAGCATGCAACAACCGCAAATGCTCTCCCATGTGTTTAGTATAAATTACTCAACCCAACAATTATACTAGATAGCATATAATATGCTATTATTATATTTTATGACATTGTTTCGAACATTTGCTTTTCTTCTGAATACAGTACTTGTATTGTCTCTTTCTCTTTAATGATCAATCTAAATCTATACTGTTGGACGTTAAACGATTATCAAAGTTTACAAATCATTTTCGCGGCTTTTAGAAATTTCTTGTTAGAGGTACAAAAGCGATCTCGTAGCTCACCATAAATAGTCAAAAGTTAGATGCAACACAATACAGGCTTTATGGTAGGACGGTTAAACATTAATGCTTCGGGACATAATTCTGTTCTTGTAATATATAAAGGATTTAGCTTACTAGAACGATGAAAGGACCGTTCTCATGTACACTGAAATTACCTCGGTTTCAGCTTGCTCGACAAGTAGTTTTACGCTAAAACAAAAAACAATATCAGTGTGGTACTTGGATATTAAAGAGCGAGCCTGAAAATGTAGTAAGAATGTGTATATTGTATTAACACGTCATCAGCAGTAGCAATTTCTTGGGGAATTGAGTATAGTATTATTGCGAACCCAGTTAATATTTGGATTAATATTAATATAGGTCATCTTTTTTCTCCGTCCTTATTTTCTTATTTTAGTTGTTTTAAGATGCAATGAAATATAAAATGATCTTGAGTACGAAATTCTGCAATTTATTTTTTCAAATTGCACTCCACATTTTTTCGGGTGTTTTTGGTTGCCAGGAATATTACAACCTACGAGTAAAGAATAGAACAGGAGAGAGTCTCCTTAAAAATAATATTTTTCCAAAGTGGTAACTCAATATGACCGCCGTAATGCATAGGCGTGCATAAATATTTTGTATAGGGTATATGTACACTTCCTGTGTTCTCGATAATCATTTAAAATACGTTCTTAGTCCAATAATAATTAAAGAAATATCGTGAGTGTATTTTGTTTTCAGTCTGCGTCAAAAATATAACAAATATTATATGACTTGGATATATATGTTACGCCACTGAACACATATTCCGATATATCAGATATATTACAAGTTATTTAAAATACCTTTTTTTAAATTATTATTGCCTATGTTGAATGCCAATGAAATAACTTACCGAAGAAGAGAAAAAGTGATATTCTTTGTTCTTTCCGTTTTAGAACGACCACAAGCCACACAATTCACCACTATAGAAACACTAAAACGAAATTTTTGACTTAACTGGATATAACTGACCTCCCTTAAAGTGGTAACTTCCGTCTAAAAAATAGCTATTCCCCTACCACGTTATTATCTCTCCTGTTCTATACTCCATGACCAATTATAATCATTGTAAGAAAACATGTGAATGTAGTTCTACAAGTACATAAATTAATATTACTTGTTCAGCTGGAAAAGATACAGCAAGGTAATGTAGTGTTACAAGGCATGATTGTAAATTTCAATTTTTAGCAATAAAACTTACGATCGTGTAATGTAAAATCACAGCATCGCTATGTAAGTAAACAACGACTCGATGTAAATCTACGTACACTAACTGTGATTGTACATTCAATCCATGTTAAGATACATACATTAGGTGTGGATTTACAACCGGATTATTTAATTGTACGTGCAGCTCTTGTAATGTTTTTCGTGTTTTATTATTAAGGAGCCTTTTCCTCTGTCATTTTTTTTACGTAAAATCAAGTAAACACCACCATTCGTCAAAAAGTAATATACATTTGGGGCAAAGTAGATTTTTACCGGCATACTCATTTTTCAGTTTTTCCATGCACTCGCGAGGCACTGTAGAATTTTGTCCACATATCACTTTTTAAAAATGCTTTTCATTTAGATATTGCCATATAATTTGCATAAGATATGTTTCCTTGATTGCCGCTCCACTACTGTAATAAAAATAAAAAATAAATAAAAATAGTTGTTAAAGCTAGACATTTTATTTATTGCAGTTAATTTTATTATTAGAAAGGTTATAATAACAATAGATATTGCAAGGTGTACATAAAAAACAAAAAAAAATAAACTAAAACAAAAACCGAACCAATAAACTTTTCTTTCTTTTGTTGCCTTTCGTCTCCTGATCAGGGTTAATTTTCAAAAAATACATTTGAATGAACTCAAGTATGACAAGGGTACTTCATATTGCAATTGCAATAAAATACGAAGAGAGCTTTAAAGCAGGCAACTAAGTCTTCACAACTTAACACCTTCTGTTTTCTTTATGTACACGTGGTATCCTGCAACATTTTCATTAACTAAAAATTTAAAAAAATAAAAAAAAGAATATTTTATTTAACTCGTTAACATTATCTTCATTCGTTATTACGATGCACAGAACACTAAATTTGATTTTTTCAGAAACATTCAAATCCTGAAACAGTTAGGACTCCAGCTAATGAGAATATGTTTCACTTATTTTAATAATCTCCTCCATCTTAATTATTAGAAAATTTATATCTTCTTTAAAGTAGTCAAGCATTTAATATATTTTTCTTCATCATCTGAAGGTAGAATGTCGGTTATAATGTTTTTTCAATTGCAAATTGAAATAATTTCCCGTGTTTTTGCACAAACTTTCTTCTCAACTTGTCAAAATGCCAAAATGTTATTGCCTTTTTTGAAAAGAATTGGCCATTCTTCTATGATCTGCGTTGACAGTAGACTGCGAACGATTTATAAATGCTCTTTGCATTGTATACGTGTCATTAAGCAGCTTAATGGGAGCTCTATCTTATATTAAATCATCGGGCGAGTCAGTTTATGGAATGCCTATATAGGATCTGATCGGCGTTATATTTTTCGATGACACTTCTTTTTATACATCCACTAAAAGAAAGTGAAAACTACTTATTGTATACATTACACATTACTGAACATTATAAAATGATTCATATATGTATTGTTTACTTGCCCAACAGCACCATGATTTCAATTACATATAAAACAGAGTTAACTTACCAAATAACTCACTGTAGGTTGGTCCCCACTGCAGTCTGCAAACTTAATCTTCGCCACAGACAAACTGATACCAAATCTTTAAATAATTGTCACCGTCATATGCTAATAATGAACCACAGTGATTAACTTACCTTATAACTTATAAATTACAAGTTACAACTATTAATTGTATAACCAAAACATAAACAATTGGACGTAATTGTCATGAAAACCACTAGCAAACAGAAATCACTGCGCATGCGTTCACGGATTGTAGAACAAAACATCAGCGGCTCGCAAACATGAAAACTACAGTAAATTTTAATTCCTTTCTTAAAGAGAATGCACGTATCGGCTTGCTGAATATAATTTTATTATCATACAATATAAAGAGAAGTTGTATGTTTTCCTCTAAAAATTAATACCTCACCTAAATGGAATGGATCTAGAACACACTCAGGCGTCAACTGATTATTGGCAAGATTTATAACAAATGTAGTGGGCAATAATATAATTAATACACCATTATTTCTCTTACTTTATCATGCTGTTTAGGTACCTATACAATAACAAATAGTATTTATATTGATTTTTATTTTTAAAATATTATTCAGGAACGTATTTGCACGTATAAAAATCACAAGTGGGTTAATTAGTAAACATGTTATAAACTTTTAATGAGAATACTTATTAAGAGTACTTATTAAAAAGCCTTATTAAGTATTGTAATCTCACAGTATTTTGAATTTGAAATCACAGAGATTAATAGCGAATTTACATTACAAGTGATGACAACACACTAAATGTAGTAAAAGTTCTATGAGATAAAGCAATCTTACATTCCTTTTAAAACTAAAATTACATGCGAATTGTGATTTTACAGATAAATTGCAATTTCACATTAAACTTCAGGGGATCTTACATTACATGGATAATTACATTTAAATTATTGGAAAAATTATAGTTATAATAAATGTATTTTTCAGTCGATTTTTTACAGTGTAGGCTTAAATTTTTATTTGAAGCCCCACAGCTGTTAGAAAATAGGTAACTTTAACTTCTTTGGAAATGATGCGCTCAAAAAAATAATTGGGTGAAAAATTCCGATTTTTGCAAAGAACAAGTAAAAATTGAATACCCAAAGCTGAGTAAGTATAATGGGCACCCAGAAGGAAGTTTGGGTTGAGGCGCGTTTTATTGGTAATCGAAGCAGAGGGTTCCGACTTCTGCAATACCTTTTGCTTCCTCTACTTTAGTCTGTAGGTAATTAAAAAAAAACATCTGCTCTAGCGAGATGCAACTTTTTATTGTTTACAGTTTTTTTCATATTTCAGTCCCACTTACTTCTTGGTTTGGTTCCTAGAAACACTTTTGTCTGATTGAGCTTCATCGTTGTCACTGGATTCGTAATTATTACTTGGGGAGGCACTATCAACTTGTTTTCGTTTTTCCAAACATACTTTGCAGTAGAACACAGGGACAAAATAATATAATTCCATTGCAACTTTATATCTCTAATAATGCGTTCTATTTATAGGTTATGTATGATCAAACGAAAATAAGAGTAAGTTCAGTATACAGGTTAAACTGAGCCCTAATATTAAGACCAGCGTCGTTCTTGCACCAATTTATGGAGCTTTTTTTTTGAAATAATAATACATAGATAACCTCAAATTCGACAAAAACCGGAGCTTTCTACTTCTTGCAGCAATGTTCACAACTATTATATTTACAGTATAAACCTGTATGAAGCAATCACGCACAGCAGAAGCTTCTAACCACATTTAATGGAAAAAATTAGTACAAATTAGAAAACTCACACAATAAGTAAAAATACTAAAATGCGAAAACTAATAACATTGCAAGGGAGAAATATTTCAAAGTTCTACTTGGCCATAATATATATCATAACTATTGCAAGTTACTGTAGTTCATTAAATCAATTTTGACATTATCGTTAGCAGCTAACTTTAAACTATTTATCGAAAAGGGGATATCGATCTCTTGAAAGGTTCTGCGGATATAATACGTATTGACGTCGCGTATACTTTGTTTTAGTGACGTAGGTATAGTCTAGGGACCTAGAGTGGAAATGTAGCAGGAAGAGAAACCGGTCTCCGGGAGTTGGTGGATGAATTATGTAGGATATGTGAAAAACTTTGCGTGTTCTTTTTTAAGACGTCGCTATTTTAGGTTCGCTCAACGGGAATGCTCTAATCAACTCGTGTAACTTGTTGGTTAACAGGAGCTGTTCGATACGGGCGTCGATGCAGTGAACATGACCATTAAAAATACGTGAATGTGTTTCCAGAAATTGAAGCAATATCGGAAACGAGATATAGAGATAGTTGGCGTATAGATATTGGAAATTGACTTTTAATTAATATTTCAACTTCGTTCTGCTGTAATCATGATATTTTCTAAATTGTTACAGAATTTTTAACGAATATAATAAGGACGACAATAAGAATATCACTTACACACTAAAAATAAATATTTCTTTTTTATAAATAAGTACAATTTTGTTATTTTACATGATTTTGTTAAAAATATATACGTGTACACTATTAATGTTGTTATACAGATCTATTTGATATTATTTTTGGCAAGTTTTGCCATATATTTAGGTTATTTATTTTAACAAAAGCATACTTCATGTGAATCTTACATTTTTGTCAGATTCTATTTCTTACCGGAGGTATTAACGACAATTGCTTCATTTAGATGTTTCTAATTGTAAAGTTAAAAATGTTGATGATGTAACTGCGTATTAGAGTGGTCCATCTATTTAAAATTTTGGAAAATTTAATCTCACACCTATGGAAATGATCTAATTGATGAAAATATAACGGACGGGATGGTGTTCCTGGAACAAAAAACTGAAAGCAGTAGGATTGTACTAAAAGAACAAGAAACGAATATGTCGCGAAAAAAAAAGCAACAACTTGAGATAAAAATGATAGAAATAGAGGAAAATTACAACAAAGGCAAATAAGAAATTTCTACCAAGGAATTAAACACGAAAAATAAGGACAACATAAAAATGTCACTGTAAAAACAAGGAAGGGAATATTATTATAGATGTGGAGCAGAATTTGGAATGTTGGGCGGCTTACTTCGAAAATCTCATGGACAGGCCAAAAATATCAGACGCAAGAAATGTAACAGAAAGCTTAGACAATGAAGTAGTCCAACCACATTTACAAAGACAGGAGGAATTAAAACCACCAGATGAAGGCGAAATAAAAGGAAATGTTCACAAAATGAATAATAACCGAAGCCCTGGCGAGAATCAAATTGCTATAGAAAATATAAAACATGCCGCCAGAAATTGCTAGAAGAAATAACGAAAATAATTCAGGAATGTTGGGAACAAGAAAAAATGCCAACGAGATGGGAAAGAGCGTTAATATGCCCAATTTATAGAAAGGGCGACATGTCAGCATGTGGAAATTATAGAGGAATAGCACTGTTGGATATGGTGTATAAAATATTGTTTTCAGCTTTTAGAAGAAGGTTAAAAGAACAAACTGATATGCTGGGAGAGTATCAGTGTGGATTTAGGAGTCAGAGATCAACGGTGGATCAGATAGCTATACTAAAGCAGTTGCAAGAATGCCACTATAGGCAAGACATAAGCATGCATATCCTTTTCATAGACTTCCAACAGGCATATGATTGAGTAGATTGATGTTCAAGTAACAGATCGACACGAGATGGAAAAAGAAATCGAAGCAAGTCTGGTTAAAGGAAACAAGTGTGTTGGGATATTAAATTCCTATGAAATAAGGAAATATCTAAACTAGCAAAAATAAGAATTTATGACACTATTGAGGACAACAGTACTCTATGGTGCACAAACATGAACCCTAAGCAAATTGTGCCGAAATATCGTAGAAATATTTGAACGAAAAATATCGAGAAGAATAATGGAAGGGGTTAATACACAAGACTAATGGAGGAGAAGAACAAATGAAGAAGTATATACACTTTTTGGAAAACCAACAATATTATATGAGGTCAGAGCACAGAGATTGAGATGGTTAGGGCATGTTGAAAGAATGTCAGAAGAAAGAGTAACGAAACAAGCGACGTGGAGAAGAAGAAATGAGTAAAAAAAGAGGGGCAGTCCAAATGGTTATAAGAGGTGAAGAGCGACTTGGGTAAATTGAGAGTAACTTCATGGAGAAGAAAAGTAAGGGACAGGACGGTTTGGAAGCAAATTGCTAACCGAACCAAGGACCTTGAAGGTCTATAGAGCTTATATAGGCATTAAAGGCATTAAAATTAACAATGACCAAAATATAAACCCTTTAATGGCTCGGTAATTTATCTCACTCCGCTTCGCGTCGTGAGATAAACCTTACCTCGAGCTAAAATCTAATACTTTTTTCCCTTGTATAATAAATAACTATTATTATTTTCAGCAAAAATTGTTCATAATATTATTCTTTTTTAATTAGATTATATTTACTAATATGCTTCATAATTTGTTCAACATCATTATTTACAACCTAATATTCAAACACAACAAACATTTTCGTCACAAACTGTTCCATCAATTTTTGGAAAATCTGTAGATAAATTTAATGTAATAAGAACGTTTTGCTTTTATTGAGTATAAAGCCCTAAATTTCCATGCTTTTAATGTCAGTAACATCATTAATCATTAATTTAATGCAATGTTTATATGGCTTTCGAGATTTCTTCAGCAAAAAAGGTAAAACGACATTGATTGGATTTAAATACCCTAAATGGTAATAGTAGTTTATACAACGAGTCAATAATGGCAGTTATTATTCCCGAGGGCCGAATTTACGAACCAAGCCGTGAAGCGGCGAGGGAGTAACTCTGCTCGAGGGTATAATAGTCATTATTGCTAGTTTGTATACACTACTTTATCTACGACTAACTGAAGATTACTAAAAGAAATCAAAATAATTAAACGAAAATGTCGGATTACTATATCGATATAACGTTTGACAGTTAGACAGTTAATAAAATGGCCGAACTTGTCTGTCGTTACTACGACAACGTTGGTAACGTTAAGTTCTTATTGGCGGAATGCAGGGAATAATGGTAACGTTATGTCTCATTATTCCCCGGTCGCATTTCATTATTCCCTCTGGGTATTATGAGTCATATTATCAACCAAAGCGATTAATATAATACCTACTTTATTGTTTAGTCGTCGATAAAGCATATTAATAATACCTATTTGGTACCAACAGTCATTAAAAATACCAAATTCTTGGCATATAAGACTATGGTTACCTTTTGTATAGGAATAATTTCAAAATTCGAACCGGAAGTAACACTTTTTTTACTTTTATCAACTTGCGAGTTTTTGCATATATGTCGTAAATTATGCATTGTATATATATATATATTTATCAAGAGTACAAAAGTATTTAGAGTTGGAATTGCAATATTTTTTGTTTACATGAAATTTTAAAATTCGGACCATACTTCTTAGCGAGTAGCACTTTTTGTCAAATATCTTGTAAAGTTTTTATAGACATTTATTAGGAGAATAGGGTTTTGAATAATTTTTAAGTAAAAAGAAATTATAATTTGAAATGCACATATGTACATATAAAAAAAACGTGTCGTGGCCACACTTCGTTTTTTTCAAATGCTTTATGTAATAATTGCGATACTTGGTATTGTATGACAGTTAATGGTAGAGTGTCTTTTCGTTCAGTGTTTTGAAAATACATTTCTCAGCTCAAGAATATCTTTTTTTCACGACCAATATTCATAACAACTATGAAAAAAGGTTTATGTAACAAAGTATACGTCTTTTTTTGTAGGTGTATCTCCTAAAGTATTCATTACGAATATTGGAGACAGTTATACCTTTTTTTTAGGTACATATTCAGAACAAATTCTACATATTTACTATAAAAAAAATATACTAATATTTTATTTATATATTTCAGAATATTTAAAAGTCTAATTTAAAAAAAAACACAAAAACTAAAATTAATATTCATGATTTATTTAGGTAGAAACGACACAGTACGCACTAAATTCTGAAATTTCCTCATGAAATAAATTAAAAGTTTGACAAACGATTTCCTGTTTTTCTCCAATAATACGTTCCGAATGAAATTCAAACATTACTTTCGCGTATCAAGAACCCAATTTATGTCCAAACGTTAACAAGTACACAATACGGACGAACGAACCGAAAGAAGAAACAAATGCGGACGTCTTCATCATGATAGATGACCCATTACAAATTCTCACCTGCTCAAATTTTAATAAGTTATTAAGGGATGCTCCCTTAGCGGCCCATGCATCAGATAAAAATCTCGTTGGGAGGGAAAAAGATTGATGTCTTCTATATTCAAATACGATTCGGATAGTCGAACTTCTACACAGAGGAACTAGAATATTGTATTTTCGTAATCTCGGCGTTTATACAATACAATCGCGAATAGAAAATCTTAAATTGTATCGTTTAAAAGTGTTTATCTTAAAGAAGGCATTGTAATACTAATTTTAAATCGGCTTGTTAGGAGTTTTAACTATTATAATATATTTTTATTTACTTTTAAAAATAGTTATTGTTAAAATTACTAGTTTATGTGTTTTTCAAAGTTTTCTTAATTTATTTATTATTTCAATATAGTAAGTACAGCTTATAGTAGGAGTATTGAAATAGATAAAGCTTGCGTTGTAAAATATAAATCTAAATTATAGTATGAAATTTTTCCATTTGCGTGAGTACCATAATTAATAGAAATTATAAGCATATAAAAAATATGCTGCTATTGTTTTGAATTAAGTGGTCTATTCTAAAAAAATTGAAAATCTGCTATAACATTATAATAATTCCACAAATTAATAATCACTTCATGGATATGCTCCTTCTTCTGTAATTCTATGATAGTCAACAGTTCATGAAAAACGAAAAATGGTGTAAATTAATACATACTAATCGCACCTAGTCAGAGACATATCCAGAATCATTCTTTTTCCATTCTTAGCTGTTACTTTTCTCTGCTGTTGGTAAATACACTTCCTTTTATGTGCTACTAAATCTTTTAGCAAAATTCTCTTATTAACGTGATCACCTAGGTGAAATTCTAAATGCAGCAACGACCCATATTTATTATTAGTGCTACTACTATTCAAATATGTGCAATAATAGATACTATAAGAAAATCTTTTGAATGTGTAATACCCATTTCTATCAAGATTAATGATAATACTTACACGAGAGCAACCGGAAATGTTTTGAGCCTCACCATGAAGATGGCGTTACTCATCAAAACCATTCTCCGGTAATGTAATTGCGTGTGCGTTGAAAGATACCTGTGAAAATGTTAGCCATTCTGGGCGCTCAGTTGTTGTTTGACAGTCGTTTGTGTCAGTCGATGTCAGTGTTTTTGTAAAAAAAATGGAAAAAATTGAATATAGTGCAGTGATTAAATGCTTGCAATTGAAAAACAATACACCTACACTAATTGAAACTGAGTTGGACGCTGGTTACGGAAACTCAGCCCTATCATTTGCAAGAAGATTCCATACATTCTAGGCTTGAATAATAGATAAAACTACTATTTAACCCTTAAATTGGTAAACGATTGTTTTTCTTCAAAAAATTCTATTATTCAGTGTAGATGTCAAAAACGGTGGTAGAATACTATTTATAGTGTCATATATTTTTGGAAACATGTGCAACTCCAAATTTTGAGTTGTATCTTTAGGGATACATTGCCAAAACTGGGTACACTTGACTCTATTCAAAGTGCTTTCAGATAATAAGGGAAAACACACATATCATTTAAAACCTTTTATTTGTTAGAATGAAAATCCACGAAATAATTTCTAGTAGGTAGAAGACATAACCTAACATTACATTTGCGACAAACAACATGTGTTTGGCCAGAAATACAATTCTTACATCTTTCTTTTTCTCGAAATATTGGAAAATGATTCACCTTGTCGAATCTGCTATCATCTTGGGGGTCGTTGTTGCAGCAGTCTTTTTATTGTCTTTGATGATTGTGGTGCCTTTGAACCAGGATGACCTCTTTTTACTTTGTTTGTATGAAATAGGCTTTTTGCGACACTTATTCTAATTTTTTTTAGTCGTATTTGCCTGTGTTTGATCTTCTAATAACTTACATTCCCGTCTATAAAGGAGCCATGCGTTATTAAAATATATATCAAAAACCTGCAAAAATAAGCCCATATACCATCTATGGGTTTCTATGCCAGTTCTATACAGAGAAATCAACATATCGGCAAGACAGACTCCACCCATGTGGGTGTTATATTGCTTTACTACTTTTGGACAGACTATCTGAACTTTACCGCCTCCTGCTTTTGAATACCTTTGAATTGTTTGAGTTGGATTAGCTGCCACATAAGAACTGCAAAAGACAACAGCTTTCTTGTCGTACCACTTGATAATCCCAAACCGATTTTTGTTATCAACCACATGTGTTGTCTTGTCGAAAACTTGGCTCACCTTGTAAGTCTTCATTTTCACTCTGCAGATCACTTTGCGCGCCAACAGGCGGTAACAATGCAAAAATACGGTCAATTCTTCTCATACTGCCATAAAAATAAGATAACATATTAAATAACCCACCAAACTTGGCAATGTATCTTCAAGGATACATAATATTAGTATCCCGTTTATGGAAAAATTAGTAAGATTTATCAAATTATTTATATACTACAAACAAACTAGCATGTCATACAACAAATTACCCTCTAAGTTATTTAAAATAAGTAAAAATTGTGAAGTAAAACAACAGACTTACCAACCTGATATGTCGGTAACCCTCCAGCTGCGACAGTATTTGACAGACAACTGAACACAGTGGTTGAATAACGGCGAGTAATTTAAAATAATTTCATCAAGTATAGGTGCATTTGTGCTATAACATGTATCCGGTCGCACTCATGATCAAGATATAGTAGGTAAATAAAGTGCAACACGACTGGGAATTTTTGAAATATATGTATCTGAGGAGATACATTGTCAAGTTAAGGATTAAAGATTGGTTTCGATAGCATAAACTACAGCAAACTCTGTTAAAAAAAATATTTGCACCATTAAAAGATAAACTTTCCTTATCAGTATAAGAAAAAAGACACAACACGTTAGAGATGTCAACGTAAGTCCCAAGCGTGCAAATTGGTTTACCACTTCGTTTGTGCTAATCATAATGTCGATTTAGATAACATCAAGATCCTTTTCTCTGAAAGCAGTTTAACACAACGTCGTTTCCTTGAAAAGCTTTGCAACAATTTGTTTACACCAAATTTAAATGCAACAAAGAATTTTTAATATTTTGCCATGTTTTTTTTTTTGCAATTTCGCTCATGGATTTTTTCTTTTTAAAATAAAAATAATAATAATAATAATAAGCTTTATTACCCAACAGTTACTACCAATTACAGGATAATTTATTGGAACATTACAATAATGAAATATGTACATACAAGTTATACAATAGAACAAAGAAAAGAAGAAAAGAAAAATTAAATATTAAATATTATAGAGCATGTAGTGACAACGAATGCCAATAATATTTGTTGAAGTGTATACACCACATCAACCTGCCCCTTCCATCCAAACTATCCGAAATGAATTGCGTGACATGGCAGGAATTGGTAACGATGGATCTCGCATCCAGAAAACCATGCTGATACGGTGACAAATTCCGCCTAACAAATGGGTAAAGACCTGAATGAATACAGAGTTCAAAAATTTCCGAAAAATTTGAAAGGATTGCAATGGGCCTGTAGTTTGTGATAACTCTCTGATCACCAGTCTTCAAGACTTAGAAAAGTAGAGGAACTCAAAGAGAGTTGAAATATTTTGAGTAGCGGCCTCACGAAGACAAACTTGCAGTCCTTAATTAAGAAGGCAGGAATACGGTCATGTCCACAGGTGAAATCATTTTTCAAGCTATTAATAGCACTGATAATAATATCTTCCGAGAAGCAATCAAAATTAGCATTATTGCAGTTGCAATTCTGCATAGTGGGAAGGTCTGCAACAGAAGAGGGGGTACCAAAGACACTGCTGAGGTAGGCCGCAAATCCATTAAGTATGTCCTGCGGCGTATCGCAATTGTTGCCGTTATAAGACATGCGACCAGGTACACGTCTGTGTTTCCTTTTGTCTTTCATGAATGACCAAAATTCCTTTGGGTTATGCGAAACATTAGGCTGAACTTGACTCAAGTATGCATTGTAAGCGTCGCGAGATTGTCTCTTTACTAATAGACGGATATTTTTGAAATTGGCCAACGTAAGTTGTAACGTTTGAATTTCTTGAAAAAGTAATATTTCAACTTAATATTGGCTATTAAATCAGATGAATACCAACTCGGATAGCTTCTCGAGTGGCGAATACAATTTGGCACATATAAGTCAAGTGCCGAATAAAGTGTATTATAAAATATTTCTCAAGCCCCATTAACATCATTACACCCATCCGGCATCGTCCAGTCCGCATTCAAGAGATACAAGTAAAGTTCATTGAAATCACATTTCCTGAAATTGTAAGATCTAGAGTCAATTCTACGAAAACCAGCGCAGCCGCTACTTCCAGCATCGAGTTGTATTAAAAAATGAATATAATACTGTAATTTCGTTATAATTATATCGTGGGGATGAGAATGTACAGTTCGCTACCCTTCATTGCAAGTGTGTATATTGGATTGAGATATACTTCGGAGCTTTATGTTCATTTTATTGATTTTGTGTGTGACTGCTTTTACTTATTGTAGAAAAAAAAAACAAGAGAAAGAATGCTCATCTGTTTGTTTATAGAAGAAGTAGATAACATAAGAATTTTATTTCCGAAATATTTTATTATAGTAAGGTTTGAGACCTCATACTTGGTGTGTTTTCGTTGACTTAATGAATTATAATGTCATAACTTTGTGGAAAAGTTTTGAATGTTATGTCCAATTTCATAAAAAATATTTTAATGTGTATCTTTTAACAAATGCTAGTGTTGCTGGATTATGACAAACGTTTTTAAAATGCAAAAAGCGAATGTAGGTAACATCTAACACATTCCACCTGTAATATCTCTTATACATTTTTTTTATAAAAAAAAAATAAGTCTGATGAAGACTATAATTTTGTTTTTTAATAAATTATGCCCGTAACATCACAAAGATTTAATAACTAGTCTTCCGTTTTATATAATGCATACTGTGCTTTAAAAGATGCCAAAAATACCTGCTTTTGTCAACCTTTATGTAGCGCTATTTATTTTTCACGAATCAGAAGTCAAGGATTATAATCTTAAACACTTACATGAAAGTAAATTTACTTATTTTTACTTATGTTTCGATAGTAAAATTACCGGAAGTAATTCAGGTTTAGTATTTTCTTAAATTTCTTAATGTCCTCCCTAATTAATATTCAAATTGTTTTTTTATAGTAACAGCCCTAATTATATCTTTGAATAAGTAAAGCTTGCAATTTTTTTTTATAATAACAGTATGATTTCATGTTTTAATGTACAGTCTAATAAGAAAAATGATGTGACAAATTTTCCTATAATGATATTTTTTTACTATTTATTCACTTTTTTTTTACAAATTACATTGAATATTATATAAAAAACTATGCTTTATATCCAGCTTCGAGTTTTGTTTAATTAAATATTGATATTCATTTTATGGTTTATTTTCTCCAATTTCAAATTAAACAGATATTATTTTTACTATTTCAGTAAATCTAATTGACTGAATATCCTTAATTAGCATTCCATATCTAATTAGATTTGAAAAATTCAGAATACTTTATTAGCATCCTATTAAACACGAATATTTATTTACCCATCACAATATGCATAATATACTAAAAACTGCAATGTAAAGAAATCTTCATGATCCAATCAATTTATTTAGCAGTATTATTATAAATTCGAAAAAATTAACTATGTTTAATAAATGTCAATGTCATATTGGGCCGTGTATAGTTGCCTGTGCCAAGCAAAAATAAAATGATGAAAAGTTTATAGGCATTAGGAATGCTTTCATGTTGATAAGTTATGAGAGAATCATCAAATAACTTAAAGACTTACTCTATTTGCATTTGCCTACTGGATTTAAATCATTTACATTGCAAGGGATAAGTCTCGGTAGATTAAATGGTTGTGAAATGTTCATCAGGCGGCCTTGTACTTAAGAAATTTATTACCCACATCAAAGACTTAATATATACAGATGATTACCGCAGAAGCGTGTAAATATTTCAGCTAAAATTAGCGAGAATTGCTTCATCTACGCTTCGCTTTTAGTTGTGGAAATGTAACAAGATGAGGAGCGAAAAACGATGTGTGATATCTACTGATTTACATGAAATTCGATTATTATAAATGAGTTCTTTTCTTTGACGTTAATTACAATGTAAATGGTTTTTCTACAATTGGTAATGATTAGTAGGTATGTATAGAAATTTAGTATCTAACATGATGAGCAATCTTGACAAATTATCAGTGTCCTTGTAGTTTTCGATAAAACCCTTAAGTGTAGAGAAGTAATCTGTATTCTTAGATTAAAGAACTTGTTTCAAAGTGTAACTAGTCTAAAATCATCTAATATCATTTTCGTTAATTAATTAATATTTTTGTGATAATTTGAAAAAGCGTAATTTTCAATATTCTTTATCATGCAGAAAAAATCTTTCATTTGTACCTCCACCTTTGGCGGGGTATCCACGTGCTTCCGTTTCCTGTTGGTGTTTTAACGTACTCTATTGCTATAATTTTTTCTTCCATTCGACTGATTTTCCACAACATAAACCTGCTAAAATCTTCTCTCCTTTTACTATGAAGCAACATATTTTCTGATATTCTCCGCAGTACCTTCACAACAGTTCTATATAATCTTTTGGTTTTGAATGTGTTTTTAGTGTTGACCTTAATACATCCTTCCTTATGCAAAAGTCTTTTGCGGAACACCTTTTGATGAATTGCTGCTCTCACATTCGTAATGTTTGCTGCACGAACACGATCTGGCGACTTGTGGTATAATGAAGAACCACTTTCTCAAAAATTCTGCACTCACAGTTTAATGGTGTTACGGTGTTATGGTTACGCACCGCGTCATGTCGAGGTTTCTAGACGACGTTTCGGCAAAATCACACTTGCCATCTTCAAGTCTGCGATAACTGCCTGCTTCTGCTTCTTTTTATTCTTAAACAAAAAGCAGAAGCAGATGGTTATCGCAGACCTTAAGATGGCACTGGCGGCTGGTACTAAAAGGCACAAGCGCACGTCCACCCAACCACCAAGATAAACACAGAAAAAATTCGCATGTAATTAAGTGCATTAGGTATTTTATTTTATTATTTTTATGTATTTTTTAACGATGATATCAAAGTTCCCTTCCGCACCACACACACTAGCGTATGCCACCGCTCAAAACTATGTTACGGGGCACAAATTTGCCAGACTCCAGTTAACGTATTGCATTCATTGCGAGTGCATGTTTTCGTTGCGTTACCTTGAGTGTGTGATTTTAAACCCTTGAACTGACGTTTATTTTTAATGACGGAAATTAATTGTGTGCACGATCTTTTAAAAATTCGCTATCATTTGAGGAAAAACTTTTAATTAAGAAAAAAGGAAGGCCTATTCCAAAACTTCAAATAAACTACAATTTTACAAGTAAAACTCGAACTTACAATAGAGTATTCAATAGAAATATATATGAAAAGTATGAGTAGATATTGACTAACAAATAAACTATTTTGTCTTATTCACTTAATTTTTAAGAAAGATGTTAGCGCATGAAATAAACAAGGGTTGAATGATATCATCGCATATCGCAGAAAGGGCAAAGAAATAGGAAAATTCCGTTTCTCACATGATGGATTTTAGTGTTCTAGGCAAAATGGACATATATGAACAGTTAGACAGTTCTTATTTCTGACATACAATTAAGTACAACGAAGATGTGGAAAAAAATCGTCATATTTTGAGCCGTTTAATTATGTGTATAAAATTTTGCGGAGCTTTTGAATTGGCGTTACGAGGTCATGACGAGACATTGACGTCGGAAAATCCAGGTATTTATGTAGGCTTAATCAACTTTCCAGCCGAATTATATTATAATAATTCGATTACAATAGATATGAAAGGTTCACAAGTGTTTAGAGGCGCCTCAAAAACTTTTCAAAACGAATTGCTAGATGCAATGTTGCAAATTTACGAGCGGGAAATATTAAAAGAAGTTAAATCTGCAAATTTCATTGCTATGGAGGCCGATGAAACTACAGACACCTCTAATAATCAGCAAATGGTTGTTATTATTCGATACGTGTTTAATGCACACATTTTTGAACGCCTTTGGTCTTTTTTTAAGCAGGGAGGGGGGGGGGCATAAGGCTGAAGTATTAACAAAAACATTGCTGAATGAATTGCAAATAATATTAAATTCTCCTTCTGGGTCTGACAACAATAAACTAATCGCTCAAAGTTACGATGGGGGGGCCGTGATGAGTGGTAGACAAATGGTGTCCAAGCTATTATCAAAAGAACCTTTCCAGATGCACATTATATTCACTGTTACGCGCATCAATTTAATTTAATTATTGATCGAGCGGCACAGTGCAATAAAAATGTAAAAAAATTTCTTTGCAAATTTGCAGTCATTTTCAAGCTTTTTTTCTCGATCGCTAAAACGAATAATGTAATTCTTAATGAAATAATCAAACGTAAATTACCTCGCGCTGCTCCTACATGCTGGATTTTCAAATGTCGAACTGTGAACACACTATTTGAACACAGGATTTTATCAAAGAAGGTTTAGACAAAATTATTGACAGTTACTATAAGTGTGGTAAGTGATTTATTCAAACATTTGAATTGCTCGGAATTTCTCTACTGGTTCATAATATTTCATTTCATCATGCCACATGTTGAAATATTATTTAATCAGACTCAAATGCGCGGGATTGAGAGTGCTCAACTGCAAAAGGCAATTGAACAATTCCAACAGCAAGTTATTCACATTAGAAATCTAAGAATTTCTACTGACAATGATAATCTAGAACGCAATAATGAAGAACCTGCAAGGAAAAGACAAAAAACGATAGCTGGAGATAACAGAGCTGTTATTGCAAAGGAAGTATGTGACACTATTTTAGGCCAAATTAGCGACCGATTTGATTTTACGGATCACTTAAGTGCAGTAGAATTATTTAATTCTCAAAATTTTGAAACTTAGTCATTTATTTCCACAAAAACATTTTGATAAAACTGTGAAATCTTATTCTATGTTAGACAGTGTAAAATTAAAAAGTGAACTCTCAGCAATTTATGGGCGCGATGACATGTGTGACGTAGGTAGTGTTTTGCCACTTTTAGTGTTCATAACAAACAACAACCCAAAAAGGGTTTTGACGGAAACATATAAAGCTGTTGGATATTACTCGTACAACGCCCATGCCGACAGCAGAATGTGAACGATGTTTTTTCCAGCCCCAAACGCATTAAAACCTTTCTGAGAAGCACAATGTCAGAAGATCGACTGAACGAATTGGCGGTCCTATCAATAGAAAGATAGTTCATGCAGTTTATCCCGGATTTTAACAAAAAAGTCATACACGTCTTTACCAGCATCAAAAATAGGAGAATCGATTTTATGTACAAAAAATAGGTAAGTTTTTTTTTGTGCCCACCCTCTTTCATAACTCACGAGCCGTCACTGAAAGATGGCCAGTGTGATTTTGCCGAAACATCTTTCAGAAACCAGTACGGGTCTTTGCAAAGACCAATCAGTGGAAACGCGGAAGAAAACCCGGAATCAAGTGACAACATATACTACTACCCGCTGAAATCCGAAAGAAAAAATACATATATCTATACAGAGTACATCACGACGAGATTTCGTTAAAATAATTTAGAAAATTAATAAGAGTTGAGTTTTGAAATTTCGCAAATATTAGTTTCGCCTTAATTATTATAGTTATTTTTAGATAGCAACCTAAATTTTTTTCAACTTCATTGGATTGCACGTTCAAAATCATGGGCAGTATGTATTTACTTCCCTATAACTAAACGTGTTAGTTTCAGAGTTATTTTAGAAAATGTATCAATTCCTTTAAAGTTTTATTTTGTATAATCAGTTAGGCTATGGAAACTCATGTAAATAAATAAAAACAAAAGAAGTCATCGTTTAATAATGTCCTAAAACATTTAAATGAAAACTGCACAATATCGAGAAGAATTGGTCTTAATAATAGTTTCTAATAATCTTAAATAAAGTTTCCAAACACATCACCAACTCTTTCTAAACACTTTCTTAGTCTTTTTAAAATGTTCGTACGCGTGGCACGCTGAATCATGGTACCGTCTAGATTACTGAACGCGCCTCGCATCTGGCCATCATATCTTCTTTGGTGGTAGCAGGTATACTCTATACTTTATCTTTAACATATCCCCAAATAAAATAATCCTGGGGCGTTAAATCGGGTGATCGCAGTGGAAAACCATATGGTCCTTTATTTCCGACCACCTATCATAAAATATGTTATCTAATACTACTCCAACAGCTCTGGTACTATGCATGTGCATGCATTCAATTAATTTGCTGGTGCACCATCCATCTCAAACCATACAATACGAGCTTCTTCTGCGGACAGTGTATTTAAATTTAAATTTATGACGTTTCTTAAGATGTCAATAAATCGCTCATTATTTAAATTTTCTTCATAAAAATGCAAAGCAAATATTTTGTCATGTTTAATAGCACAAAATACATTAAAATTCCAAGACTCTTGGAAACGTCGTTGCCTAACAACTCGAGGATTATCTTCGGACCAAAAATGGCTATTGTGTCAATTAGATATTCCATTTCTGCAAAACTTTGATTCATCTGTCCATATAAGATTTTTTGTGAAATCGTTGTCTTCTTATGACTTCATTAAAAACCACTCACAATACTGCGCTCTTGTTACAAAATAAGCTTCATTAATGTGTTGAACAGGTTGCAATTTGTAAGCATGTCACTTGTTCTGTTTCAAAATTCGATGTATGCTCATTCTGGATGCACCTACTTCAGCTTCTGCATCCTTTAGAGAATTACTTATAGGATGTGCTGTAAAATAAGCAAGTGCTGTTACCTCCACATTTTCACTATCAACAACAGGTTTCCTTTTGGTTGTTTTCGGCAAGAATGATCCGCAGGAAATGCAATTTTTTAAAAGATTGCTTAAGATACTCTTGGTAGGTGTCGACCGATTTGGATATTTCTCTGCATAAACACAAGTCCTGTCGATTACGCTATTACATTCACCATATGTTATTATTAGATTTAAAAAATCATCGTTATTAAATCCAGGTTGCGACATTATTATTATTCAAGTATTCAGAAACGGAAGACAAAGAAAACGCTGAATAGCACTAGTAAATACCTTACTGATGACAGGTAATATGATTGCAACTTGTTTTTATTTATTCACATAAATTTCCATAGGCGAAACTAATATTTGCGAAATTTCAAAACTTAACTCTTATTAGTTTTCTATATTGTTCAAACGAAATCTCGTCGTTATATACCCTGTATATAATTAATGCACAAAGACTTGCATATCTGCCTGCATGTAACGACGGTCTATTACAAAAAAAAAACACTTTACTCTCATGCAAAAATAAATAATGCCGCTCCTTAAAAGAAAATCACAAATTTACCGTTACGTCCTAATTGACGCCTTTCATCTGAAATACCCGACATAATAACGCTAATGCCACTTTCCTCTTCTTCACCGGGGGAAAATTTTAAAACCTTCCACCTTGCGCCTTTTTTCTACTTTGTAGAATTAGCACTCGGCAAGAGCGCACACTTACCCCTATTTGAGTATCTAACGCCCGCCACTTGGTCTTGTAGTGATTCAATAGGGTGGTATGTAAATGTGTCAGTTTTCACGCCCTGATTGACTCAAGTTAGGGGGAGATGCCCCTTTCTCCAAGTCGCCCTCGCCGAAACACACAATGGCCTCAACCCTGCAGCTAATAATATCTTGTCATCGTGACAACTATGCACGACATTCACACACGTATACATTAAAAGGTTTGATGGATCTTGTTAGTCATACATTTACTAATCCTATAGTCGGGAATGCAAGTCTATATTAATTGAGGAACGATCATATAACATTGCTTTAAATTTATTTTGTTTAATATGTTTTAGGTTTGGTAGAGTGCATTTATTATACAGGCAAAAAATATTTATATATTGATAAATGACTTAATATTCAATAATTTACGCTGACGTCTACTCACAAAAATAAATGACTGAATGAAAATGTAATAAATCGGAAGCAGAAAAATGATTCAAATTTAATACAAATTCTAGCAAATAATTGTAGATATTTATAATTAACTTTTTGTACTCACCGCCTGTAAAGTGACATTTGGCGCATGTGTAGCTCGACTAGTAAAGAATATTTCCCGGTCGAGGCGACTGTAAAAATTGAAAACAACACTGGCTCTTTGGGTCATTTAAAAAAAAATCTAACTTGATAGTAATATAATTTAGTCTATAAAATAGTACTTCCCTCGACTATTCTACACTAAAAGTTGGGGAAATAGTAGTAATAATTAAAAATTCTTCTAATAAATTTGTGGCGCCATCTATTTGATGACATTTTAAGCGACATTCAAGCGCCATCTATTCGATCACATTGACATTCATATTGGCAGTTCATAATATTTTGTAATTAAACCAAAAAACGCAATAAATATAATATAAATTTATAAATATAAGAATAAAAACCTCATGTTTGCCATGTGTAAGAATATAATAACTTAATTTTAGGGAAAGGTGAGTAATAGTTACGTACATGAAATGCTTAAATTAATTAGGTAATCTATCTTAGGTTAGGTATGCTACTAATGACATTAATCAATAATATTTTTTTAATTTAATGTTCGTACAAAAGATATTGTACAAACCACTTGCTTGAAGACATCTTCCACGCATTCGCGCAATTAAAAGCACTCGCTTCCTGCGGTCACTCGTGCTTTCAAAGTGCGGTGATTCGGGAAAATAGTCCTCCCGCACTTGGTTCGTAAATAACTATAGCACATTTTGTCGACCTAGAAGTATAAACTATAAAAATTCTACAGTTACTAACTCCATTTTTCAATTATTACCCTGGTGTATTTTCTCTAGACATGATCATTTTGTGTAGTCGATATTAATGCTGGCATTATTGATATTCGAGGTGAAATTATAATTAAATCTTTTTTGTACTCACCGCCAGTAAAGTCACATTTGGCGCATTTGTAGCTCTACTGGGAAATACGTTTTCCCGGTTGAGGCGACTGTAAAAATTGAAAAAAACACTGGCACTTTGGGACATTTAAAAAAAAATCTAACTTGGTAGTAATAAAATTTAGTCTATAAAATACTACTTCCCTCCACTATTCTTCACTAAAAGTTGGGGAAATGGGAGTAATAATTAAAAATTCTTCCAAAAAAATTGTGGCGCCATCTATATGACGATATTTTAAGCGACATATTAAGCAAGATCTATTTGAACCACATCGACATTCATATTGGCAGTTCGGAATTGTTTATATTTAAACCAAAAAACGCAATAAATGTACTATATATTTATAAATATAAGAATAAATACCTCATATTTGCCATGTGTAAGAATATAATAACTAAATTTTAGGGAAAGGTGAGTAATAGTTACGTACATGAAATGCTTAAATTAATTAGGTAATCTATCTTAGGTTAGGTATGATACCAATGACATTAATCAATAATATTTTTTTAATTTAATGTTCGTACAAAAAATATTGTACAAACCACTTGCGTGAAGACATCTTCCACGCATTCGCGCAATTAAAAGCAGTCGCTTCCTGCGGTCGCTCGTGCTTACAATGTACGCTCATGCGGGAAAATAGTCTTCCCGCACTTGGTTCGTAAATAACTATTTCACGTTTTTCGTATGTCAGCAACCTAAAAACTAAACAAACACGAATTTTGTCGCTACAGTAAAAAGTTTAATATTGTAACGTTTTCGGGTTCGCAATAAACAACTCGTGCAATTATTTATTTAAAACAGTCTGTATATTTATACATTTAAAATTAATTACAATATAAAAATGTAAAATTAATGTATCACACTTAAAATAATACAATCTAATTTAACGCAGGTATTTATTTCTATTACTAATATTTAATGTCCGTATATTTATATCACTTCTATTTATATGACACGGTATTATTTATGTGTTTATTGCACTAACACTTAAGAACTATTATTTCTTTCTTATATTTATTTCTACGCGCGTCGACTACCTAAGGAACTTCTTTATCCCGAATTTCTCATCCATCGGTGCAACTGCCTTTTTATATACGCGTTTGAAACATCTGGAACATACCAGATAAACGCCAGTGTTCTTCTCGATTTTTGTAGAACGTACAAGACATTCTGTCTCTATGCAGTACAACGCAATTGGAAAATTTATTGCTTTATGATGTTTACCAGTCGCGTCGAGATGATTTACAACCTCTTTTTATTGTCGCTCGGAAGTGTGCCTTTCTTTTGTTGTCGCACGGATGTCTACTGGTTTCGTTACAGTATTTATTTCATATTTTTCCAAAGCTTAGCCTAGTGACAAAATTTTGTTTGAAATAATTTAAGAGTATTACTTTTTTGGGTATGCTTACATCAAATACGTATATGTAATGTAATGAAAAATGAACTAGCTTTCTTAGCAGTAGCGGCAAATGATTAGCAAATAATAACAAAATGACAATTGGCTGTCATCTAAAAAAAAAAGTACAATGGCAAAAATAATTTAAAATTTTTTTTTCTTCTATCTTTGCGATTGTAATTTTTTTTGTGGCTGACAGCCAATTCTCGTTTTGTTATTATTTGCTAATCAGCTGCAGCTACTGCTAAGAAAGCTAGTTCATTTTTCAATACATTTGTATACCTGGCAAAGAATTTTAATATATTTTACTAAATGCCTGGCTGAGATTAGACAATACATATTAAGTGCACTATTAACCACTGTTGTCTTACACTTGACCATTTTGGATTTACATTTTAAGGTAATACTACGCATTTATTAAATCTACGCATATTACTCCTTTAACATACACTTTCTTAGTTATGCTACACTGACAAACTCAAACAAGGTAGAAACATATATGTATGTAGCTAAAAATTCATCTTGGTTTTCTAATTGACTCACATGAATAGTATTAACAGCTCTGTTCGTAATTTCTAATTACATAGTTGCGTCGTTATTATTTATGTATTTGCATTAAATGCATGTTTATTGTAGACCTAAACCTTTTGATGGGATTGCATAAATAACACCGGTTGTCCTATGCTTATTTGTTTAGATGTTCACTTACACATATTTTATTTTAAATTCTATATTTGTCACTGTAGTATTTTTAGATAAAAACCAATTGTCATTTTGTTATTATTTGCCAATCATTTGCCGGTACTGCCAAGGACTCTAGTTCATTTCTTCAATACATTTGTATATTCGGCAAAGAATTTTAATATATTTTACCAAATGCCTGGCTGAGATTAGGCAATACACATTATTAAGTGCAGTGTTAACCACTGTTGTCTTACACTTGGACATTTTCAATTTAAATGTTTCTTAGTCATGCTACACTTTTTTTTAAAGGAAAATAGAGATATTGGATAAATCAGCTGAAATGCATCTGCAGACACGTATTTTTGACTCATTGGTATTCGTCAGTCCAGTGTAGCCAAAGAATAAGGTTTCAGAAGACACACAAGTGGATAATGTCTGCTGCATGGCAACGTTGGATAAATCCTTGGGTGTCCAGGTGATTCCAAGTAAAGCCATAATTGGTAGTCTGTCGTCTGATGGTCTCCGATTATTGTCTTTTCATCTCCAAAGTATTCATTGGCTATACTGCACTGACGAAGACCGCTGAGTTAGACACACGTGTGTGCAATTGCATTTCAGAGGATTTACCCAATAACCCTGCTTTCCTATTTCTTCATTAACCCGCATTAAATTTCCTTATTGATGTATTAATAAAATACAAGCCTACTGATCTAATTAGTAATTGATTTGAAGTAATAATAATTAAATGATTATTATCTAATTAAGTGTCACTCAATATTACCAACTAATCAATGTTCCCAACTTAAAAATTTGGGCCACACAACCTTCATTTGAGATTGGTCACGCTGCAGAAAAATTTGTTTATTCCAAAGTTATAAAATTCGTAATTCCATTTAGTTTCAAGATAAATAATTATTGTGAAATTCTAAAGATAGATTAGTTAGAAATACATAACATTTGGTTAATAAATATTTTGTTATTCTAATTTTGTTACATACAAGAAACAAATAATAATTACTTTGTTGTTGACAACAATCGCTAGATTTTCAAGTCAAACAAATAAATCTTTGACGGTAATTATTATTTATTTTCAAAATGTTTGCTGAAAAATAAGTCGTTCTATTGTTACCTGCTTTGTACAGTACATACCATGATTATGTCCTATTCGAGAGGAGGATCGCGACCAACTACTCTCATCAAAGTAAATACTGACAAATCTCTTCACTACTATACGCTAAATAAAAGCAAAAATCCCCTCAACTCTCCAAGCAAGGGAATTATCATTAAGAAGTTCTTTGTTAAGGTCGGACGAAGTTAAAGCGTAGACAGAACGAACTCACGGTGTACGAAGACAAACCGTCTACAAATCAGAAAGATTATTTTAGGTCATTCCTTCAAAATGAAACAGATTTAGATTATCGTTCCGTTTCAACGTCGAGCAACAAATCGGTTTAGCATGTCGGGGCCTCTAACGTAAATATGCAAATGAATGACACAGACAACTTCATAAAATAAAGTGAAACTTTGTTAAGGAGTTCATTAAATTACTGTTTTGATTAATCATTCTTTCGCAATAACTCCATTACGCTGTCAGATTAATCAATTCTACCTGACCTATTTCGACTGTAGGTACAAAGACCAGGGTTGCACAGAATTTTTTAGAGGACGTTGGTATTAAACAAAAGGCTGATGTATACTTAAATAAATGTAGATTTTAAGAGAAAACTTAAAAAAAATTAAAACATTTTTATAATTAATAAATTTATGAGGTCATATATTATAATTTGCCTGATATGCAATAACTAATTTCAGAGAATAAAATATGAAAAACATTCAAATAGAAATGTTATAAAATTGCTTATTTGCGATTGATTTTTCTAAAGTTGTTTGAAATGTTAAGTATAAAAAAATAAGTTTTTCCAACAACGATTACTACTAGATGGGGATTAAGAGCGTTAATAACTGCAGTATTTCTAACCTGTATTTTTGGCACGCATAAAATATTAATGACTGATTTCACTAACCTATAAAACTAAATAATAACTACTTGAAGTACTAAGTTCTATTAATTCTGTTGCACTATATACGAGGATTGTCCAGAAATTAAAAAAACCCTACCCAGCGAAGACATGCGCGCCCATTAGCTCTTTCCCTCGCTTCAGAACAAGCTGAATTTTGTTGCTGAACGATTGTTCGTTTTTGCTCGGTAAATTTTCAAAATGACTGCGCACATTGAAAATTTCGCCAAATGTGAAGCGCGTAGTTTCATTCGTTTTCTCAAAGCCTATCGAAATTTATAGGCAAATAAAGAATGGATATTGTGATAATGAAATAAACGAGGTTTCAGAACAAGCCTGCTGTTCTTCCAGAAACTGAAGTTTATATAATTACATTAATTAAGTTCATAGGTTGTGAAGCTAGGATAAAAGTACCAAAATATCTAAAAAAATCTAGTTCAACTTACACTTCGCTCACCAATCACAAACGGAGAATCACTACTCAGCAAACTTTTGGCAAAAGATATATTTGATCGGAAAGCTTAAGAAAATTCCATCTGAAACTCATTATCGATATCAAAGTGTTAAGTAACGTCATCATCGCTGGAATGCAAATGTCCAGCAATACTGGAGGACGAACGTTTGTTATTAATAATACTCTAAAATATTCTTGGGTTAGCTTTAAGTTCTGATTCCATCTCAGCCTGGTATACATTATAAACTCTATGTATCTCGTTCTTAACAAGATGTCTAATGCGTGGCTCTTGGAAGTATAGAACGAACTCCTAATTACTCATACATTCCCAGCCGAATGGAAAATGGCCAAAATTATACTCATACCGAAACAAAGTACAGCGGGACAACCGAAATCCTACAGACCAATATGTGTTTTGAACACCTTGAGTAAGTTGTATGAGGTTCTGACAAATCAACAGTATGGATTTAGAAATGGACGATCAATGCTACAGGCACTAGAAATAATTAAAAACGTAGGCGAAAAAAATGGGAAAAGTGGAATGTCTTGGTAACTTTGGATGTCCGGAATGCTTTTAATACGTTGGCACTTAATTCTGAAAGGAAAATATCTCAGTATCTCATAAATATCGTAGCTGACTATCTTAGAGGAAGATATATCCAAATAATAAAAAAGGATAAGAGGGAAGTCCAAGCAGGTGTGCTACAGGGCTCAGTTCTGGGTCCTACATTATGGAATATCTTCTACAATGATGTGATGGAAGTTGCATTGCATGGGCGGGCAAAGAGCATTGCGTTTGCCGATGATCTGGCGCTGATAGTGACTGCGGCACCAAAGCAGATCTAATGAGAATTACTAATGAAAACCTCATGAAGGAAAACGAACTAAAGCGTACGCCAGAAAAGACAGAAGCGCGTATAATGACTAAGAAAAGAAAACGTGAAGGGTTTACATTCAAAATAGACACTGTGAATATTGTGCCAAAGAACAATACCAAATATTTGGGGATCTTCTTTGATACAAGGTGTATCTTCGCTGAGCATTTAGGAAGAATGGTCCAAAGGGCCAAAGATAAAATGGCTAAATTTGCGGGGCTGATGCCAAATATTGGATGACCAGTGAGCTTCAAGAGGGTGATTATTGGCGTGGTGGTCCACTCCATACTATTGTATGGAGCACCGATATGGGTGGGAGCGCTGAGTATTAGAAAAAACTGTCTACTGTTGCAAAAGGCGCAGAGGAATTTATTAATTAGAGTCTCTGCTGCATATAGGACCGCACCAACTGTGACTCTTCAGATTCTTACTGGGATTCCGCCGATCGATTTAATGGCGCAGCAGAGGAAATATATCTATGAAGAAAAAGGAAAAGACCAGGTAGAAATGCAAAAATCAGAACTCTTGATGCATGGCAAGATAGGTGGAATTGCAACACACTCAGAGGACATTGGACGGAGGAGCTCATATCGAACTTGAAGGAGTGGATGGATTGCAAACACAGAATTGTTGACTACTATCTCACACAGGTTTTGACAGGGCGTGGTGTTTTCAGATCATATGCAAATAGATAGGTAAAGCTGCCAGAGAGGAATGTGTGTACTGCGACTGCATTGACACTGCAGAGCATACAATTTCAAATGTGTGCGGTGGGATGGCTAAGAAGCAAATAAGAAGTTGGAGAAAGAAGTAACACCAAGGAATCTAATAGGAATGATTTTAGGCTGTAGAGAGCCTTGGGATATAGTACATCATATGATTAAGACTCTTATGAAAGCAAAGGAAGAAGAAGAAAGAAAACTGCAGAACGGGCGGTAGAGACACAAGGTCAAAGTAATTGACTACCCAGCGATTTCGTGATGTAAACATCAATATATGATGATTCCACAAAATGCGCTAGGGGAAATAGAGTGTTTTTTGTGGGTAGGCGGTTCGTTTTAGACTGGATTCCCACACTACCGTGTTGTTCTAGACAAAGCACATGGTGTCCATAAAGGATTTTCACATATCAAAAAAAAAAGATGTCCTATAAAACGCGTTTACCGCCATATTTACATTGGAGTAGATATCCAGGCCAGTCAGTATTTGCTAAATTTAGGTATAAAAAAGCCAATTCTGCCTTACGGAAGTAGTATCGTAAGTTAATACGCAACACATTTAATCATGTCAGGTTACTATTGAATAAAAAAGATCTGCATGCTTATGATTCGTTTAGCAATAACTCCATACATTTAGATCCTAATAATACTGAGTTCTTACCTCTTGCATTCAGTGTGGATTTTAGGGTGTCCGATGTCTACAGGTTTGTCTGATAACATTTCCATGTAAAGTCACTGTAGCCTTATCTGACATCTGGTAAAAAACGGATTATTATCACATATTGGCATCGGTTGATCGCAAAAGTCTAGTATAATTTGAAATTTCCTTGTCTGACAGTAATATGTCGAGTTGAATATTATCAGTGATTTTGTGACGACTTTGAGGGTTATCGCGAACATGCCCATCTTTGGAAATGTCTTGTAAATCTTACTCATCGCAGAAACATACTTAACGTAGTTAACTTTAGAAGAACAAACAAAAAAAAGCGCTTGATTTGGTTTGGTGTCTATGGCTTCCACATTCCACGGGAATGTCCCACAAGCTCTGAATCCATTCGTTATTATTTCAGGTCTCATTGGTTGTTCTATAACACATTTAAGAATAGGTGCAAAATGTTCCTTGGTAATATCTTCGATCAGATGATTTCTTCTCCATTCGATTACACCCTTGCGCCAACCATCTTTTAAAGGCTTAAATGCAGAAACGTCGCAAGGCTGCAAAATCCTAGTCGCATTCGGGTATAAGGCTATTAGAATGATCTTATGTTCTGTACAAAGATCACTTAGTTTCCTGTCTAAGTGAGTTTGATGTCCATTCACAAACAAAATGACAAATGACTGCTTTTTTAGGCTTGGGTAAAATACATTTTGTATGTATTCTTAAAACATCTCCCGCTTCATCCAACCAGTGTCGCTCATGCCTGCTCTTCTTTTTTAAGTCTTTTATTTGGATACACTATAAGGGGAGGAGTGCTGTCTCCTACTGCATTAAATGAGAACATCACCGTAATTGAAGCTTTGGCTTGACCGGAATCAATCTCGTATACATTCTTGGCTCCTTTACGCGCCATAACTTTATGTTTTTGTGGGCAAAGTTGAAACCCTGTTTCATCCCCGTTACAAACTCGTTTAGGGTCATCAAGTATTTTATCGTAACTTTTTGTACAAGATATGAATGAATATCAGCAAACCAACGCCTAATATCCTTTTCACTAACGTTAGATGAAGCAGATGTTACAGCCTCTGGTTTTCTTATAGCAAGATCTGGATGACGCCTCAAGAAAGCCTTGTACCATACTTCATCTGGACAATTATTGGTAAACGGGTTTTTACGGGGAACTTCTTCTAAGAATTGCTTCACCGAATAGAAAATGTCTTCTTTGCGGCGAGGAAAACCTTTCCGATGAGATTCACTTATCCATTGGACTAAAGTATTTTCCTCCTCTAAGGACACAACTGAAGGAGGAACATGTCCAGGCTTTACAAATTTATCAGATAATCTAAATTGCAACGTTGAACGGGGAATACCAAAGTGTTTTGCCGCTACTCTTTTAGACATTCGATGAAATGATATAGCGCTTAATGCATTACTAAGGGCAGTTTCGCAATATTTTTTCTTGTATTTCTCGTCTTCTATTGCTTTTGGCATTTTTCTAGATAAAAACATTCTTAGATTAAGAACAATCTTGGGTTCAAACTTAGAGAAAATGTTCACCAAGATGAGTGATTGGCATACCAAATTTTACAGTAATTGGCCGGAGGCTTGTAATTGTACAGAACCGTTAAATTGAAGTTCGTTTAGAACGAGAAATTGTAAAATCGATTTAAAAAACATTTTAAATACGAAATTAATCAAAAACATTTTTTTCCTTAAATACACTAATTGGCAGGAGATGCCAATAACTGTGGTTTCAGGATGATCTTAGATATAATTAGTGGCCCCCATTCAAAAACACAGCTTCAACAGTATTTTTTAGGTTATGCAAGCATTAATGTTAAATTAAAGTATCTGGGAAGCAGTTTCAATAATAATATAACGTACAACCATTCGAATTTTTAATTAAAAAATATTAATAAACTGAGCTGCACTTACCAGGCCGAGAAAAAAACCGCTGCAACAAACCCAGGCACAGAATGTTTTAGGCGGTAATTTTCCATGCAGCCAACAATCACAAATAAAAATACACAAAAAGAACAAGAAAAGCTCCCAGATATTAAATATATATGAAACAATCGTAAAATTAGTTGCATATCCTCATTTAATACAATTAAACCGAAAAAGGCCAATAACTGTGTGGGGGCCAACGACTGTACGGCTTACCCTACATTTACTTTATTTTGCCTTCATGCTCCTATGTAGGTACTGTCAGAAAACATCTTTTTGAACATTGATAGAAATTTACAAAGTAACAATTAAATTTATTAAGAAATCCAAAAGTTTAGCTTTTCCATTTTAGAAAAATAAATTAAGCTTTTCTCGGATTCATTCTTGAGTTAGATGGAAGTTCTTTTTCCATCATTTAGAGAACTTTATAAAAGCTATTTAAAGTAGTAAAAATGCAAGGTTGACATTTAAAAAATGTTTGATGACTTCACAACTTTGTTATGATCATCAAGAAAACCAAGCAGATATCAACTATAGAAAACTTTTCGAAAATACTAATTGATATGTTTTTGCATTTTCCCTAAAAGTCATCTGTTTCAATTTTATTTAGGTAATTCTAGACTTTTTGGCCTCACTGTATAGTAAGTGCCAATAAAAACACATTTTCTGAAAGCAAAAATTTAATTATGGATTAAAAGGGGAATATCGGTCGGTAGTTTAATTTTTCTGTTTATAATTTATCTTTTATCTATATTTTCGCTAGACATAATGTAAAAATGCGAAATTAATAACACATACTGGAAAACAGTAATGATATCTAGTACATTTATCAATTCTTAGATGTTGAATTATACATATTCCATTATATCTTTAATATTTATTTACTTTAAACTTTTATAGTTTTGGAGTTAAAACAAAACTCTTTACATGTAGTGAGCTAGAATTTCTAGAAACTTATTTGATATAATATTACAAGAAGAACTACGTGGAGATAATAAGTTCCAAGAAAATCTGAAAGATTCTATAAAATGTAGTTACACACGAGTTCGTAGAAAGATTCCCGCGAAGTTAAAATCGCATATTCGGTGCATGAACACAATTTTAAATTAATTCATTTTTCTTGGTAATGCACGTCGTCCACTCTATCTAAAGTTTTTAACAGTGCGTCGCTAGATGTGAGTTTTAATCGCTGTTATATCTCGCAAGAGCTGAGAAAAACGTGCATAATTTAGCACATGATACAATAATTATCTTTATTACATGCTTTTGCGGTTTTTCATAAAAGTACTTTTATACACATTTGCTAAAGGTGAGAAGCAAGTATGTAAGATAAATATATACTTTAGTGAAAAAGTTAGAAAGGTGATCCTGATGAAGATGTAAGAGATTCATTAGAGTGAAATATATTTATTTGTTCTTTTATAAAAGATAATAATATAAATGGATAAGGAAAAAAAGTCTAATAAAACTCAATTGATTAACTCAATATTATTTCAGTACCTTCTTCGCGAAGTTAACTAGAAGGAACATGAATCAATAAAAGAACAACTTTTTTTAACAAGATTAGTTACAAATAGAGATGGCCACTGATAAAAATAACCATAATAAAATAACGATATATAAAAAAAGAACATACAATTTCAAATTTATAAAAATTGATTTAGTGTATTAATATATTCATATACAGGGTGAGGCATTTATCTAGAGATGAGTGAGTATATCGCCAGCAAGATGTTTTTAAAAAAAATGTTTCAGACAAAAGTTATTTGATTCAGAGGGGGAAATGCAACCCCAGTGCTTATTTTTCATTATGTGGGTTCAAGGTTATTTCAAGAACAACTTCGATTTTCTCAAATGGAAACCTGTACTTTCCTCATCAGTTTCGCAACTTACGGAAGAGAACAAACAACTTTTGTTAGAAAAATTAGACCTTCATTTCTTGATATATTCAACTTTGAAATCTATTTACAGTACATAGATTCGAAAGTGAATATCAATGTCAAACCTAATTCAGAGCTTCACACAAGGCTGCAAGGCTTTATAGCAGATGCTCAAAATTATGACCTCCGACTTCGATACACTTATTAATTCATTTATAAAAGATTGATGTGTATTCAACAGAGGCTCTCTATTAATATTGCTCCTTTATGTTCTCTCAAGTTGTTGGTTGCGTCTGGTATACCTTTTTTTTTAAGATAACCTCAAAAGAAAAAGTCCACAGAAATGAGATCTGGTGATCTCGCAGGCCAATAAATTCGACCGCTTATAGGTGAGGCATTATCTTAAAATTCCTATGAAGTGTAAACAAATTTCAAAGTTGAATATCTCATGATATAAAGGTCCAACAAAATAATTTTTCGAACAAAAGTTATTTGTTTTCTCCGTAAATTGCGGAACTGATGAGAAAAATATAGGCTTCCATTTGAAAGAATAAAATTGACTTTGGAATAACCTTGAACCTATTCACCGAATGAAAAATAAGCATTTCCGTTGCATTTCCTCTTTAAATCAACTAACTTTTGTCTGAAATTTTTTTTCCAAAAACGGCTTGTTGGCGAGATATTCGATCGTCTCAAGTTAAATGCCTCACCATGTATATTTAAAGAGTAACAACGTTCAAAATTAAACAAAGTAACCAAAGACGTTGCATCAAAAAAAAAAGCCTCTGCTACAATAAATGCAAAATGATGGAGCATTTTAAACCTGCTTTTCTGCAGCCACGTCCTGATCCGTATCCTTTCTTGCATTTACAGTACAGGAATTTGACGAATACTTCAAGAACAGGAGCTTTAGTTACGATTGGAGGAGGTCAAATGTTATTTCGTTTCCATTCTTGATTTTTGAAAACACCGTAATCTCAACTTGATGGTAGGTTCAGAATGCAAGCTGACATATTGCTTTTTATCGCTGATGTGGTAAAATGTTACCGGTGGGAGTCCAAAGATATGTTTTTTTGAAAAGCTTCGCTGAGTGCAATTAAGAAGTGTTTTCTTGCAGCAATGATGGTGTTGGATTCTACAATTTTTAAACATCTTCAGAAAATTCTTTTTTCCTTGGCCGAAGATTGTAGACGCTAAAAGCATATAAAAACGAATGGTGTCTGCCATTGCTGTATCCAATCAGAGCGTCGAAAAGAAAGAATCAAGCTATCATTAAGTTTAAGTACTAAATGAAGAACGATCATCATCTGAAAACGTAAGTTTTAGTGTAGAAATACTAAGGTTACTGAAGAACCGAAAAATTGAAAATGTACACCGAAAAAAATGTAGAAAAATAAAGTTACCTGATCAAGCGTTTCAAAGCAGAAAGAAACTGAATGATTTAAACAAGGAACATTATAAATTGTTTTGAATATCTGAAATTCAAAACAATTAAAACAAAGCTTAGTGGTAGAGTACTGTATGTATTCCATTGTAAAGGTTCGCATTGAATAATAAATTAACAATATTTATTAAAAGTTCTAAAAATTTATGAGCTTGTAATTTAGTTTCATATTTAATTAATGTTATAAACTAATTTCAAAATTCTTATTTTATATGACAATCATGTTTTGATCGTTGATGTTATGTTGATCTTGGAATTTAACATCGTTGAAACTGCTCTTTTCAACACCTAAAAGCAATGCTTTAAACTATTATATTTAGTACTTTCGTATTTAAAATCAAAGAGAACGTCACATACATCTCGTGAATATAGCAGTTTGTATCATACACTGCGATAAAATATCTTTAAACAAATTAATCTTGTGGAAACACGAATGATATTTGTCGTGCTAAATTTGTGTTGAAATGTAGTTACGGACCGCAAGCTACATTAAGCTCTGCTCTTATAAATCAAAGCTCTCCGTCAATATGTTTACATTAGCGGTAAAATGGATAGTACCTAAATGCGCTCTCTGATTTATGGATAATGTAAATTACCGTGTAAAAGTGCAACTAATCTAACGTTCCGGTATACCATACATACGTTCGAAATGTCGCGACATGAAACTACCTACTAATTTTCTTCGATGTAAACACATAAAATAATTTGTTTCGATCTATGTATAAAGTGGAGCAATACTTGGTAATAAAAATTCTATGTGAATTCTGTAAACAGGTATTTCATGTTTCAACTAAAAATTGCTATAAGTTGAATGAAATCGATTATAGTGTATATAGGTACCTCCCCAAAGTTGAGTGACACAATGTAGAATAATCCCTATCTCTAAATTAAGATATTTAACTTAAAGTTGAACTTTAGAAATAAAATGTAAAATTATTTGTTTTGCCATCTCAACCCAAATTATTATAATTGAAATGATTAAGTAAAAGGGGTTTCTGTACATTAATAATAAAATACTATTTAAAATTTTAATAATTCTTATATTAAAATCAATGAATCCTGTATCTATAATTTTACAAACAACCCAAGAAGTAACATATATTTAAAAAGCAATTCTAATACATTTGAATTAAATTTCTTTTTAATAATTCTTAAACTAACACAAACATTTCTGTAGGTCCTTTGTTCAATTCAATCGTAAGCTATAAACGCCAGAATTTATTACATACAATGCACATTCTATATTATACGTGTTTATATCGATACTTGTGAACATATTAAGTTACTTTACACATATATTTGTTAGACGATAATTATTTAATTATTTTCTGTTTGAACTTTTATTTTTACAGTTTCTCCTCTTTTATTACATAAAACATTACAGTCATTAAACAATAACCATTTAAATAATACCTTATCTAAATTCTTATGATTCATCTTCTTTTATGTACTGTTTCCAACAGGAACTTCGGGCTGCTTATTATCGACGAAATCTTCTTTATTTCTACGATGTTTTCAACGGCATCATGTGCTTGTTCTGCCACTCGAAATGCAATCTCTATTTTAACAATATAACAGGTTGCACAATTACTTCTTAGGTGCAATTTTGATCACTACTTTACTACGTTTTCTCGGTAGTAAATTATTCCCCTCAGTGAGCGGGCACCTTTAAGGTGCCCGCACCTTAAAGGTGCCCGCTCACTTCGGCGAGGCGAAGCGAAGCGAAGAGAAGCGCATTTATTACGCCTGATAAAAATGCACGTAATCAAATGGGTGCCCGCACACTATAGCGTCGCGTGCCGAAGCGAAGCTTACGTACATTTCTATAGGCGTAATAAATGCGCATCTCTTCGCTTCGCTTCGCCTCGCCTCAGTGTGCGTGCACCTTTATATGTATTTGTAATCATGGTCAACAGTACCTTGCTATCGCTGCCCGATAGTAAGGCCATCATATAACTTCGATTTACATTCTTAACATTCATTCCGCTAACCTCAAAATATCGATCCTTAAGCAACGCCATCTAGTGATAGAATAATAAACCCAAAAGAATTATTTTCCAATTTTTATTGAAATAAACTTGAAAATAACACTTTAAACATTAACTTCGTAATAATTAATATTAATAATTTTAAAATAATAAAATAGAAGGAAATAAAATTAAAAAAAGTGTTACTAAAAATTAAGTTGTTGGTTAGTTTCCAGAATAACAGTTTTAATAAAAAAAATGTTCTTTCCAGCAATTCAATAAGTAAAACTAATTGGGGTTCAATTATATTGCAAAGTGTTTGAATTTTATACATGAATTTTTGGATTTTGAAATGTTGCAATATTATAATACGTAATCGACGGTTTCAATTGTATTTGTATGGATTTTGAGGCCATTAAAATGCCACATCGCAATATTTACCTCATAAGATTTTTAATCAATCTGGCATGAACTTTAGTTAAGCCTAACATGTAGAAATACTTCTTTACAGCATCGGAACATAACGATTTTGTTAAGACATAATAAAACCATATCTTTGTTGTACAGTATACCCAAATATAACAATAAACTTATACATGCATATGCACTTATTAAAAGAAATATAGAATATTTTCAAATATCAAAATGTTGCATTCTCTAAACTCATTTTTTCTTTGTATTTCTGTAGATATTTCATGTACTTTTTTCACTTTCGCACTATTACAATATGCTAATTTTTTCACTTAGAGTGACACACTCTTTGGTGCTGCGTATACTAAACCTATTGTATTTCTATGCAGAAATTTCAAGACCGAGCAAGATTTGCTTTAACACTAATCACTTTTTTTTGGCATTTTTCAACATTACGATGATAACAAGGTACATTATTGGTAGATAATAATAAAAGCATTTTAATAATTACTATAGCATCTTTATTTATCCAACAGATACAAGTCTAATTACAGAACAAAAATTGAAAATGTTGAAATATTTATAATAAACCCACTTTTCTGATTTCCTCTTTAACCCTATAGAGGTAACCTTGTTTCAGGACACATTAAAGATAACACACCTCAAATTTATGATACATAATATTTAATAACTTTAAATAATTGTTGAAATGTTTTAATAATGAAATTAGTAAACTAGTTTTATCAATCAAACTTTAATAGATATACCTAGTTAAAAGAAAAGACAACAATTTCTACACATTATGTTACACATTATGAGCAATATGGCTTTTTGCAGCGGTTGTAGAAATATGTCGTCATGCGTTTTTGTTGGTCAGATGGAACAAATGCTTCGTTTCTACCTATGGTTCGTTTAATGATTTATGTAATTCATGGGATTGTTTACATTCATCTGGACAATCTTTATCATGGCTGATCTATAGTTTAATCCACATGAAAAATATAACAATCTTAGAAGCGCCTTAATTTCTGCGGCACTGCCAAATAGTTGTATTTTCATCTTTGTACTTTTGGATCTTACATTTATTTCGGCATTTGTGTGTTTGACGATACTGTCGATCATTGAATTTGTTATAAGTAGACTAAATATATCAAAAGGTGAAAGCTCTGCTTTTGTGAGATCTTTTGGTATTTGTATATATCACATATGAATATGAATGATATGATTTATACAGATACCGGATTTTTCGTTAGAAATTGTACAACATTTGAGAAGTTACTATGAAATAACGACTGATGATAAAATACTTATTATGGGCTCAATTAGTAGAGATATCTTTTCAGTACCTAAAATTAGTGTTTATTTCGACATATCTATGCATGTTCTTTAGAATTACATACCAGTCGCTAAAGTTAAAAATTCTAAAAAAAATTAAATGGAACAGTCTGTATATTTGTATGTCATTGAAAAGTACTTAAAATTTACTAATTATAAATATGTACTTTCTTCTGCCTGTGGGCGATTTTTCGAAAGTTATTGGATATTATATCTGAATAAACCCGAACATGACTTAAAAATATTAGTTGCCATAAAAAGTTTGGAAGTTCATGAATTAGCAGTAGTATTAAAAAAATGATTGTCTGCTGGCACAAAGATATACAACCAAAAATATCCAAATATGGGACTGCCATCGAAAAGTGCTCTTCAAAAAATGTTAGTTTAAATTCTATGTGTATTACATCAAGATCTGCTGAGGAAAGTTTTTATTAATAGAGTTGCCTTCTGTAATACGATGTTGAACAAAATAAATGACAACCACAAAGTTGTATCTCAGATTTTATATATTTCAAATACTAAAAAATATTAACATACTATAAAACCAAACATTAAACCAAACTTATAATTAGTTATGCTTTAAAATAGTAGCTTGTATGATATTGCAAAAGTTATAGAAGTTTTCAATAACATACATTTAAATACATGTATTGACGATTTGCTTTTCAATTTATAAATCTATATATTACTTCTCTAATTTCAAAGTAATTTAAAGTTTAGTCAAAGTTTGACTATAAACAATTTTTTGACACAGAGCGATTGCGATATTTTAATTATTGCTAATTCATGAACTTCCAACCTTTTAATTACACTAGTTTTAAAATTTTAATAAAGATTACTTATTTCTAAAAAGAAAATATTAGAAGTAACTATTTTCCTTTAATTTTAGTTATGCTATGTGTAATTAAGTCAAGGAAACTCATATTTTTAAATCGTAATCAGGGTTATTCTGATAATATCTTATAACTTTTGTAATATCGCTCACTAGAAAGTATATAGTTTTCATTAGTAAAATTTAAGTAGGTACTTTTAAATTACATATAAATATACAGGTTGTTCATTTTTTTTTTTTTTAGAATTTTTAACTTTAGCGAATGGTATGTAATTCTAAAGAACATGTATAGATTTGTCGAAATAAATATTAATTTCACGTACTGAAAATATATCTCTACTAATTGAGCTTATAATAAGTATTTCAGCATCAACTTTTCAAATGTTGTAGAATTTTTAACGAAAAATCGTCATATCTCAAAAACACTTGAAAATCGCCAAATACAAGTTGACGTCATTTTAATCAGCTCTGCAAGGGCTATCATAAAATTTAAAAAAATACAAGCATCCCATTTAAAAAAACATAAGTTTGTGTTGGTTTGTCGTTGTCGAACACTCTGTATACATGACATTATTTTTAAATTGTCGTGCTTATGATTATCTATAATTTTTGTATTAAAAATTATTCGCTATCTATATTATATTATATATTATATAATAAAACACAATTGCTTAGTTTCAAAAAAATATAAGGTTCACACACGACATACGTTTCGTCACACTGTCGCTTCATCAGGTGGATGAAAATACAATTTCAAAATACATATTAGCTCCTATATATATCAATAAAAGGTAATCTTATTTGGGGGGGGGGGCAGATTAGAATTTTAAATTGAGTAGGGGGAGTTATTTATATCTAGTTGGTCATTTAAAATTATACCTAGTTTATTAAATTTAATAATTTCTAAACTTTCTAGCTTATTAAGTCTTGTACTTTTTTCTAAAACATGTAAAGTTGTAAAATTGGTATTGAATTTATGATTCAAAACAAATAATTCTTTACAAAAGCAATAAAAAAGAATAGAGATAAAACGGACAATAGATTAAACTCAGGGGTGTACAATTTGACATGCAAAGACTGTAAAAAAGTGTGTGTAGGACAGGCAGGAAGGACATTTTATACTAGAATGAAAGAACAGGAAAGATGTTATAATGATAAGAACAACTCAACTTTTGCGAATCATTGCTTAGAACAGAATTATAGAATTTACTAAATGTTCACGAAAAAACATTCGTTTTGTCACTGTATATTATTATTTTTCCAAACAAAAATGAAATTAATTAATGAAAACACTACAAATAATAGATATACTATATTGTATATACGTAAAAGATCTGTATCCTGATATAATTAACAATTTGTACATAACATTATATTCCACAGAATTTTGCATCATTTTGATATTCACTTCAAACGCATTAACGCGTCCGTTCCTAAACACATTTTCATTGCGGCACAAGGAACATATTGTACCAATATGACTTTTAATTACTACTATACTGAAACATTTTCACAAATTTCTACGTATTATGCGAACTGTAACAGCTAACACTCACAAAAGTACTACATAATATTGCAGGCGCCATGTGTTTCCATTAAGCTATAATTTAATTAGCATAACTGCAGTGACACCGTATAATATAATATGTACATATTCTGCAGGAAAGAGCCTTCGAACTGCAGGTAATGAATATTTAGTAACACGTTAAATTTGTTAACATTAGCCGGGAAATCTGGTATTTATAATTATACGCTTGATATGTAACCATATCTAATACCAATAACATATCTACATATGATCGTGTGGTGTGTATTCACAAATATATGCCTTTGGTGCATCCGTAATGATAGTAAATCCGGATTTGTTTAATATTAACTAACGCTAATATCATCGTATTCAATTAATTAAGGTTATGGTGTTGATTAAATTATGCAGCAGAAGCTGAGAGGGTTGCGCTTGCAAATAATCCATTGTGAGATATATGAACTGCATGGTTTTCGAATTGTACATTTGCACGTGCTGCGTCGGGATAATACACGTCAGCAGAGTATATGAATACCTCTGATCATTTTCGTTTGTATTGAGGATATATATACAGGGTTGCTCATTAGTGAGTTTCACATAGGCGTTATTAAATAGTACTGAAGAAAGTTATTTTATAAAAAATGGCACAGTAACAAAAACCACACATTTTGAAAATAATTTGAATTATACAGGGTGATGCGTTAAAATGGCACACTTTCGATTTTTTTTAATGAAACACCCTGTATATTTTTTGGTTTTCCTTATCTACTTTAATTTGTGTTTTCATCGATATCTGGGGTTTTGGTTTTGGGGGGTTTGGCTTTGGTTTTGGATGCATTGTTGAGTTATTAACGAAAATTATAAAAAAAATGGTCGCGACAATGTTTAGCATAATAATTTTATGCGGTAGTATTACGATTAATTATCTACGACAAAATTATTTAGTAAGTATGCAGCGAAGGGATGTGTTCAACCAACAAAATAATGAAACCTTCATTTTATTATACAGGATGTTTGTTACGATGCAATCAATTTGGCTATCGTCAAAGAGCGTTTACTGATTTATTTCAAATGGAACACCCCGTATATTATTACATTTTTGGAATGATGTGTTAATTGCGCTTAATAATTTGTTAATAATGTCCTAGACCCAAACCCAATAATTTCAGAGTTATTTTTAATTTTTCATTACAAACCGCTAAATTATTTGTTTTCGGTTCGATTTAGTGTACTGGGTAAACGATTTGACAAACAAAAACAAATAAACGACTAAAAGTATCAAATTGTAATGTTGTTAGAAGCAATATTTATCATAAATTTTCAAAGTGACCCCCATTTTGAATAGAACACATTTGCAGCTTTGACACAAAGGACCTATTTACGTGTTGCAACTTCTCAATGAAAACTGTTTCAAAAGCACGTATTATACGTTGCCTCATATCGTCTGCTGTAGTTGGAGGTGTCTGGTATACATTATTTTTTATGTACCGCCATAGAAAAAAAATCAAGTTTAGTCAAATCTGGCGATCTAGGTGGCCAACTAATGGGACCACAGCGGCAGATCCATCTACCTTCGAATTTCTGATTCAAATAGTGTCGCACATTTAGTGCAAAATGTGCTGGAGTTTTGCAGAAGCTGAGGCAAGTCATATTGCAAGAGATTTAAATATTGCGCACCATTTAAATGTCCGTGAAAGAAATGTGGTCCAATTATAAAGTTGCCCATAATACCAGCCCAAACATTTATAGTCCATTGCCTCTGCTTATCAATCGCACTTAATATTCTTGTTGTCTATTGCATAATGATGAAGATTATGACGGTTTGGCTACCACTCTGAGTAAAGGTCGATTCGTCAGTAAATAATACCTTTTGGAAGAAGTTAGGTGTTATCCTTTCTATTTCTAACCGTCATTCGCAAAACGCCCTTCTAATCTCTAAATCAGGCCCCAACAGTTCTTGAGAAAAGGAAATACTGTAGTGCTGAAATTTTATTTTTTTAATCTTGCTAATTGTAGATCGTGGTATATTAGTTTCTGTTGATATTTTGGTCGAACTAGTAGAGGGCTCCTTTATTACTGATAACAAGACTATCAATTTATCTTCGTCACTTGTCCTCTTTGTCCTTTCGCTTGGCTAATAGACAATTCTTTTGGGCAGATCCCGTAATGAAAATCATGTGAACGAGTTCATTGCTTTCAAACTGTATATTGACTTAACTAAAAACCGTAATAATAATATCTGGCAAACAACAAATATACAAGAAAAGTACGTACCTACCCACTAATCCAATCAATAAATAACACAATGACAATATTAAACGCAGAAAGTTAAGAAATCACAAATAATACACATAATTAACAGCAACAATAAGATTTTAATTTTTGATGTTTGTTGACGTTTATTTGTTTTTGTTTGTCAAATCGTTTACCCAGTACACTAAATCGAACCGAAAACAAATAATTTAGCGGTTTGTAATGAAAAACTAAAAATAACTCCGAAATGATTGGGTTTGCGTATAGGACATTATTAACGAAAATTAAGCGCAATTAACGCATCATTCCAAAAATTTAATAATATACGGTGTGTTCCATTTGAAAAAAAAATCAGTAAACGCTCTTTGACGATAGCCAAATTGATTGCATCGTAATAAACACCTTGTATAATAAAATGAATGTTTGATTATTTTGTAGGTTCAACACATTCCTTGCCTGAATACTTACTAAATAATTTTGTTTTAGATAATCGTAATACTACCGCATAGAATTATTATGGTAAACATTGTCGCGACCATTTTTTTTTATAATTTTCGTTAATAACTCAACAATGCCTCATCCAAAACCAAAACCCCAGATATAGATGAAAACACAAATTAAAGTAGATAAGAAAAAACAAAAGATATACAGGGTGTTTCATTTTAAAAAAAATTGAAAGTGTGTCATTTTAACGCATCACCCTGTATAATACAAATTATTTTCAAAATGAGTATTTTTTGTTACTTTGCCACTTTTTATAAAACAAATTTCTTTAGTACTATTTAATAACGCCGATATTGGACTTTGACGCACTAATGAGCAACCCTGTATATGTACATACATTGCACTGACATGAAAAACATATAAGTGCTTTTATGTATGTGTTTGAAATTTGATCATATTACCTTAATGGGATAACCATCGTGAAATGTATCACAATCGTACATATAAATACATACAGAATTAGTGCACTTACATGGGCTTGTTTTTCTGCAACTAGAGGGCGAGCTAGGTAACATTCATACATTATGTATTCTTTTTTTTTGAAGAAAAAAGCTATGTTCAAATATATTGAAATCATATGAAATATCGAATTATTTTTCAGAGTATTATAATCTATAATAATAATAATAATAATAAAATCTATACTTAATCATATAACGCATATTCTGCCATGTGGAAAAGTAGAATTTCGTCCCTGATAAATCTAGGATCCTCTGATGCTTACTATATTTATTAATTACACCTCTACGTCCCGATGACAGCTTTGTATAATTGTATATACTTTCTCAATATATTTGCTGCATATAATTGTATGTTTTTTATTAATATGCATGACTGAAATTGGTATTTACAATGAACATTACTAACTACTGTTGCGAAGCACTGTGTATGTTTATGGGTTTTTGGAATTTAAATTCTAAAGGCTAGGATTAACGTACACATATTATTTAATCAACACTTTCTTACTTAGCTGTGCCCTACTGAAGATAACTAACAAGTTTGCAACACATATATCAGCGGCTACTCTGCGCCTAATTGTTTACGTTTTCGCTTTAATTTACACAATTATGGGTTATCATCTTCTTTAGTTTATTGTACATAGTATAATGAAGTATTGTAATGAAAATTTTTGACCTCAAGGTTTTCTCAGGTATCCACGTTTTAGAATCCACTGATATCGAAAAACAAGTTAAAAAAAACTCTCTCTCTGTGTGTGTGTGTGTGTCTCCCCCTCTCTCTGTGTGTTACTACGATAGCAAACAAAAAGCTAAAGTTATCAATTCCAAATAAAATATTTACGAGTATATTCTCCTTCTTGAGATCTGATTAGATTTTCAGTAAAATTGGCAGACCGGAAGTAGTAGTTTACTTCAGTGAAAAACTGAATTTTAGGAATGCTTCCTAAACTACTAAGTGACAAGTACAAGTTTACAAAGCTATAAAGAATTGAAATGTACTCAAAAGTGAATTTGAGAAAACTTTTATTAAAAAAAAATTCTAAATTCTTGAACTTCCAATACCAATACTTCTTGTATAAAAAAAGGTTTAAAATTCGGACCGGAAGTAAGACTTTTATTCTTATCGAATAGCGATTTTTTGTCTAAATCTCGTAAATTATACATTCTATGTAGATTTCTCAAAAGCACAGAAGTAGTTGAGCTTAATTTGGAATAATTTTTGTATAAAAAAAATTCGCAAAATTCGGACATCATCAGGATTATCTTTTTAAGAAGATAAAAGTATTCAAAACTTAATTTAGAACACCTTTGTATAATTTGAAACGCATATATGATTAAGAAAGTCGTGTGGTGGCCACACCTAATTTTTTTTCTGTTACCTTTGTGTAATTTAACGGTTATGTCGGCCTTGTCAATTTCACAGACACTTGTACTATTAAAAATGTGGTCGAAGAGTGACCATAATTACGCATGCGTTGAAAGATGCAAGTGACAAGCTATGGGTTTATTGACCCTGGAGTAACAATTCATAAAAAAACGAGAAATAGTGTAAACTAAAAATGAATGCTGGAAACTTCAGTTGTAGTAAACCCATACTTAGTAATCCCACCTATTCAGCCGTATGTTCAGAATCGTGCTTTTTTGATTCCTAGCTGTATCTTATCACTGCTGTTGGTAAATATACTTCTTTTTATGTGCTACTAAATCTTTTAGCAAAATCCTTGTAATAACTTGACGAACCAACACAAAGTGGGATTCTAAATGCAGCAGCGACTTTGATATTTTTATTATTATTGCTACTACTATTCAATTTATCAAATGTCAAGATGTGCAATAATAAATACTAAACTACAATCTTTTGAATGTCTAATACCGATTTCTATCAAGATTAATGGTAATACTTATACGAGAGTAATCTGAAATATGTTAAACCTTAACATGAAGATGACATTAATCGTCAAAACCATTCTGGTAATGTAATTGTCATTCCATTGAAAGATACCTGTCAAAAATGTTAGTCATTTTGGACGGTCAGTTGTTTTTTTTTTGTCAATCTATGTCAGTGGTTTTGCAAAAATGGAAAAACCAATATCTTGTCATGATTAAATTCTTGCATTGGAAAGGTGATATTAATTAAATTAAAACTGAGTTGGGCGCTGTTTACGGGCACTCTGCCTCTTCATTTGCAACCGTGAAAAAATTGGCAGCTAAAATTTAACCGTCGTTGTAATAGCTTGACTGATGATGAGCATTCGGGACGACCAAAAACTGCGACCACCACCGATAACATCAAAAATGTTCACCAAATCAAGATTAGAGAGACAGCAGAGGCTATGCACATATCGAAAGAGCGCATTTGTCATATATTGAATGAAGAATTTGAAACGCGTCAGGTATCCGCAGGTTGGGTGCAGCGTTTACTCACTTTAGACCAAAAAACTCACTTGAATGAACTTTCCCAAGACTCTGTTGGAGCGGTTTAAGTAAAACGAGTTAGATTTTTCGAGTCGAATCATAACTGTAGATGAAACTTGGATCGGCCACTATACCCCCGAGATAAAAGAACGGTCAAAACAGTGAATTGCAATGGGTGAACTTGCTCCGAAAAAGGCTAAGAGGGTTCCATCGGCCGGAAGGGTAATGGGGAATGAATAACATTTCTTGATAAGCTGATGGAAGAAATTTCAAAAAAATGGACTCACTTAAAGAAGAAAGGTTCTTTTCACTTTAGCGGTCTTCAAAGCCAAAATTCACGAATTGCTCTTAGAATTGATTGAACACCAAATCGGGTTCCCAGCGACTTTTTCTACTTCGTAAGCTTATAGATTCGCTGGGAGGGAAGTGGTTTTCATCGTGCGCGTAAACGCTAATTTTGCAGAGCAAGACGCTAACTACTAGTTTGAAGGGTTAAAGAGGTTAGAGCTTTGTTGGAAAAAGTGTACAGACTTAAAAGAAGACTATGTTGGAAAGTAAAACTCCATCTGACTGAAAAAAATAATTGTTTCTATACTAGACTTAAAACATTTTAGACTACACTCGTATAATGCAATTAATTTTAAAATTAAAAAAGATGGAGAGCAAAATAAATGCAATTAAAATAAAATTAATACGAAATTTTAAAGTATAAACATCAAATCTTACGAATATTATGGAATATTTTAGAGTTACTTCTAAGTAAACTATAAAGTGTAATGAGTTATTTGTTTCTATATTTAACTATTTTTACTTTTATATTATAATTAAACAAAGTACGCAAATATTTTCCTACAAATATTTGCAATCGTCAGAAAGATTTTCTCTTCAGTATATTTATCAAAACGATGAGAAAATAGAAAGCGGAGAATTTTTCTCTAGATGAATATTTATCGCAGCTATAATGCAAGAAAAAAGATATCAATCTGAGAGGGGTCGGTCGATTTTATTGCGTGGACGTCTATTTATTTTTACCCATGGGCTGCGTCAAATAAAAATCGGTCTTGTGTCGTTGACCATGAGTCAGCCGTGATCGAATAAATCAAATCACCTGGCGATCAAAGGCGAAGAAATTTCGTTACGTCTTTTCCGAAGGCTGTGTGTAGGCAATTGGCAGCAGTTTTTCGGTCGAGAGAAGTGATTGATTTCTCTTGGGAGCGGCACCCTTCTATCCATCAACCCTGATTAAACGACCCCGAGCTGCCGATGTTGCGAGATTATCAACTAATATCTGGGCTAATGTATTTTTTACGTATTTCAATATCATGATGTAGTAGCTTATGCCACCACTTTTTCTCATTTTATTATTTTTATTTCGCCGGCTTAACGGATATCGTATTGCATAGATATATATTTGCTGACGACGTCGACGGTGCTGATGATGATGTATCGTTTTTTATTAACGTGTTTTTAAATAGGATAACGTTGGAAATCAAGCCTCATTCATTATGCTGAAAAAAAGTAATTATACCCTCCTTAATTACAAAAATTGAATTAAAATCTGTTAAAATATCATATTTGTTATTCGGGAGATATAATTTCCCTAATAAAAACTTTCTACATCTTTCTATTATTATACACCTAATTAATTAGTTTGTTTTGCTTTTATATCTGGAGACACAAAATACACAGAGATGAGGCCCTAGTAATGTTGGTTTAATAATGGTTTAGTTATGTTTTATTTGTTGTTTCAATCGACTTTTTACTAAATTAATTGTATAATTATACTGAATTGAACTACTGTTTGTTCGCAACATGTTTGTTAATTTATTGAAAGAATCTATATGTACGTTATTAGTGTTTGTAAAACAAAAAAGATATTTTTAATATGTTGTGTTAACAAATTTATTTTAACAATTTACATATTACTGTGGCTCTAGCAATAATAAATAAAAGCATTTTAAATATTTTTGGTATGTTTTTATCTTTTTTTAACCCTCCATTAGGCGCGTTGCTTGTAATGACACGATTGGGCGCATGGGCTACGATAGTAGCCCATTAGGAAAAAATGCTTCGATGCATTTTTGTAATATCAACAATACTCTGCCGTTCTCAACAGTATAATGTGGGATCTCTTTTTTGAAATTTTATTATCAAACTACATATAAAAAGTAAATGTTACAAAATAATGGAATTCTAAAACCAAATGCAAAAAATGTATATGTAAGATGAATAAAGACAAAATTAACCTAAAATTATCCCATACATTCAGTGCATACTTCACCCAGATGATCTTTTTACATGTTTTTCGCGTGGATTTGTCTCTTTTCCTGTCGCAAAAAGAACAACGCCTTACAGTATTTGGCCCTGGAGGAGGTTGAATCACAACCGCTGGTGGAATTCCTAACAGAACTCGGGCACGTCGTCGAAGTTCGGGAGATATCTGCATAATTGTGGACCTGAATTCAATTTGTGGCTTTATCATTTCCCATGCATATTCTTCTATAAAATCTGCTGTTTTTACAGATATATTCACATTGTTGGCTTTATAAATGCAGAAAGCATTGACTGCAGAAATATTCAAAAGATCATAAAAAATGACCATTGGCCATCGACGCATGTTTCTTGCCACACTATATTTTTGGCACAATTGGTCTACTAAATCTACCCCAAGTTTAGTTTTATTATACATGGTGATTATTTCTGGCATTCTAGCATCCCCTGTTTCCACGTTAATGGTATCGTCGTGATGCATACTGGAGATTAGAATAACAGGTCTCTTTTTTTTAGGGCAATAGGATACTAGAGTGCAATCATCTTGGAATCCAAAAATTGAAGATGTTATTTCTTTACTTTTATTCGGTAAATATTCTTTCGGTATTTCCTTTTTGTTTTTCTTAATTGTTCCGACGTAGGTAAGCTTCTTTTCCTGAAGTAACTTTTTGACTAAAGGTACACTAGTGAACCAGTTATCACCAATGATGTTTCGATTTGTATTTGCTGCTGGTTCTACTAGTCTAAGAACAATACTTTCCGCAGAATTATCGACTTTGAATGGTCCCTCAGCTTGGGTTCCTTCACATGTCTCAAGGTTCAACATGTATCCAGTCTTTGCACCCACTAAAGCAAACATTTTTAGGCCATATCGAGCAGGTTTACTGGGAATATATTGCTTGAACGAGCAATGTCCGCGAAAAGCTAGAAGTTGCTCGTCGATAGTCGCATATTCATTTATTACGAAATATTTTTGAAAATTAGCCATAAACAGTTCAAACACCTCCCTGATTGGTGCCATTTTATCTAACTCTCTTCTGTGGATTCTGTCCCTGATGTCGTCGAAACGTATACATCTCACAAGGAATCTAAAAGGTTTTTCACTCATAGCCAGATAACAACATTCTACGACACTGCCTTTTGAATTGTCCCATATCTTATGGAGATGTTTAAGAGACGATCTCAATGCACCAATTGTATACAGAATTCCTATAAATGCCCTAATCTCTCTTTCATTTGTTTCACGTGCATCTCGCTGCCGTGTAAATTGCTGTTGATTATTTCGAATGCAAATATTCGTACAAGTAGTGATACTTTTTATTATAGTGTCATCCAAAAACAGATTCATATATTCGATCCTCGATTTGGCATTCTAGCAATTCCTTTTGACCCAGGTATGTGCATTACGGGATTATGAGCACGTGTTCTGACATGTACATTTGGGGTGGCTTTTCTCCATTTTGTTTTTTTGTCTTTCCTTATATAATAATTATTGTTTGTTCGTTCTGAATCAAGATGATCTGCAATATTTTCCTCGGCGCTATTTTCGTCGCCTTCGTCTTCTGAAGAGGAATCATGTACACTTTCATTCACATTTTCTTCAGGCTCATTAACTTCATATTCATCGCTTTCATCCTCGGTGTCACTTTCCCCACTTGATAATTCAATGAACCATTGCAGCCACACATTTGGGTCTGTTGATGTTTCAATGCGTTATTTTTTCCAAAAATTGAATCAAACTATAGTACAAAACCTTACAGTCACGGGTAATCATAAACCTCGTGCTTAGGCGCACAGGCTACAATCGGAGCCCAGACACAGTTATTTAGTAATAATTTCCACGTGATCGTCTTTTCGGTGTCGATTATAGACTGATACTGTAAACAAATATCGATCTGTCAGCTACTTGAGGCGGCACATGCGCAGAAGCAGTTGCGTCAAAGTTACAGTGATTCAAATACGTGTGGGCTACAATCTTATCCCACGCGCCTAACGTAGGGTTAATAAAGCTTTGCCCTGGACTTCTTCTCACAGATGCAGATCTTTTCACAAAAGTCTTTTGCTTAAATAGGTAATTTAAAAGTAAAATGAAACAAACAGTTTAAAATAACAATAAGAGACTTACTGAAAAAAAAATCCATCCAATATATAAATTCTATTTACAATTCAAAAATAATCTTTATAAATATACCTCATAGATATCTCATATAACAGATATATTGCTAAAAAAATATATAAATGCATGAATAATATTTATGGGAAGATATATCTAAGACGTCCAACAAGCATGATTTCGAAGTGGTGAGAAATTAATTTGAGAAATATTTAATAAACAAAAAGTTATTGCCCAGGTGCTACTTCAGTTACCTAAGCTGTTCGTACATACTAGTGTTACTGTTTCACGCCATGGTATCTCTTATGAAACCAGGTGGCACGTTTCCTCTTCACATGATCACTTGCCAAAACTATAACAAACTCGTAACTACTTTAGTGCGTTGATGTGGATCACACAACCATGTATTTTCAAGTTTGATTATGTCATCCTCAGTACATGCGAAAAATCTCATTTTTCAATTACTATTTTATACGTAATTGTTTTGGATAGGTACTCATGTAATATAACAATTGATGGCATATTACATGAGTACCTGCTCAAAACAATTACATATAAAATGGTAATTCAAAAATAAGATTAATTATCTCCGATAAATTAACATAATTTGGAAAAAAACAATTTAAATTATCATTTAATTGTCCTGTAATTTTAAGACTTAAAATTGAAATACATACCTCATATTGGCATGAATAGTAATAAATTTCTGTAAGTCAATTTTAGAATATTGTAGTAATCACATAACTATACACAATAGACACAAACAAATAATAATCTTATTTACACATTTTAAACTTAAATTTTAAGTGTACAGTTTCATGTGAGCGCACTCTGTATTTTGTACGTGCGTGTAGGGTCAAAAATAACCAGAGTGACTTTCTTTTAATTTCTAGTAATTAAGGCCCAATTTGTCGTGACATAAGAGCTTTAGTCAAAATATTGTATTCCATTACTTTCGTTACAATGTTGCCAACATAAATAATGATGTGGTATCACGTTATGATAAAGATGGCGTTACATCTTATTAAGTTGTGATGTTTATATAAACAAACGATTATTGAATATACAATAAGGTATGAAATCATACAAGAACTAGCATGAAAATATTCTTTAAAACAAGTCAAAGCGTTTTAAATTAGTATCTACAAATAATATAATTTTAATATACTTTATTTTAATACAATTATTAACCACTGCAACATTTTAAAATACACATGTTTTTGACATAAATTAATGTATTTAAAAGCTATAAATTCAATTTAACATGAAACACTATTCAAATGTTAATGTTCTTGTCGCGTTTTTAGTATAGAATAACATGGAAAATAAAATCAAAAAAAAGATACATAAGAAGAAACAAATAACGAGAGCTTAAGGAGATGAAAACACACCAGAAAATGTAAATAAATGTAAACTCAACTCTGAAATGTTTGGTACACACATTTATTCTGCACTTGATCTTAGCAAGGGTTCAAATAAACCTGAAGCTTGCATTCTTGCAGCTATTAAATGAGAAATCCTTATAATCGTACCGTCACGTAGCATAACTCGCAACCTGCCCTTTGTGTTAACAACATGGGCTCTTGTCAACATTGCTGTATTTTATAGTATACTCAGTACCCCATCCAAACATTTCTTATAATCTGGTTGAGGTTCAACTCGTTTAAAAAGATTACCTCTACCTAGAAAACTTGTTTGATATAAATTTGCAAACATTCATAGTGGGATTTATAATAACAAGAATTACATGCAGAAAGAAAATATTTAATATACAAGGAAGTATAGGTATTATTTTTAGGTATAGTTTAGTATCAAATAAGTATATATTGACATAACAATTTAAATAAGAAAATTTCTCAATGTATCCCCTTTAAAGGTAGGCAACTTGAGGTACAAGAGTGTCCACCTGTTTGTATCTACATAAATACCTGCCATAAAATAGTCAATCAAAGGGTAATGTTAATATGTTATATAACATAGTGTTGTGATATTAATGACATCTTGTCATATGCATGGTGTTATAAATGCACTCTTAAGTATATTTAATATCATCCATAAATAATAGTAGTAGAAATAAAATTTGTGTTACTAAATATAAAAGAAAATGCTCAGTAGGTATTTAGTTCCTATTATATTTATTTATTTTTTATATTATTAAGGCAAAAGAATATGAGTTAAAAATATTTCTGAGATAGCCTATTTTAGTATTCGTATATGGTCATCACAAATAAAAGGAATTCTTAAATGAGTGTTTTTTTTTAAAGAAATCTGATAAACTACAAATTAGTAAATAGAAAATGCTGTAATTATGGAAATCAGCCACGATTTACATTTACAATTTAAAGAAATAATTTAGGAAGTTTGCTTCTTGATAATAATAATATTAGTAATAAACAATCTCTATTGTCCAACAGGGAAGCCAGGAAAAGAATATAACAGGGAAACCAGGAAAAGAATATAAAATGTATTGAACATAAATGGCAAAATAGAAACATGAATCAATATACAACACATAAAAAATCAATAATTAATGCAAAAGATAACAGAATATCAGAAGAAACATACAAAATATGTTATAATAGAAAACATTAAGAAAGAATATTACAAAAAGCAATTCAAAAAAATATAAAACAGACCGAAAAAGACATGGAACCTAATCAGCAAAGAAGTCAGCCAGAATCAAAGTGATGACAAAAATATAAGCAAAATACTAAAGGAAAATGGAATGATAATAACTGTGCCCAAAGAAACAGCAGAAGATATCCACAAATATTTCGCAAACATATTATGTCAAAAATTGCCAAAAGAACAAATGTCAAAGAGCGCAAAAGCTCAAGTAACAACAAAGACAAAGAAACAAATACCTGAATAAGACCACATAGAAGCCCTCAATACCGATCATGCAGGAATCTGGAACCAGGGTCCTGTAATGAGACTGAGGACCCAAAGAGATATTGCCATATGTATAATATATGTATATTATACATATACAATTTTAATCTAAAAATATGTATATTACACACTAAAATTATTTATTAGATTCATAAAACTTTATAATGATAGTTGTATGGATTCTGTAGATACTCAACTGCTTCGAAATAAAGTGTATATAAAGAAAGTGCTTCTATACGTATTGTATGCAAAATATTTACGCGTCACTGCTACAATTATATTGACCAATTATCAAATATCTGTATGTCTGTGACATAAAAGATCTGGTGGTAACGAGTGCATGAATGCGTTCAGCCAGCACACCAATACGTTGAATTTATATAAAGCGTATCCCTCTGAAACTGACAAGCGTGACTTTCTGACCCTTAATCAATAAATTCACTTTTGCTTGGTGACAAATATAATTGAAAAAATTCATCACTAATTAGTATTACTAAGTAATAGTTGTACCTGATTTATGTATAAACATTGGTATATAATAATAAATAATTTAGTCTATGTATGACAGATGAAGAAACTTTGGAAGGGTCATTTTAAAGAAAGGCCGGTTTTTTAAAACGTCGATTTACATACAGACGAGTTTAATCTTTAACTAGAATATGGCTTAGTACAAATTTGTGTTTTTTTCTAATGCCGATTAGCACCCAACATTAGACTTTTATATATTAAACAGCTATTTAAATTTATTTCATATGCCTCTAGGTAGTTGTCATCACAACAAAGGATTGTGAGCGATACTGCTCAATACCGAAATTACTAGCAAAGAAACCTTATAATCATAAGAAAAGTGGAATTTCACACGTATTTCTTTGCTACAAGAAAGCTCTGTTATGAAGTTAATTAATAATTATTTTTATCAGTGACTAAGTATGTGAATTGCGTCTTTAATAAGTAAAATGAATAGTATAATTTAAATATAAATAATATTTATAATTTTCAGCTTACTACAGAAGAATAATGAATTAGAGGCTGTGGGAAGACATTATTTTTTTTTTGAAGAGAACAGCTCGTAAGTTTTTAATTTCACTACAATTGTGAACAAGTTAATGTTCTATTTACAAGTTAGATTTTAAGCCTTAATTCAAAATTTTAATTTTAGCTTTACCTTTTGTTACATATTTTTCACTTTTCGATAGAGAAAATTAGACTTATATAATTCGGAGTGAAATCAAATATTTTCTTCTCGTAATTTTGGGGAGGTAAAGAGAAGCCAGAATTATATGATTATAAATAGAAAGAACAGATGTAAAGGAACCACTCAAAATAAAACTAATACATTTAAATATAAAAAAGGTAACGTTAAATTCGAAAATAAAATGTAAATAAATTTGCCTGGTAAGCTCAGATCGGATTCTCGAGGGCGATTCAGATTACCAGAGATGATTAACTGAAAGGTTCCTAAATCATTTATTAGATGTTAATATAAAAAAAATACCATTTTAAAATTTAAACAATAATTATATTCAAAATCAATGATTTTATATGTTTTACAAACAAAGAAATATCCTATGCAATATACTGCTTTTATACAATAAAAGAAACAAAACACATTAATAGACAGGTTAAATACACTTTTACAAATTTTACATTGAAACAAAGATTTACGTGTATCATTCGTTGTTATCCAAATGAAAAAACAACAACAAAAATAACAATTTCGGCTATAAGATTAATGTATGATTATATACATACAACACAAGACTGAGACGTATTGTGTTACATTACACTTTATATTCCGGAGACGATGTTTATTTAACAATTATATTTACTTATTTCGTCTCTATTTGAAAATTGATTTATAATCTTTAATTCTTTATTTCTGAATACATTTACATACAATAATTGTTATCATTTAAATAATACCTTATATTAAGGCTTCTTTTTGTCTTCTTTCTTCTACGCTGCTTTCCAGTGGACTCTTCTTTGTTCACGAACAAGACATGAAGAATCGGCCTACTCTGCCAATTGGAGCACAGTATTTTATCACAAAAGATATAAATACTTGCACATTTAATATGTATATGCAAATTTAACCACTGCTTTATTACTTATACAATTAACAACAACACTTCTGGCTGTTTCCGACCCACTATACAATACTAAATAACCCTTTAGTCTATATTACCTTTACAATTAACAACAACGCTTATGGCTGTTGCTGACTCACCACAGGAGTCTATACAAAAGCACTAAAACATCTTCACCACACTAAAGCACAAAAAGGCTAAATACGTATTTTGACAACTAAGTTGTCATCTTCAGTAGCCCTAAGTCAATAATCCCGTTGTCTACACACGGTAACGTAACAGAACAAATTGAAGTTATATTTATTATATAAAGATTAAAAAAATATTCATACCATCTATCCCTTATATCCTGTTCTGCGATTTGTTTGAAGCCGAAACAGGGGGAGAGGTCGACGCAGAGGATTTCTCGCCTGAAGAAGCTGAAGAGACAACATCAAACATACAACTGAGTGAGATAACAGAAGCAGTGGAAAAGCTAAAACCAGGTAAAGCAGCCGGAATTGACAATTTAAAGCCAGAAATGCTGAAATACATGGGAGTTAAAGCTACACGGTTACTACTTAGAATAATAAACTTGGCATGGGAAAGGAAAACAACCCCCGAGGACTGGAAAATAGCAATTATAATCCCCTTACACAAAAAAGGTGACAATACGACATGTTCCAGTTACAGAGCTATCTCATTGTTATCAGTAGCTGGAAAGATATACGAAAGAATAATAGAGAAACGATTAAGAGCAAACTTAGAATCGACCCTCCAAGAAAATCAGGCAGGTTTCAGGCCGGGCAGGAGCACGCAGGACTGGATATTCTGTTTAAGGCAAATTTCGGACAGAATTCTGGGCAGTAACGGCAAAATGTACCTATGTGCAATTGATCTAGAAAAAGCATTCGATACACTTCCGAGGCATAGGATATGGTCATCGCTGGAGAAGAGAGGGATTAAAAAAGAGCTACTAAAGGCAGTCAAAAGTATATACACCAACACGAGCAACATAATAAGAACTGAAAGCGGATATTCAAGAAGCTTTATCACACTTAAAGGAGTGAGATAGGGCGGAGTTCTGAGTCCCCTTCTCTTTATAACTGTTATGGACGATATTGCAAGAAGTGCCAATAGTCTAACAAAGGGTTTTTACGTAGGGTCCAGAAACCTTCAACCTGTAATAGCCAAGGAATTCTTGTATGCCGACGACTTGATAATTGCAGCTCCAAATAAAAATGTCCTGCAAAGAAATATAGATATATGGCACGAAACTTTAAAGAACTTTGGAATGAATATCAATAAAAGAAAAACGGAAGTATTGGCAGTCTCCAAAGATGAAGAAGAAACAAATATAACAATAGATGGTTATCCAATAAAGGTGACAGAAAACTTAAAATATCTTGGAACCATAATCAACCACAAAGGAGATGTAGAGGCAGATGTGAATAATAGAATCAAAATTGTAAACTGTTTATATCATGCACTGAAGTACATATTTTTAAGTAAGAGAGAGGTCAGCAGGGAAACCAAGACAAAGATTTACAAAACAATATTTCTTCCGACACTATGCTACGGCAGCGAGTCATGGGTATTGACTAAGAGGCTGAAATCAAGAATAACAGCGACCGAAATGAGGATTTTAAGGAGAATAGTTGGTGTTACCAGATTGGATAGAATCAGAAATGAGAAGATACGAGAAAAACTAGGTGTAACATCAGCAATAGAAAAAATCCAGGAAAAACAACTTAGTTGGTTTGGGCACCTTACACGAATGAGTAACACGAACCCTGTAAAAGAAATATGGGAGGCCGGCTGGAACAAGAGGAGAAACAGAGGTAGACCAAGAAGAATATGGAATCAGGGGATAGCGCAGCTGCTGACGGACCGGGGAAGTACCTGGAGGGAAACTCAAGAAATGACTAGGGATAGGATAGGATGGAAAGAATTCTGCAAAGCAGATCGCCTCGACGCCTAACGGCAAAAGAGGATACAGATAAATAATAATAAATAAAAAAATAGAATATTTGAACTAATTGAATAAACATGGGAAAAAGGAAGACTGCCAAATTAGTGGAACCTTTAAGTAATACCAACAATACTGTAAAGAGGAATTCCAATGAAATTCGGTAACTACATAAGTGTCATTTTAGTTAGTGCTACATATAATGTGTGGAAAATAATGATTCACAGAAAAGTATATAAAACCATCATGAGTGTGGTGTGGTACTTAATCATGACATTAAGATGGCGTTACATCTATTCAGTTGTGGATGTTAATATATACAAACGCTTATAAATGTATAATAAAGTTAGAAAATCATAATCAATTCTCATAGCTATTTATATAGAATATTGTACTTATACACCTGAATACTAGTACAGCTTGTAAATCGACATAACACTGAAGAATGCACATCGCCCTAATACATATTCATGTATTGTAAAATAATATAACATCAATTTATGTGTTATTTGAATTTGTGATGTTGTTATTATTATTTGGAAATTATGTAAAGGAATATGTTTTTTTACACCATTTGTACTTGCGCTTGACATGTCATGTAAGTTAAGATGGCAAATAAACTACTATTACTATTACTATTACTACTAATAAACTCAACCAACATAATACGCTCTATAAATTTCGACACTTATTTCTTCTGCTTTTAGCGTGCGGTAACGTAAAATGCAAAATTAAAACAAAATATATGAGCAACAAACAACAGAGAACTGAAAAGGTACGGAGTTGCTCCAAGAAAATAGAAATAAATTAAAATTTATTACCAACACACTTAGTACACTTATTATCATTTCTTTTAGCCTGACGCTTGCTTTCGTGCAGACCCCAAATGTGTAACCATAATTACACTGCCGTCACGATGCATGACACGCAGTTTGCCTATACTATTGGCAGCGTATGTCACAGTTAACATTGCAGCATGTCTGATAGTCTTGCTGTAATCCAATTTGTGGAAATAAATCGTTTGACCTTTCAAATCTATGAATTTCAAACATACCAATTTTTAAGAATGTTTTAATAATACCAGAAATTACATTAAGAAAGTAAATAAATAAGGTACTTGGAAATGTAGGTATTATTTTAAATGTTTTAAAAACGAAATTAGCAGATAATTTCAAAAGAAATTTAATTGATATAATTTTCCAGTTAGCCCCTATATGTATAGGCAACCTGCTAATATGTTATAATAAAAGTTTGTTGTGGTTTTAACAATATTTAAGCATATATAGAGTGTTGTAAATTCACATTTCAAAATATGTTAATATAATACATAAATGATAATGTTAGAAATAAAATTCTGAATTTCTAAAAATAAAAATGTCTATTGAAAAATTCATATACCTACAATTTTTATCAAATAATTAAACTAGGGTCAAAGTAATATGCAATTTGCAGTGTTATCAACAAAAATGTAGGTCACTTCTATTTTACATGCATTAAATTAATGCAAAATTGTATTAAATAATTAGACATTGGTATTTAGCTGAATATACCTAATTTACTCCAAAAGTCACCAATTCCATTGTTAAGGGTTATTTAGTATTGTATTAAAAATAGAAACCACGAGAGTAACTGAACTTTCCGGCGACCATACCCCAAAGTCATAACTCTGTAATCGCACATGCAGATCCACTAATTAATTTTGGAACTAACTTCCGATTCATGTGGCTTGAAGGGGATTAACTTAACACTAAATAATATTCACAATGAAGGCAACAGATTGCCGTTTCTATATATAAAACGAGATTCGCAACTGTGCTAAATCGTCAGCTAAATAATCAACTAACTAAACAAATTAATAAATACCTGCAATAATAATGAGATTATTAATCTTTTTTGAGGGGGGTTTAAGACGAAACGCGCTCACAGTCGGAAACTGGGAATTCTACGACTTTAATTTCTGGATCATGCGATATCACTATTAATCAGTACCGACTCCCGGACCCGGAACAATTAATATGTGACTTAAAGGTAGCGATGATTCATGAGGAACCACTGAATACGTAATTCGATTATTTCATTTCGTTCCCGTTCGCTCCAATGGTATCTGATTTGTGAGCAGGAACGTGTCAGTATGATTAAGAACATCGAATTTTGGTAATTACTCTTGATTGCTCTCGTTTATCAAGCATTATCTTTTCCAAAAATTACATTTCCGGTTTTTTCTTTTCAGCTCGTGACTTTCTAACTTTAAGGCATATAAGGGCGTTGCGTGCTTGTGGAAATTTACTTCAGATTTTGATGTAATGGTGTTAATAAATAAAATAACGTCAGAACACGTGATATATATTTAAAACGTTTATCATAGAATATATTCCAAAATAATGAAAAAGAGAATTATAGAAAAAAAAGACTTGTGCAATGCAATTTCTAAATATTTGTAGCATATTACATTTAACACATGATTAGAAATAAATCTTCAACGAACGGATGAATAGAATAAATAATATTAAAAAGGTTATATTTATAATTTCGCACCCTTGCGACAAAAGTGACGCACTTCCAAAAACTGTATTTTGCAGAAATACCGAAAAACTGTTTACAAAATAATAGAATAATGTAGAGGCGTCAAAAACTAAAATATAATCATGAGGTAACGATAATAATGTTACTTTTGTTATTGTTACACCTTCTTTTGAATCCTATACCTTATATTAGACTTGATAATTTTGGTACATTTCCGGCAAGTGTCGCTGTATATTTGTCTTGAACTCTTCCGTGCATATTAGGTCACGCCTAGAACTAATCTTTTGTTTTACTGTTGTAATTACGCATAATTATTTTCTGCGGGATGTGGAATTTTCATCTAATTTATTTATATTTAATTTCCGCGTATAATTAAGTGGCTTCCTTCATTTTCAATTAATTTGGGTTATTTTTCTTTCAAGTTAGTCATGCTGGCGCCATCTCGTGTGTGTGCGACTGGTTATGGTATAGGTAGCATTTAGAGTGTCCTTCTGTTTAATGTTAAGTTGTTTAATGTGATAAGGTGTATGCCCTTCATTTGTTAAAAATTTAATGACAGCGCGGTACTTAATTTTCGTTACTTCAGACATTTTCGTGCGCTAGTCACGTTGGTTGGCTGGTTACTAAAAACTACTAGGGCTGTCAGGCCGAGAATTTATGGCGCCTACCTCGTAGGTAATAAAATTATGACACAAGATGATAATTTATATACACCTTAAATTGACAGTTTAGCTTAAAAGTATTTTTAAAAAGCGAGTCATAATATCCTCTCTTAATTGTGTCTTTCTGACAGAGGGATTGGAGATCTTCTTGTTTGACATCAGTTAAGAAATTTTCTTTTAATACGGTGGAATTAACTGCACGAAAATGAAATCTTCTTTAGATCATGTTCCCTTTAAGAAATTTTTTTTACAATTCAGGGTCTTCATATGACGTTCTAAAAAAGAATTCCCGTGGGTGTTTCTTTTTGACTCTGAGTACCTAAATATCATAGCACTTGAATTTATATTTGTCGACGTCTAAGTGAGAGTTATTGACGCACTCTTCCTCTCTGTGAAATACGAACCGTTGAAATCATAATAGAATGTTCAACATATTCAGGTTTTCAATTGATTCACTTGCTTTTGATGCTAAACTTCCATGCTCAGAAAGATTAGTTGGTATAGTTTTATTGAATACTGTTTAAGAACTAGGAGCACATAAATTTATAAAATAATGTTCGACATGTTCACAACTTTCATTTGGTACATAATGTGCTGATGTTGCTAACACTCCATTCACAGGGGTTTTAATTGCTATCGCTTCATTATTTAGCAATCTCTTATCACATTTTGTTATCGAATTTGTAAAATCGCATGTTTTTACAAGCTTTTTAAAATTGCTAGGGGTCAAATTGTCATTATTCAGCTGGAATGGTTCGTAATAGTAATATTTTGTATGACCTAAAAAATACAAGCCATTAGGAACATTTGTTCAACAAAAGTGACTGATAGTTAAGGCAGGAAAATTTATTTTTTTTAAACCATTTTATTCTTAAATGAACATATCCCGGTACAGTTTTGGTCAAAGGAATAAGGTGCAATTATGTAAAAACCCATTATTCCTCCCCACACGTTTAATGACCAGCGATTTTGAAAGTTTGCAGGTGTTATAAAGTGAGGGTTTTTATGTGTAATAATAACGAAAATTCTGACGATTAACGTATTCATTTTAATATAAGCTGGCTTTGTCGGTAAACAAAAATTGAAAAAGTCAGGCTAATTTATCTGCTGCCCATTGACGAAAATTTGAGCGATTCTGAAAATTTGTTTCATCTAACCCTGTGTACGAATATGCTACGGATAAATTACATATTTTCTAATTATTCTGGATTCCCAAATTTTACTTACAACTAACTGACGACTAATTTTCGTAGTACTAGTATGGGGGTGTTCGACTACACTCGCAAGTACCATAAACGTATTATCCTCACCAGTTATTGATTTTGTCCGCTCTTTTGTTGATATTCAATACTTTCTGTTCACTCGAACGGTTCCTTTATATTTTCGAAAGTTTCTGGCTTCGGTTGACTTCTACCAGGGATCGTTGTGCATAAAGTCTGGATGCTAGCAAAGAGTTTCTTTCAGATTTGCCCAAAATGTCAAGCATATCTATTAACTCTTCATATGTATTGTCGAGTGCAACTTATACCAAATAATGCAGAATTTTGTTTGCTACAAGTACCAATAAAGTTACTGTTTTAACCTTTAAAAACAATGTGAAAATGATTTTCTTTTGAACACGTGCTTTGGTCAAATATATTTTCAAAAAAATTAATAACGCAAAAACTATTAGCTCAATTTTCAAAAAGAATAAACAGTTGAATAGGAAATTTAAATCAATAATAGAAAATCCAAAAATATATAGAGGAAGTCATTTAAAAACAAAGTTCCATGCATATCCGGTAAAACCGGAAGTACGTTAAATCTTAACGTATTTTTAAAATATGCGCCCCAGGCAACCATGAATTCTCTACTAATTGTTTTTCTTTTATTTAAAACACAAAAGAGTAATCGAAGAAGCGCCTTCTAATGACTCACCCATACAATGGGTGGATTTGTTTCACGAAAATTTTTAATCTTTTTCATGTAATCAATTCTTAATGCGCTCTATCAATACTTTCCTATTATTCTGTGTACATAGTAACTTGAATCCCAAATTTGTTAAAATTCTTCTTAATGATGTGTTTGATCCTTTCCATTCCAATTCATCGTGCATCTTTTGCCGTAGATCTGAAGCCGTAACTAGTCGCTCGTCTGTTCTATGAAAATCGTAGATCATATATCGCGCTATTCCTATTTGATACTCCAGCAAACTTCCGACACTCTTTTTTTCCTTGTCTTTTCTTACAAGGACTTCTTCAATTTTTTTCATCGCTATTTAATGCTGTAATTGCCTCTTGAATAATTCTTTCTATTGTTCGTACTGACACACCAGTTGATTCATGAACACATCCTTTTATTTCGTTTAATGGAAGTGATGTACTTTTATGTTTATAAAAATAATTGTAAATATTAAAAACTACTTCTTGCGTTTGAGAGTGTATCACTTTATGATCCCCTAGCAAAGACTTTATGATCCGCCACTGATAAACATAGTCTGACTACTACTTCAGTAAGTGGGCGTACGCGTTTTTAAAAACGACTACGGCGCATTCTCACCGCTCGTCATCTAATTTTGCGTTTACAGTAACCAATCTTATAGGCAATATCAAAATATTAAACACACTAAAAGCAACGACGACAACTTCGAAATGCTCTTAGACATTAAAAATGACAGTATATCCTTATAGATATTGACATGGTTTAAGTAACCATGCCATATATATAAATGTTCAATGATTTGTAATGGTTGATATTTGATGTGATTTCTTGGTTCACCCCGTATAGTCGTGGAACGATAAGGTTTTCTTTCTTCTATGTCATAATTGTAGAATCTGTTAGGAAGAAATGAAAAAATATTAGTATTGTTATAAAATATTATGTGTTATGTTTTTTGTACAAAATTGTTTAATTAACGATGATATATAAAGTAAAATATAATAATCTAATTGATTTTGTGTATAAGCAAATTTGAATTAAGATTCCCGCTGTTATTTGAACAGGTGGAAGTGACAGTTTAATTTTGACAGATCCTGTGATAGGTATTTTAAAATAAGATGTAAATGGTAAAAAAATGTATTGAAATAAGTTTTTTTTAAATGGAAAAAGAATAAATAATGTGTGTAATATAAAATTAAATGGATATAAATATTCAAAAGTATATATAAAAGAGATATGGTGCTTATTAAAGGTAGGTGTAGATTTATCATTGGAGAATTCAAAAAAGTTTAAAAAAGATCGTCAAGGTAATTTGGGAAATAAATAAAGGAGAGAATTTTTCTATTAAGTTGAGTGCGGATGTATTATTTTGATGTGGAGTAAATAACATCAAAATTTATACATATTCGAATATCTGTGGGCTATTTAAGTTATTAAATAGGTTAATAGAGCATAATCAAAGCAATAAAGAAGATTATTAACAATTTCCAACGTCGAGTGAAATTCCAAGACAACTGAGAGAGCTGTAAGTGGTTTATATTGAAATACTATAAATAATAGGAAGATTTGCTTATATATAAAAAATAACTTACCTCAAAATTTATAAAAACCAGATCCGAACCAGTGTGAATACATCATAGTGATTTACAATTGAATAATAAGAAGTTTCAAAAATACTCCAGGTGAGAGAGTCCGAAGATAATTCAAGTTTAACCATGAGATGAGCTGCAAATTATACTCCAGGCCAGAGAGTCCGAAGATAATTCAATGAGCTGTATGCTATTGTCCAGTTTCAAGAGTCGAAGATATTTTCAAGTTTATCCAATCGATGCAATATTAACTGTTATCCAGTCCAGGAAGCTTTGAGAAGTATATTTCCAGTCCCGAAGTAGTGTTTTTATTTTAAGGTACAGCCAAATTATAATATTCAAGAACCGCAAGTAATAGTAGCAGGTAGTTTTGGAAACATCCATAATCTCCAAGCACGTAGGAAGGTGTAACACTCCGGATCACGCTACCTAATCAAGGATATTGGTTCCATCAAGGTACGATCAATCTATAAACACAAAAGGATCATCAGTTGGACAAATTGTGTGAAACATCTAACTTATCTAGTTCAAGGTTGTATGAGATATTCATTTATTAATATAATAACAGATTTATCTTATAAGTTCAGTATAATCAACTTAAAATCCATACTAAAATTTATATTTAGAATAATTTAGGATTCTCCGAATTAAAATACACATGATATTGTAATACGTAAAAGAAATACCTTATCGAGAATAATATTTTGTATCTTATCCGTTGAAATAACGTAATGAATTGAATATTTATATTGAGAATTGGAAAACATTATTTATGATTTTTAAAAATAAACAAACTGTCATTCAAAGAACATAAAAGTATCCTTTTTCATAAAGGTTCACTTGCATTATTTCAGATGTACAGAGTTTCATCGTAATTAGACAATTTTTATATTGGTTTATTATTACTGTTATATTGATTAGCACAATTAATATACATTTATTATCCTGAGATTGTTGTTTTTCCTTCATTTTAAATACTATCTATTTTTATCCTTTAATAGATCATCAATTGAAGTTGTATAACCCTAAAACAAAACAAATATAAAATTTATGTTGTCAGAAATAAATTAAATAAGATTAGAAATACTTACATGTTTAGTTGGAAGAATATTATTTCCTATCAAATAACCAGATACAGCGAACCTCATATATCTCTTTGAGATTAAAAGAAGTATTACATAAAGAATTTTGTTAAACAAATCAGAGGTAATCGATTTATAAGTAAGGTTAGAAATCCATGACATTGAACGTGAAGAACCCCCCACCTCTGCAATATACTGGTCTAGTTTTTAAAATATAGTCCTACCAGTTTGATAAATATAAGGAAAGAGAAAAATATTATGATTTGCATTATTTGAGCCTAGCCTGAATTTTTAAAGAAAGTAAACAAAGTTTGAATTTATTATAGAATAAAATACTAATTTATTTAGCACCAGAATATATGGTTTAGGTAATATTAAAATATATAGATATTCCAGCCATAATACTTGTTCATTTTGATCGCCCAGAACGTGGGATATTTATATTATTTATAATAAAGGTTTAAAAAATATTTAAATCCTCTAATACGTGTTCATTATATTTATGAATTTCTCGTTTGGTTTTTATAAATTTAAGTCTTATAATTAGCAATTTTTAATTAAGAGGAATATTCCAAACGCTATTAATCAATAAAATTTATTTATTACCGTAACGGCGTAATTGTAAAAGTGAATAACTCATTTACAATTTTCTTATCTTCTGTCTCGTCCATTTACCACTGGCTTCATTTATCTTAATTTAGGGAGAAATTTACATTTACGTGACGTTTCGCCAGATAGAAAAATATAACCTCGTTTCCAAAGATAATGAAAAAAACAAGGTTCAACATTAAAATTACAAATATTTAGTAGACAATTAAAACATCAGGCTGTCGTCAGAGAGAAATATCTGCGAGAGAGAGCAAGCCGGAAAACAGGCAACATTTCTCCTGACAAACATTTCCGTTAACAAGAACGTACAATCTCTGGGAATTATTATCTCGACTGAGAACGGGGAAACTTACAGAACTTGCACATTGTAGAGTGAATTTATTTACATCAGCCTCATAACGGAGACTTGATGTACCTCTACCTGGTTGAGTAAATTTGTTGAAACGCTGTTGTTAAATATACACTGGAATAAGAATTAAGTATTGACCTTATTTGATGTCTCTCGACTGTACCGAGAGATTATTTTAGTTGATTTAAGAGCAGGTGAAGTGGAGGAACATTTATCATTGGTGTGGTGAATTATGAACATGGAGTATAAGGAACGGACAGAAGCAAAAAAAAAACTCAATAGACATATTTTATGGCAAGATAACTACGTTGGACTAAACATATATAAATGTGTAATACATCAACTTGAAGGACTCGAGCATAAGAAAATAAAGAAAAAGGAAGGAGAGAATAGAAAGAATATAAAGTTGAGTAAATAGATTCTGAAGATTTAATGGGATAATTAATTATTACTACCGGATCTTCGAGATATAAGAAGATTATCATTTTACGTTTCTTTTTATACGCGGACTCTAGCGACGAAGAATTTATTGGTTACTTTAATTGTATTGTAATAAGAAATGCCACATTTCATATAAGATATCTAGTCGTAATATGTGCATTAAGATTCTACTGTATGAAAGTAAAAAAAGTTTACAATACTTCGGTACTGTAAATTACTGTAAGCTTTTTGTTGATAATATACAGGGTGTGTCACAAATATTTTAGTATTGAAAATGAGATTTAGCATTTTTATTTTTTCAATGAGGTTTTGTTTAGAAATATGTAAACATTCCTCGGCAGGAATTTATAAATCTCAAAACGAATTACAAACTTCTGGATTGTAGCAGATGGGCCCCCCATATTCAACAAAACTATGAACAGAAGCAGGTTCACAATAATTTCCAAATATCTGAGTTTTGATAACGCTGAATCCAGAAAAAGAAATCGATATTTAGCTAATAAATTATCACCGATTAGATTTTTTTTTTTTTGGTTGTAGGTACCCGCACTACAAGTTACGGAAATGTAACAGTTAACGAGCAGCTACTTACTTTACCTGGTAGGTGCCCCTTCGATCAGTGCATAATTTCTAAACCAGGAAAGTATTGCTTGAATATCTATACAGCTTACGACAGTATAACTTCATGGGCCTACAATAGCCAATATTGGTCAAATATGAGACCAGCGGAAATACAACCAAGACAAGATAGTGTCCTAGAGATGAGAAAGAGTTTTGAAAGATCAAAAAAAAATTTGACCACTGACAATTGCCTTGATCTAGTAAGAGAAATGTAAAGTAAATATTTAACGTCGATTAGTACCTCACCATATGAATCAATGCTTTATAAATCAGGGTAAACATACATTTTCCCAAATACCAACAGATCCTACTCAAATATTATCAAAGCAAAAATTGTGGATCCTTTGAACTCTATTTCGTGCAACAATATCTAGACACGGTCAATACACCGTTAGACAGTGCGAAAACTTAGAAACGACAAGTGAGGGTGAAGCAGTTTCAAGCTCGAATATGCTTTCTGTATATTAGTATTTATTTGCTTTCTAAATCTGAAAGAGTTATCTACAAACAGACCCAAGCTTCTGGCACCCTCAGCGATAGCAGTATGCCAACCACCCACCTGCAACCCAACCCGTTCAGTCCAGTGTCTCACCGGTCCCGTTATCCCAAATAACATCGCGATCGATTTGTGGGGGTTTAAAATTAAATTGTGTTTAGTACACAGCTCTATTAATGTGATCCAGATCTCTCTGGATCAATTGCAAAGATTCGTGGAAGAGTGAGGGACTGAAAATGTGAGCCAGTTGCGTGTTATCCGCATACATTTGAAGATCGCAAGTCTTTACTTTGTTAATAAACTACTGGTATATATTGAAAATAGTAGTGGACTAAGACTGGATCCCTGAGGAATACCTGAAGTCAGTTGAACATTGCTCGATATATTATTTTCAACTTTCACAGCTTGTGATCTATATGAAAGGTAGCTCCTTAACAACTTAATTGTCGATTCATCCAGTCCGATGAAATGTAGAATTGATAAGAGAATATCATGACTAGCAATATCGAAGGTTTTACTAAAATCGTATGAGATACAGTTCTGGGAGTTATCGTCCAAAGCTGGGCGGATCTTCATACTTCAAAAAGGAGCGATAAGGGCTCTATTTAATCTGATAGGAAATCAAACATGTAAGCAATTATTTAAGAATGAAGAGATACTCGCCGAGAGCATATATTTTTACTGGTGCTAAGTATATACATGAAAACCAAGAGCTTTTTAGTAGAAATGAGAACATCCATGAATACAATACGAGACATAAAGTGGACCTTAAAATACCATATCACACAGTGCAAGCCACCCTGAGATATGCCGATTACTGGGGGTATTAAAATATTTAACCATATTCCAGAAACTATGAAATGCCTGGCAAACAAGAAATTCACGAAAAAATTAAAAAATCATCTAGTGGATGGTGCCTCTTATAGCGTAGAAGAATTCATGGACTGCCCTGTGATGTAATATTATGTGGAGATACTTGTTGGCTTCCTTCGTAATATACAATGTACGTGTTATATTATTATTTAAATGTTGTTTATTATTATTATTATACAGCGAGGACGCGCGGGTTGGAATAAATTCGTTTAAAATTTTTTGTTTTGTATTATGGAAAAACGCTCGGATAGGTCGATTTTTATTTTTAGCCGCGGCTTTTTTTTATGGTAAATTGATGTACAAAGGCTGGTCCAAAAATATGTTACGACCATCAATTTTTTTTTTTTCAAAAGGAAACATGTTTTTTATTTAATTTGTTAATTCTACACCGAATTCTAAGTATGTTTCATGTACCATGTCCTATACCCAAACTCAACAGTTATCGACTAATTTACAATTGAACATATCAATAACTGCAGTTATTGATATGTTCAACTATCGAGTAATTTTTTTTTGGACCAGCCTTTGTATATCAATTTACCATCAAAAAAACCGCAGCTAAAAATAAAGATCGACCTATGCGAGCGTTTTTCCATAAAACAAAACCAAAAATTTTAAATGAATTTATTCCAACCCGCGCGTCCTCACTGTATATTAATGATTATTGTAATTTTTATAATAATAAATATACGTTATTATTATTATTATTATTATTACTTCAAGACACGGACAATTGCAAAATCTCGAGGACAAAAGTTTTCGATATCACAATATGTACTTCCTTATACTACGTATAAGAAACTAATAATTTTCTATTATTTCCCTATTCGGTGGTGGGCTTTGGGATCACTACTAGCCCCACTGGTATTAAGTGTCTAAAAAAATCCAGTAATAGAATCTATCCTAACAAAAGACAAACAAGGAAGAAGCTCTAACTACATAAATTAGATACGTATTTTGTCAAGTCACTATCTTCATTAAAACAATTATTAAAGATCGGATTATTTGGCTAAAATGCAACCATATGTATTAATCAAGATTATAGTAATAATAACGGTGACATAATAAAGAGAAATAAGTATATCAAAACATTAGTTCTCAATTTTAAGTAAAATTATTATTTTATATCTTTTGATTGTGAAACAAAGATGTATTATTCTTTGTTCTCGTTCAATATCTAACAAGTGCATATTCAGAAAATGATTATATATAAAGTTTCCTGCAAATAACAGGACATTTTATTCTTGCAGCAGCGGTGATAATGGATGTGCCTGCAAGCGGAGATGAATATTTGCGATGCACATTCATACATTTATTTCGATTGGGTACACGCCTTTGTTCGCAAAGAATATTAAAAAGATATTGCCGTGTAGAAACGGTGTACCCTTTTTCACGCGACTGTGCACTTACAAGTGACTATTAAATTTAAAGTTGATCGATGTTGTCGATTGAAGTGCGACGAAGCTCTATTACAAGATTAAACACACGAATGATTCCGGTTACACAACGATAAGACGTGCTACACGACATCCGTCGACACTTGATGTTAAATAAAACTGTTGACTTCGTTTTATTTCGACCTTGTATCGTCCTCCTTTTTATCCGAACAGGAATCTTATTTGACGTGTTGCCCCTAAAGGTGAGTTTTTGTGTATTTCAGTCTCTTTTTGAAAATATGAACATATTTTTATGTATTCAGGTCAATTTGAATGGTAGGCCTATGAATACAATAGTAGCACAAACACAATCAGACTATTATTATGTTCAAAATAGGCAGTTAATTTATAGTCAACGACCAATGCAAAACATGCAGCAAGCATTTTTTCTTCTTTATTACAACAAATTCATCCTTTTATGAACTGTCAACCAACATCCAGTATAAACCCATTAAGTCAGTCTTTCGCCAACCAAGAAGCCTCGTTTGGTCTAATCAAAATGAATGGCTATTAGTGAACTAAAGAAGAGAGAGGTAGAAGTCTAGAAGATAATGTAAAAAATCTGATGCAAACTAAAATATAACAATTGACTTGCAGATAACCTTAAAAACGCCTGCACAAGTTAGCAGAAGCAGTTGTGTTTTTGCCAGCAAATATACTGAACGCTGCTTGGGAAAAAAAACACTAATATCGGAAAACACACTGCAACAAACAATTGTTCCCTTACACTCAGAGAAAAAAAAATCTGAAAATGCGATTTTGAAAACAATAGCGGTTTAATCGGACAATAAATAATAAAATAATATTCAATATAGTAACCAAAAATCTGAAAAAACTAATACTAGAACATCCCCCACAGATGTAAATGATTATTGATTAAGAAAGTGCCCAAGAAAAGACCTCACATAGAAATTACATCAATTAAGCAATCTAAAGGAGAGTAGACGAAAACAAATAAAAAGAAATTCATATATTTTCTGAATATTTACTTAAAATCTTCAAGCTATTTTCTGGCAAAACAAATATGAAACTAGAAAGAACAATTGAGGAAAGTTTTGACTTACTTTTCTGCTTAAGGAAAGTCTTACAAGAATTGCCAGAACTATTAAAGTGATCAATCAGATATTTAATGCAATCATAAGAATACACTCAGAAAAATACTTGGATTAATTTAACAAAACGATTACTGTTAATCAATTTTTGTTAATACAACCATATTTTACACACACATCTGACAAAAAGTTTGTGTTATTTTTTTAATCTTACGTCAACAATTAAGAACTGTTACCAATCCACTAAACATACCAAACTGTAAATATAACAAAAATTTTCTGTTAGATGTATATATTACAAATTAACAAAGAAAATCGAATTACTTCAATTTACTAGTTATGTTGGAACAACACTGAAAATATATTGGGTTTATATTGCCCCCTCTGATAATAAGGTCGTCCAAACTGCAACTGTGAATCCCATTGGGAAACAGAGACGTGAACAAATGTTAGTTATTTTGGACGTTGATACTGGCAGAAGCATATAGGTATTTATCAATACAATAGTGAGTCAAATAATTAGGTATTAATGTGTTTTATATCATAGGTATAACTACACAAAATGAGTGTTGCTATCTCAGATCTGCTAAGACAATGGGGTTTTATTGAATTGAAGATTTGAAGGTAAGTAAATGTATTCTATATTACGTATATGAATTATATTGATTTATAAAATCACTCATTAATGTAAAAAATCTGTTTCCAAACAGAAGGTACGATACGAATATATGTACACGTATATTTCTTTCAGAAAAAAGTTGCTTCTACATGGCCTCATCATATTTGTTAGTAAATGTGCAATAGCGGTTATAAAAGAATTAACTCTATATCAGTTGACCATTACTCTATAATTCGATAATGAAATGCTTAAGTTTTTATTTGTTAATTTAGTTTCTACTAATAAACTTGTGCTCTTGTAAAGATTACAGACAGAGATTATTGCATTAATGTAAATATCGAAATACCACTCTTATTGTTTATTTTACACGGTATATTTTTCTTGTTTACTTATAAAATGATGAATAAAAACTAACATTAAATAAGGGATTTATTTATTATTAATACTTCTGGATTATTTAAAAAAAAAATTTAAGTGTATTTTTGATTTAGTGGAAATCTGTGAGTAAATTTTAAAAATTATTTTTCCACTATATACACTCCTGATCGGAAAAAGTTCAAAAGTTGAATTCTTGTTTGCGTGTTAATGAAAATACCCATACTCTTTTATAAGTTTACACAGCCGTTTGCAGGCCGTTTGATACGCAAGTTGTTAAAAATCTAATAATTTTTTAAATAAGAATTATCTACGTGTAATACTTTAAAATATCCCCATTAATTTTTCTTAAAATTTTATATAAGAAAATAGAACATGTCACCTAGACATTTTGAAAGGAAGTCTAAAAAATGTCGCAATGTTTATAGCAGCAAAATGTAAATTTATGATATGTTAATATAGAAATACAAATAACTTTTAAACTTAGTAATAATAAATAACTGAAATTATATACCACATGTTTAATACAGAATTTAAATTATATTAAATGAACACCCTCGCATTTTTTGCTTGTAGAAGTCGTTGCACTAAGCATTGGAAACCATCCACAAAAGTTGTGGTAATATAAAACATTCTTCTAGATGATAATAACATGTAAAGTAATTTTTTTTGTTCCAAACCACTGGTGATTACATTTAAGGATTCAGCACCGAAAAGTGAAACTTGAACGGTATATCGTGGCTATACAGCCATAATTGTTGACAGTGGCTCCTACAATTGAAGATTTAAACGCGTTTTATATTATTATAAATACAAAGTTGATTCTGTTTTAAAACCACTAGATATTTGCTTTAAAATACATCATATTTTGCATTGCAAGTATGCAAACTTTTACTTTTAAGCGAGAGTGTTACATTATAGTTTTGATATTCTGAGACTTCTTAAAAATTTAAAAATTTCCCAAAAACATGTTTTGATAAATAAAATGTGAGTAACTAAATACAGTCACGTTTATGTTGGTACGCAATTGTATTCTTTATTATTCCTGACTCTTATGCTCATCTTATATACAGTGATCTTCCACAAAACTTAGATATTATTATTATTATTTACAAAAGTACATAAAATATAAATTCATTGTGGCTTCATCATACGAAACATACGTAGTGTGTTAAACATTATAATAATTTTGAAACTATACACTTGTGTTTTATTATACTGTATATATATCATGGAACCATAGAACAGAGTGGTCTTTCACATAAACTGGGACAGAAATAGATATTGATCAACCGTCGTTTTAGACTTTACACAGGCATTTGATAAAGTCTGACATGAAGGCCTTACCAACTTTAAAAAAAAAGTATTTCCGCACCAGACATACGATGTTTCAAAGTCTTACTTAACCAATAGATACTACTTTGTCGAACATCGCAACTAAATTTCGGGGTTACACTCATTATTGTCTGGGGTACCCCAAGGTAGCGTTCTCGGTCCCGCTTTATATTTAATATCTACAGTCCACATGCCTAGGACCAAAATGACCAATTTAGCTACTCTTGCTGATGATATAGCGGTATTACCTTCCCATCGAATTTCAGATACGGCCGCAGCACATTTACAACGACATATTAATGCAATCCAAAAATGGTTGGAAAATTCGAGAATAAAAGCTAATAAAAATAAATCAATAGCATTCACAGCAAATATGAAATATTGGAAGATATTGATATATTACGTTAATTGCAAAAATGACGAGTTAAATTTTTATTTGTCATTATATGATTATACCTTGTTTAGTTTTCGGAAATTTATGGTTAATATAATCAAAAGCTAAAGACTCTCCTGCAGTAACATTAAATTGCCAACAATTGAGACATGCTGACTCTGTCAAATACATTGCAAAAATACCTGAACAAGAAGTTAAGCTGGCGGGAGCATATATTTACAAAAAGAAGGTAGAAAATCAAGTTATCAATTAGCAACAAATTCCTAGTGTACAAAGCCATACTAAAGCCTATATGGACGTACGGTATACAACTTGGGGGAACAGCAAACATTTCTAATATCGAAATACTCAAACGCTATCAAAATAAAGTGTTACGTTTAATAGTTAGTGCACCGTAGTATGTCCCAAACTTAGTTATTCAACGAGATCTACAAATACCAACATACCATCAGTGAAGAGTAAAATTTGAAAGCATAGTCAGAAATACAATGAGAAGGACAAAGTGCGTCCCTACGTTTTTGTCAAATCAATTATGGAAGAAACCTCTGAACCAAGTCGTTTGAAACATTTCAAACCTACTAACTTGCTATCTAGATTTAGTTAGTAAATATATCTTAACAGCATTTTCTTGATGTTTATTTTTTATTTATTATTATTCTTATTCATATAAGATATTTCTTCTACTTGATAAATAGGGAAAATGCATTGGAATTGCTTCCCTCTATGACAATTAAAAAAAGGGATAAATAATGAAAAGGTATTAGTTTTAGAAATCTATTTTGCTGTCGGTGTATTTTGTTGGCGTCATATGCGATGCGAACATGTAGTGCTGTATTGCTAATCTTATGCTGTTTAGTATTTTTAATTTTACATATTTCAGCCATTGCCTTGGAGTTCTTTTTATTAGGTTTCACATATGTACAACCTATGCTACGTACTAACCACTTTAAGCTATATTACTAGATGGCTATTAATTTACAGTACTGAAATGGTAGGTCACCTAGTGGCTAAACCTCTAACAATCGACACTATTATTTGATACAAACATTGACGTTTGGTTTTGGTTAGATGTACTGATATGTTCACAAGTACGTAAATAATGTTAGCTAGTCTTTTTAATTCAGCAATATTTTTTGCTTATACGGTTTAGGTAGACAAAACGGCCCATGCATTAAATTCCTCCGCGACCAATTTTTGGAAAATGTCAAAACAGCCACCAAGTAATGTTATTGTACTAAACATTATAACCAAATTTAGAAAAAATGGAAGTATGCTACACCAAGGAAAAGGTAGACCTGGAGGAAGAAAAACAGTGGATACCAACGAAAATCACAAACGAGTTTTCAATCAAATTATGGACTGACCACGTCGTAGTCAACGGAGATCTGCTGCACAATTGAATATGAACAGGAGGAATCTTCACAAGATATTGTTATTCAGACGACCAAAATAATTGAATATGGGTGATTATGCAGCAAGGCTTGAATGCTGTGTCAGAATCCTTGCTCTGCCATATGATAATCCCAGTTTCATCATTAACATCTGGTACAGAGAAGAATATCATTTTCATTTGTCGGGTTATGTAAATAACATTAGCAATCAATTTCTAGGATTCCAGCGATCAGAAGAGGTGCAAGAAATACCGTTGCATCGTGAAAAAGTGTGGTTGCGCAGTTTCTAGACGAGCAATTATACGGAAAATTCTCATACCGTTTGTAGATGACCTTTAGATGTTTTGCAAATCAAGAAACTTGCCCTTCGGTAACCAGTTTTCTTAGCAACATGGAGCAACGTGCCACATAGCATCTGACTCTCCGGACTTAACATCATTGGATGCACACGCTTCGAATATGGTGAAAGTATGGGTTTTTCCAGATAACCCTCCGACTACAATGCAATAATTAAGAGAGAAAATTACAGAAGCGGTTCGGCAGATGCAAGAACCTCTATTTAAAATGTACAATCACCTCCCTAATGTGTACAAATCACTACCAGCTCCGATATTCAAAACAAGAATTAAAAACGTACTCCTAGGGTGTCCACTTTATAACATAAGTGAATTTTTTCAATTACAACTAGATTAGATCCGGTGATTATCCAAGTCTCACCACCATAAGTGAACTATTATTGCATACATATATATTTTATAAATTATCTACATACATATATATTTTAAAAAGTTATCTTTATATATTATAATTATTTTAAAAATTATCTTGCAATATTTCAACAACCTATTTTTTTGTTCAGATGTTGTAAAAACAAATTTTTTGACCTACCCTGTATTTTTATTGTATGCTAAAGTGATGAATAAAGAATTATTATTATTATTATTATTATTATTATTATTATTATTATTATTATTATTATTTTCTGAGATAGCCGCAAATATGCAAGAACACGACAAGCTGTGTGTTCAATGTAATGGAACATGTTATTTGTGAGGCTAATAATTAAGTGTTAATTTATTATTACATGTTATTTTAACTGAGTAAAGTTTGAGAAAGTTTCAGTACTATAAATTAATAGCAATACTGTATTATGAGAAATATAAATAAACTTACTAACGATATTTGTACAATCTTATCTTAATTTGATCTAACTATATGCTTCTCACAGAAATACATGCATCAACACAATAATAATAATAATAATTTCTATTTTCCAGTTTCCATAATGATAACGTAATCATTACAAGAGAAGTAAATAAAAAGAAATATCAATAATAAAAGACTGATAAGACTATCACAACCTTAAATATAAGGGCGAGTTTCAAATAAAGATCCCATGCAGGTTCCTACTTTATTAGTGAACTTAATTCGATGATTATTGAAATTTAAATAGTTATTCACACATAATCATTGTTAAAGTCAAGTTTCAATCACGATTGCTTTATGTTATTTCTCAGCCCCACATTAACGACTGCAATAAATAACTTAGTATTTTCTCGAGTGACACTGCTATTACTTATAAACGTCACTTCTTCAACCAAGCCATTTCAACGCGTTACAAGAAAGGCTCCAGTATTAAGAATGATGTTGGGAATATGAAGAAAAGTACAGTTATTACACTGAACTCCCCTACTCTCATGTTGTATTCATTACAATAACGGGGAAAGAAAGATATTAAAAATTCTTTTCTGTCAGACTGCGAACGCATTTCTAATAAAATATGTATCTGTTTTATATATCTGGTATGGCTAACAAACGAGTGAACACTACATGAGGATATATGCAACAAATTCCGTGATATCTATGTTGGAACATTTCAAAAAGTTACGAGGAAATCTCTTGTAAGACAGTAATACTTGAAAAATACAAGTTTAAATATGCTGTAAGAACTGTTATACAGACGGTTTTAACACAAGTCCTTTGGATGTCAGACACTTCGCAACATTGTTTCATATGTCACGAGATGGAGAAGAACCCACCTCACACAATTCAAGATTTATTTTTATATTTATCCTCATGTAGGAAAACGACTTGTTCGCGAATAGAGCAACAATGTAAAAGGTATGTATGTATTATTAAATATTTGTGAACATATTACTTTATATACGTGCAGAAAGTATAAAAAGTGTATTTCATGTTTTAAATGTATAAATATTCTAGTACTCGTATAACGTGAGTTAATTATAAATATACTGTACAGTAGAGTCGGCTCGCCAAAATTTTACGTGAGGGGTTTTAGTTTTTACCGTAACTGAACAGGTGTAAATAATTGCAAATATAAATAAAAAAATAAATGACCAAACTAATACGAGACTCACTTACATTGCTTGATATTTAAATCCAATAGGAACGATGTATTTCGTCAGTTTTAATACTCGATGTACACGATGTTAACAAACAAAACAAAAACTCAGAAACAATGCAACGCCCACAAACGGAATTGAAAACGTAACTATTGAGCTAGTCTTGCACCTTAGCCAAGACTAGGCAAATATACATAATCTAGTATTTTTATTTAGTTTCAAAGCTATGCATTGGTCATTCATTTTTAAGAAAGATTACTTTTGGACGAACCCTGGTACATGGTCGATATTGTATTTATTATTACTTCATTCAAATAAATGAAAATAAAAAGAGAACATCATGCACAAAGGTTCTATCCCATGCCTTGGAAGTGTCAAGGATTTTTATTTTTACAATAAATTTAATTATAATGGTTATATAAAAACAACAAAATATGATTGACTCTGAGATATTGCTATATCTACATAAATTATCAAAAACAGATTAAGACACCACACAAGTCTCCTGTGACGTCTTATATTAAGCTGAATTAGGTTATTTTAGTTTTTTTGTGCGTATCGACTAAGTTTGAGACAAGCTTATTTCTATCACACACATAATTCATACGCTTAGAAGATACGGGTATGGCCGTTGCAAAAGTTTGTATTATGTTGAAACAACTAAAATTGTTGAATTTGCAATGCAAATAGGATTCTCCAATATCCATACTTGATGTACTATAGGTTCTTATAAACAATTGGAAGTTAAAAAAACAGTGTAAATTTTGTTAGCATCATGAAATGAGACGAATGGACGTTCGCAATCAATGTCTTTATCAGGTCAAATATAACTTTAATTAGGTAAAGAAACAAACTTTTGCATACAGACATATTGAACCAAAAGCCCTTTACATATTCACGTACTGTACAAGCAGGGCATGAGCATTATTAAGATTTCACCACATGTTTGAATATAGGTTGTCAAAAATCACTATTAAATAATTTTAATTTTATAAATGAATTTTTGTCTGGTAAAAAAAACGGAAATAAAATAAAAAGAAAATGTACTTAGTAGTTAAGAAAACATTTGTAAACGCGGTATAATTAGAGATACACATATCAATTATTGTTAGAGAAATCAAACATTATAAAAAGCGATAATTTTTATGAGCATGACTGTACTAGAATATCAAAAAGAGTACTATTAAAGTTTTTAACACGCGTTTAATTGTCAAAAACCAGAATTCTAAATTTGTATATAGGAGAAATAAATTTCAAAAGACTTTATAGATGCAATAAAATCGCAAAACAATGGGGTTTGCACTTTGAAATGAACGGATAATTGTCGGCTTGATTGAATTTTGTTGGTTGCCTTGACAACCACCATACAAACATTAGATTCATATAAAAGGGAGTACTCACATGAGAAAGGGGATTCTTCTACAATAACCAACCAGTAAGGTTGTGAAAAAACCAGTTCCTTCAAGTTAACCAACCAGTTAGGTTGGGTATGAACAGTGCCTTCAAAATAAACAACCAGTAAGGTTGTTCTAAATATTCGCGAGCATCCCACATCTGTGTAACAACATGCGGTAGGCTCATACAAAGTGCGAGTTGTATCACTTCGAACTTAAGTCCATCCTGTGTTTAAATATTGGACAAAGCCAGGAATTGAAATAACGTACTGGAAATAAACAAATAATCAACAAGGATCCTAACCTCAACTACCAAGAATACGTACCTGCCTATCTACTACGAGTCTACTCATCTGTACGCAGAGCCACCCAGACGACCAACCTGGACAACATATCAAGAGAATCAACACGGAGGATCAAGGCATACCTTCATCTACGAGCACCTGTGGACCTACATCCAAGAACGACAGCAGTACCTGCACCCTTTCCAGCCAGCCAACTTAAAGTTAAACAAACAAGAACAGTATGTAAAGTGACAATTGTATAATTTCGTGTTCACTAGAAGGAACTAAGATAAACTTGTAAATGACTGATAATCAAGTCAGACTTAATTGTAATCCGAGTTTTTTATCAAGACTGACATTCATTTTTAAACGCAGCCCGTTTTAAATATTATCCAATAGCCGGATATCTAAATAATTAACCTATAATTCAAATACCGTTCATGCATTTTGATTAGACTACATTCTAAGGTTAATACTTACGTTGCACATTAGTTTTTTTTTTAGGGAGACGAAGAGTCAGATAATCATATTTAGAAATCCAACGTTGAATCCAATTGTTTACCATTAGTAAAGTAGACAGATTAAATATTGTTATGTGTATGCCTAATATGACTTGCGTAGAGTTATTTGTTCATGTTATTCCAAGTAAAGATTATGCCTAGAGACATTCTTGATAAAAATGTTTTAAACTGTAAATATAAAGTTACACTCAATTCAATAATAATAAAGAGGATAATCCAAGAAATACCTGTGTATTCATCTAACCTGTCCAAGAGCATCATCACCTGCTAGACCGCTGTTTAGAAGTGTCTAAGTGTGCATGTATTTTTCGTTTATTAGGTTATCTCCAAGACCGTCAGGAATTGGCCCCTTTCGACGACGATTTAGTAAGCTATAATACAGAAGTCGTGTATCTTCCCTCAGGTTAACCGTAGCCAAATAACGACCCATTAATGAGATTAAGCCTATTCATACTTAAAAATCACGACGACGTGAACATATCAGATTGTTTACGTTTGTGATATAACCAAGTGAACTTACAAAACGCGCGAACTTAGTGAGCATCTATACATGCAAGTTATAAGAGTAATACCAACAGTGGAAAGGTAATTGAACAGTTCCACGATCTATTCAAATATTTAAATAATTCAAAGATTAGTTCAAATATACAGGGAGCAGTCAAATAAAATTTTAATTTTATTAAGGCGTAACTTTCAAATAGATAAAATAAAATCAGTGTCTCATGCAAAAACTTAATGCGAACCGATGCTCACCTTATAGGTAGGCAACCAACATAGCTAGCCGGAGGCAATTAAAAAATTAATATTCAACTTATAAAATTAATTACAAGAACTTCTAAACGGTACTTACCGTATGATATGCAAGTGCTTTTAAAGGGGAATACGCATGTAATACCCCCATAGCACTATCAATAAATGCAAGAAATCAAATAAAATTTATTGTTTGTAAACAATGCCGAGTCTTCTTTTTACGACAGCACTGAAGGACCACGATAAAAAAATGTTTAGTTGAAATTATTTTCATAATATCTCCTATTTAACATGAAAATAATTGCATTGCATTGCCCTTCCGTATATTTCACTAAGTTTTAAGGCAACAATACAATTCTGTTCTTCGGATAACAATGACCTGATCAACAATGACGACAAACTGTGTGGTCTGAAAAATACACATTTCTATAGATTGTGGAAATAAAGTAAGGGATAAAGGCATTAACTTTGTTAATATTCATTTTTTGAAGAAAATCTCGAAGGGGTATAGCGATTTTAACTAAGTAAAATATTTTAATCGCATTTTCAGTTTCTTTTTTTAAGTGACAACCTGTATTTTTTTTAATTGATTTCGATAGTAAAAATTCATTAAACAAACCTTGTCACATAATTTTAATGAACATTCGTTTTTATTATAAAATTATAAAAATGATGAAAAATCGAACAAAATATTTGCTATCTACTGCATTCAAAGTTAATGATTACATTAAAATTAAATTGATTAACAAGAAAAATACTCTAAGAATAACATCAAACACAAAAATAAGCTCAGAAATAAAAAAAATTTAAATTACATTTATAAGTGTTCAAAATGACGACCCTGTACCATCTGACAATACCCAAGAAGATTATTAAACTTTATTCTAACATTCTGAATAGTTTGGGCTGATATTAATCCAATTTTATGTTGAATTCTGTGCTTGAGATCTTCCAAATTATTAGGTCGATTTTTATGCACTTAACTTTTCAAGTACCCCCATAGAAAGAAGTCTAATGGCGTTAGGTCTGGAGACCTCGCCGGCCATTCCGTCAGACCTTTTCTGCCTATCCATCTTCTTGGGAGAACTTGATCCAAGTGGCATAGCACGTTGATTGCGTAATGAGGCGGAGCACCATCATGTGATGTAACCATATAAGTACTATTATTTGGTAGTTCAGGTCTGTTTGCATTAGGAAATAATGCAGCTAATGCATGCATCAATTCAAACTGCAGAAATTACAAGTATCTCTCTCCAGTCAAATTGTTAGCAAGAAAGAATGGACCTAGAATTAGTTAACTTTCTGAGGATATTGCGTATGAATTTCCTGCATCCAATGAGGATTTTCTGTCTATTAACCGTTCCATTAAATAAAATGTTGCCTCATCCGAAAATAAAATACGCTGCCTATGAGCTTGAAGTTATCTTCTGCCAACTCATGAACCAATTGCAAGCTTACAAGGGTGAACATTTTCTAGAAACACATCAAGTTGTGCAGCTTCATTTAGTGTCGATGGATGTCCAGTTTTTTGACGATTCTATACAATGCCATGTTCCTGAAATTGTTTATTAATCCTACTGATTGCTGATCGACTTATAGGATGAAACGAGTACTTTTCTCTGAAAAGTTGACACACTTCTTGATGTCTTCTAGCTCTGTCGCTGTAACCAGTCATTATTAACAATTTCTTTTTATTAATAAAATAATTTGCAAAAGATAAATTATTCTAATTTAGAACAGGGAAATAATACTATATTTTATTGTTACAATGATAAATTATTTTATTCTGAAAGCAGTAAGTAATGTTTTTTTATTTTATGCACCGGTAACTAATTTCATTTTGCCAGTACAATGGATTTTTAATATTTGAAGTTTAAGATTTTTTTTCTCAATTATTTTCAAATGTAACATATTAAAAGATATAAACCTTTGGATATCATATCATAAAAAACAAATGACTTTCAAAAAATGAATATTAACAAAATTAATGCCTTCATCCATTATTTTAATTTCACACTCTATATAGAGATAATGGCAGATGAATTTATGCAATAAACCGCACATAGTAACTGGTATTACGGGTAACATTGAGTTAAACATAAATCAATGAACACAAAGTGTGACGGAATAAATCTAAATTTTTCACAAGCTTTTTTAGTATTTGCTGCATTACAAAGTTAACATACAAAACAAATATTATAGTATTATCTAAAAGGCCGGTTTTTCCAACTCAGATTAATATGCCTTTTAGCGTAATCATTGATTAAACAACCGGTTAGTAAAAAATGCGTTTTTCCAATATCGGTTAGCGCTAATCATTGATTACCATCATTTATCGATTTCTTTTTTGCTAGAGTTTCGAGTACCTGATATTAAACAGTGATTATTTATTAGTTCAATTTTATATATTTATATGAGTTTTCGATGTTTCATTATAGCTAGAGGGAGTGAATACTTAAGTATTCTAATATTTCTTTGATTGGCAATTTATATCAATACTAATACTAAAATTATAATTTGATGACACAAATTTTTAATTAACAATTTCTTATTAAATGAATAAGAGCCAATTACGCATGATTTACTTGGTTTTGAGAGGAACATAAAGTAAATTAAATTAGAGTTATCAGCGTCAGGTGACCATAAAATAAAATAAATTATTTCTAACCACATACGGAGAAAGTTATAACAGTAATTCATTACAACCGTTACCGATGTAATTTACATTTGTAAAACGTAAAATAATATAATAATTGTATTTCAAATTAATTTTCCACTGCCTTCGAAACACACAGAAACACGAATAAATCTGTCTCTAACAAGTATAATGACTCAAATGAAATTTTATTCTCTTATTTTGTGTTAATTAACTTTACAGTCGAAACGAACGAGTTCACATAGTACATAATATACAAAAACGTATACCAAAACATTCATAGCAGCATAATTTATGGTTTGAAGAATAACATATGTTTAGATTAGATATAAAATATTGTTATATAACATGCCTGCTGTCAGATTTCGTAAAATATTATTAAATCAGTTGTTAGTTAATATGAAATATGTTATTCAAATGACCAGGTAGGGTAAATTGTAAAATTGCTTCCTCCTCCTATTTTATTAGTTACTCCCGTTAATTGTAGGTACCTCTAAATAAACAGTTATAGTTGTAAATATAATTTGAGTTTTTCAATATTGGTGTAAAACATTTTACTTAAATATGAATAATTAGCTTTATATGCTACATTCCAACTACTTCCAATAGTTCGAGGTCTTCATCAAGGATTGGTCGATTGATGAAATGATAGTAAAACATTTTGGCAGATATGGGTTGAAGCAATTCATATAGCGAAATCTTTTTCTTGAAGTGGAATGACAAAAATTTGTCACCATTGCAACAAATCATGATAGCATCGATTCCTTATCTCAATCACCCCGATGCAGCGATGGGATAGAAAAGCCAAACAGAAGAAATACCTCAACTAAGAGTTCAGAACAACTACAATAATCATATTGGTTGGGTAGATCAACATGATTGTAATGTTGGTAAATACAGGGTCCAAATATGAGCAAACAAGTTGTATTTGGTACTTTTTACTCGGTAATTGATATAGCTATCGTAAATCTATAGATTTCCTTTAGAATGGTCAACTCTTCTGATATGACCTTGCTAAATTTTAGAAGAGCGATTGCTGGACTTATATAAAATTAGGTGTGAGACCAAGAATGAGTGGCCAATTACGTCTTCATCATCAAAATTCTTTGAGAATAGCAGATATGACCGAAAAGGACATTTTATGAAAGTAAGAGAGAAAGAAAGAAGATACCAAGGTAAAGCATGCATGTCAAAGCCTCTTACATTTTGTATCAAATGTCAAGTTACGCTCTACATGGACTGCTTTATTCATTATCACTGTAAATTGTTAATATGACAATTCACTGGTTTTATATATACTTTTATATTTTGTATTGGTACAGTTCTTGTAATAAAATTATACCTCAAAATGCCAACGTCCTATTTATAAGGCGGCCTATTATTCTGTTTCTTGAGGACGAATTGTCAAATTAGGACTATTGATGTACTGAATGACTTAAATAAAACCTTTACGGGAAGTTTTTGAATTTTGTAATAAAGTTGGTACTTAGTGGGTTAACCCTGGAATGCTATTGCTGCGGAACACCTGTTCCCCAACCTTCTTCAAAAATCCCGCCAATCGGAAATAAATGCGGTCTTGAGCTCCTGAATAGTTTCAGCATACGATACGTCAGTGCATAATATGCAATATTGGTGACATACAGTGCTTTTGCACATTGGAGATACTTAAGAGTTAAGGTATACGTGTATACCAGTGTAGCATAATTTATATTAAAGTAATAGAAGTCTGACAACGGACAACTGGTCCACATCTGTCCAGAGGAAAAAAACTGTTAGTACAAAAAATACAATTATAGATTTGGAAAATAAAACAGAAATTCCTTCATCATTTTGAACATCAAGGCAGATAAACTCCGATATGTTTTGCTATAGTAACAAACTTACATTATTATCATATTATCTACCAAAAACTAAGACAAATAACATTATTTCTCTTTGGACAATGCATGAAAAAGGTGATGAATAAAATACGACCAAATTACCAGAAATTATAAAATTTTAAAATTGGACTAACGGAGAAGTGAGTGGACACTTTGAACCAACTGTGTCACACTTATTCTACTGGTTAAAATTTTCGATATATTGTGGAATATAACTCGATGGTACTTTTACGAAGCTCCAATGCAAAAAATAAGGAAATTGTCAGAAACAGAAGAGAATAATTGAAGACACTCGCCTTGATTAGTAAAACTTCATATGGAAATTCAAATGGAAACATTAAAAATTACGCGTGAACTCCGTCCAACTATATGCAATGTATTAAAAATAAGTACCTAGATGTTCACTTTGACACAGAAGCCAATACTGAAAATCTAGAGTCAATTGCGATGTACGAAAATAATTCATTTGTTTCCATCATCAAAAGAAAATTGGTCCAACTTGTACGGAGTAATAATAAAATACTTTTTGATTAAAACACCCAAATGCAGAAATTAGTTTAATTTGTTTGTTCGTTTTTTCTATATATTAACACATATTTTAAGAAACTAAACTTGGAGTGTGTAGCCTGATACTAAAACACCTTTACCAAGTTCGGTTTTTTAAATAATAAAATGCTTTTTTAAAAGTAAAAATTAATTTATTATAAAACCTTGTGAATGGTTAGCATTCGTACACATATGATAGAGAAGAGATTTCAATAAAACATTTGTACAAACTGTTGGTACGTAGAATGTATCAGCTGATCCAGAGGATACCTGGGTACTAAGAAATTAACTTAAAAAAGAAGAGCAGGTGAATCAATGCCTTTGTTAGCAAGTTTTAGAAGGAAGTTACAACTTGCTTCGTGCCTTCTTTTACTTAAAGAAGTGATACCATGTATGTCCAAAAGGCTGTCGTAATCAATTCCGCGCGATGGGTAAGTGCCATCCATTTCAAATGACATATACTTAAAAAAAACGTTTTTGTATACGCTCGAGCAAACTAGAGACGCATACTCGAGTTTGCAACGTACAAAGGAATAAAACAAAATGGATAATGTATTTATGTTAATAAACGTTTCCTAGTAGCCAAGTTCGTTGGCCTCAAAGTGAGCCAATGTCACTCCAATATTTTAAGATCGGTAAAACGTCAGTGACCCCCACCCAATGCTATACGAATATAAAATTCCTATATCAAGTAAATGTCAATTTATGTCGTTGGGTTGATATCAGACCAACATTGTCTACATTGGTAATATATTGGTTAAATATCTGATACTGATATTTTATTGACAACAAAAATCTACATACTATTAACATTAAAGAAAAATGTCTACATAATATCAAGTTTACAAAGTCACTGTGATGTTGGTTGTAGGTCAGTGTTTGATATAAATTTAGATTAAAGGGGATGACGTCACAATTAGTTATTCTGCGATTAAACGCCAACATCGTATTAACTTTGCAAGACAATATTGATATAGTCTATATTAATTTATCACAGAATATATTACACACTGTGCCATGAATAATTGTTGCTGTGTGGAAAGAAATATATACATGCTCAAAGTTAATTAAGCATTTGCAATAATGATTCTCACTAAATTAACATTAAAAGTACTATGCACACTTTTATAAATAACTTTAGAGACCGGATAAGAGAGGTCCATGACATATCGCCCACGGGCGCAATATTGAAATTTTGCATTTTTAATGAGTTTTTCATTTTATTAACATAATTGGCTAACAAGTGGGTTGTGATCTATCATATACAAAACACATTTTTGTTTGTTCATTTTGTAGTTCAAATCAAGTAAATTCTCTGTACTTTATTTGTCTTATGAAATATAAGGTAAATGCTCAAATCGGAAAAATGTCTGTGCAAAATATTGGTCCAGTATCATGCAGTGATATTTATCCAACGTTGCAAAATGTTAACACTTGTACATCGGATTGATATCAGACGCCGATGTCAGGCCGATAAATAAACGACTGACAGCCAATCTTGGCCCGATATTGTGTGCTACTAGGGTTATTATTGCTGCATCTGTGGGCCAATTGAGGTGATTGTAAAATTCAACGATGCTTTCCCCCTACCGTGTAGAAATAACAATTTTGACCAAACGTCTACTTAGAACCCTATGGAACTCACCTGACCAAATAGCATTTTAAAGATGAAAAAAAATTATATTAATTTATTAGGCGCTGCAAAATAATGCAGCCAGAAAAGTACATATTTACTAATATATACCTACTGTATATTAATATTTGAATGAAGTCACGTGAAATTGGAAGAGGAACATTCTGCAAAAACATTAATGTAAAAAAATACTTCGGCCGAGTCCGTATTCATAATCGAAATATTTTTTGCGACGTTCAATTTCACCATAATTTATTCACTACTGCTAAGAGAATATTTCCCGAAGTAAGGTTCTATGTTTGTACACGAGCGTGCGTTACTCCCTTTTCTTTCTGCTTATTGTGCCGGAGACAAAAAGGAGACGGAAGTGGACCGGCTGTAACGCAAAATTTTCTAGCGAAGAAGGAAGGAAGGGTTCGAAGACAGATTGTCCGAAACCGCTTTGCTTCGACCCCGGTCTAGGTTCACAGTTATGCAAATTTATTGAACGCGATTCTCCGCCTTGACACAACGCAGTCCGTTTTATAGCACACTTACCACAATGGCGACGGGAGGGGTTTCTAACATATCACTTTTAGTGCTGTGCTGACTTGAGGTATATTTTTTTAAGTTAGAATTCCCACTCACAGAAAGACACGTGTAATATATCGGAGTAGAAAATCTCGTTATTCAAGAACCACATGTTATATTTTGAGTGTTCTGTGTATGTTATATTATTTTAATACGAAGACGAAACCACGTCAAAAATGGTCTGAACAAGTTGTTAATACAATTTATTTGTAACATTTTATATTCTTCTTATTTACTGTAGTCATAATAAACAACCGAAATATTTTATATAACTTTTTATTTATTAAGAAAAAACTTTTCCACAGCATCACATCTATGCGGGATAAAAGCGATAAATTGCTTTTGACAGGAACTTATCTTCAGTATTTATGAAAATTAAACTGAATCGTCTTATGGTCGTGTATTATATAAACATGTATTCTCAGTTCTTCAGTTGAAGTTGAAAAACCTAAAAAACAGAAAAGCTCCAGGAGTAGATAACATCCCCAGTTAATTCAAAAAATATGGTGGCGAAGAACTAGCAAAGAGATTAACAGAAATGTTCAACAAAGTGATAATCACATCCAGTATACCAACAGAATGGCACAAAAGTGCCTATAATCATACCAATTTTCAGAAAAGGACAAGAAACTAACCCGACCATGAACACAGGAATAACCTTGCTCTCCAGCACCATAAAACTGTTCATCAGCACTTTCAAAAGCATCCTCGAAGGTACTATAGAAAATGAAAACAAGCAACGAGGATTCTGAAAGAACAGATCGACAACCAATGCCCTATTCATTATAAGACAGGTAAAAGAGAAGGCTTTTGATTTCGATTACCATCCTTATGTGTATTTTCTAGACCTAACAACAAAGGCTGCGACAGAGTACAACTGCCCGATATACTGGATATATTGAAAAAGAATCAAATCTTAGTGTCAGTCATAAACATAATCAGAAATCTGAACACAGGTAACACAACCAGAATAAAAGTGGACTTTCAAACAACAAAAGACATATCAACACTAACAGGAATAAGGCATTGAGATAGCCTCAGTCCATCCCTTTTTAACCTCGCCATGGACGAGAATATGCATGAGGTGGCGCCAATGAACAAGGGATATAGACTGAACAACAAGACAATCAGCATGGTATTATTAAACCATATTTTGTGGAGTGCCAATCGTCTCAAGTCAACCCCGACTGCGGGTGATGACCAGATACCTTCCTATCTAATTATGGATTGCCGTATGGTGTTTGTATGGCCAGTAAAAATTATTCTCAGCCTGACGCTGTGCAAGAATGTTTACTAGATGGCAGATAGCTAGAATTAGCCCTGTTCTGAAGAAAGGTGATCAGAGTGACCTGAGGAATTATCGTCCAATTGCAATTCTCTCCAACTTCTCCAAGATTTTCGAGCAAATACTATACAAATTCATATATGCATACTATCACGTAAGAATATCTTCTATACAGCATGGGTTCGTGACTGGTCGCTCAACGACGAGTAATCTGCTTTGCGTCACCCAAGATATTAGTGCCGCTCTTGATTCTCGCTCTCAAATGGATGTGTTATATACAGAATTTTTGCGTGCATTTGACACTATTAGATACGACATTCTGCTGAGAAAGCTTGATGCACTGGGACCTCATGGCAATTTGGTCAGTTTTCTTACGTCATATCTTAGGGAACGAATCAATTGTATGTACTACAATGGATTTAAATCTGCTGAATTTGTTGCCACGTCAGGCGTTCCACAGAGGTCAAATTTGGGCTCTCTGCTTTGTATACTATTTATTAATGACGTCTTGGATTTGTTTTCTTGTGATGGGTTGGCATACGCTGACGACTTGAAAATCTATCCTCGTATTGATACTATTTCGGATGCTCTACTTCTACAGTGTGATTTGGATACTCTCAATGAATGGTGTCAGCACAATAATCTGGCATTTAATATCAATAAATGTCATGTTATGAAGTATTCTAGGAGGATGGAACTCATTGACTTCGATTATAGCATTGGAGGACAGGTATTGGCCTGCGTGCAGGAAGTAAAGGATTTGGGTGTGCTATTTGATCGACATTTGTCCTTTGCCAAACATATCACTAATGTAAGCACTTCTGCCTCTGGTACACTTGGTTTTATTCGTAGAAATAGTAGGCATTTTGCTAATGCAGCCGCTATTAAACTTCTTTATCTTCTTTCTCGTGCGTAGTAAGCTAGAATACGCTGCTGTTGTTTGGCATCCAATTTATATCTGCTATAAATTAAAGTTGGAAAGCATCCAGAGACGATTTTTGAAGTTCTTGAGCTATAAGGCCAGTGGAGTTTATCCTTGTAGAAATACCGACCATGCAGTTTTGTTGGAGGAGCATAATTTTATACTACTGAACACACGTCGTGAGATTGCTAGTGCCAACTTTTTACATAGTTTAGTGCATAACAGGATTGACTGTCCCTATCTATTGGGTTTGATTCATTTTAACGTACCACGGCTTTCTGCCAGAAGTCAAGTTACGTTTGTTACTTCCACGTGCAGGACAAATGTGCATGCTGAGGAGTTCACTCCATCAAATGTGCCGTAATGGAAACAATTACTTTAATGATATTATATTATATATTATTATTATTATTATTACAGTATGCTCTGCGGATGGTGCAGTAATACTTGCAGAAAAAAACTTACAAAGGCAAACAAGTAACTGTTATCAAACGAGTGAAAATTACAAAATTCCAATTTGCATTGACAAAACAAAATTCTCCAAGGAACCAATGTTCCTTGGAGAATTTTAATAAAAAAAGAAGAGAATCCATCCATCAAGCAGTAACAACCTAATAAAGGACATCAAAACACAGGTCAATAAAGCCTCAGCAATATCAGGCTGCTTAAGAAATATCGTCTGGAAAAAAACCATATGAGCGTTGACAGTAAGGTGCGGATATATAAATCCGATGTTAGATCTTTGGTAACCTATGGTATCAAGACTCGGGCTGATAAAAACAAGACAAAGGGCATCCTGAGAACAGTAGAGATGAAAACCTTAAAAGCTATCTTAGGAAAGACACGAAGTGACAGATAAGAAACATCGACAAAAGAGCGACATGCAGAAAGAGTACATAGTCAGAGGGAACGAGAAGAACGAGATATTGCGTGACTATGTTGATAGAATGAACCTACGCAGACTAGAACACATTACTAAAGACGGAAAACCAACAAGTAGACGACCAGAGGGGAGGCCATCCAAGAGATTGTAGGACAGCTGCAGTTTTGTCTCACAGGACAACCAAACAAATTAAGACAGCCTTCGTCACTAACAGATCTTAAGATCTTCTCAATTATATTGCGATATAGTTCAAACGTTAAATATAATAAGTGAAGCTGAAAAAGTCTTCATATTGCTAATAGAGCAATTAGAGATATATCTTCAATACGTTTTTGACATGGCGCTATATGTATAAAAGCCGGACATTCTTCCATTATACCGCGAGATCAAAAATTGTATTGATAAAGGTTTGCCATAGAATGTAAAACGTCTGTCTTAAATTATATCATTAAGTGTCACACTGACAAATATTAATGACGGAGTCGTGTAATGATATAACTTAAGACAGACGTTTTACATTCCATGGCAAACCTTTATCAATATAATTTTTTATCTCGCGGTATTTATGAGTTTCGCTTGTACATTTCTGCGTATTTCAAATACGTAGAAATCATTTTTTTTATTTTTATCATAAATAACTCGAAAACTATTAACAATAGTCATTAACTATCTTAATAAAAAATATTTCTACTTTATGCGAAATCCAAATTTGAACTTATTTATAAGGTAGGTATTCAGTTTTAAAAATATATCTTTTTGTGCCGCTAATTTATGGTTCACTCTATGTATGTCTATGTATATATTTTTAAATACTGACGTAATAGCAACCCTATCAAATATTGTGCTCGAATTTTTAATTATATTAGGTATTAAAGAGTAAATTTACTTTATAGATTTAAATCAGCCTGTATATACTCCAAAAAATGGTATATTATTATATGAACTCTAATCTTTTTGTATGAAAAATGAATCAACAAGTAGGCAATGATTTGAATACATGCAAATAATATTACTATGTATAAATCTTAACAGATTTAATAATAGCTATGCGGACAATACAGTTGACATTATCTTCGAGGAGCACTTGCCATTAATTCCAGTTAAGATTAAGGGACTTATATTGGACTATATCCAAGCCAAAGATTACAGTTTCTTGGCATTGTTTCCATTGTCTTCCTTACATTCCTAAAATTAAATATATAGATTGAGTTAAATGCTCCCAGTTGTTACTTGTTTCAAAACATGACCGAGTACACATTGAATTAAGTGTATCTGATACCGATAAGAAACCTCGTGGAAGGTATCCAACTCTACAGTAAACATTTATTTTTATATATTGGCAATAGGTACAGTTGAACAAGATCAGTGATTTTAAGAAATTTTGCTATAGTAGTTGGTTTTCTTGTGTTTCTTATCCATGTTTTAATGTTTTATTATGTTTTCCCGTGTACGATTTAAATAAAAACTCACAATGTTTATTCACATTTGCCTGATATTTCAACCCAATATATATGTATATACATAAGTGTATCGTAAACACTCCTCTCAGGTTTTACTTCCTTATACGTAGTATAAGGAAGTATTGTGATGATGAAAATTTTCGACCTCGAGATTTTTGCAGATGTCCACGTTTTGAGGTCCCCTGATACCAAAAAAGTGGTTTTTAAAAAATGTCTGTGTGTCTGTGTCTGTGTGTCTGTGGCTGTGTGTCTGTGTGTGTGTGACCACGATAGCGGTCAAACCGCTATAGATATCAATTCCAAATTTTGTATTTGCGAATATAATCTCCCTCTTGAGAACTGATTAGATTTTGAGCAAAATCGGCAGACCGGAAGTAGTAGTTTACTTTAGTGAAAAAATCGAATTTTGCAAATATTTCGTCAATTACTAAGTTTAAACAAAGTTATAAAGAATTCAAATGTACTCAAAATTAAATTTGAGAAATATTGTATTAATAAAGTTTTTCGAAATTCCTACCGGAAGTAGGTCTTTTATTCTTATCGAAAATCAGTTTTTTGCAAATATCTCGCAAGTCATGCTTTCTAGGTAGGTACATTACGAGTATAAAAGTATTTAGAACGTACTTTTAAATATCTTTTGTATAAAAAAAATTTCAAAATTCAGACCGGAAGTACCACTTTTACTCTTATCGAATAGCAATTTTTTGCAAATATGTCGTAAGTTATGCATTCTATATATCTTTATCAAGGGTACAAAAGTATTTAAAACTATATTTGCAATATTTTTTCTATATATGAAATTTCAAAATTCGGACCGGAAGTAGCACTTTTACTCTTAGCGAGGAGCACATTTACTTTCTTATACGTAGTATAAGGAAGTATTGTGATGATGAAAATTTTCGACCTCGAGATTTTTGCAGATGTCCACGTTTTGAGGTCCCCTGATACCAAAAAAGTGGTTTTTAAAAAATGTCTGTGTGTCTGTGTGTGTCTGTCTGTCTGTGTGTGACCACGATAGCGGTCAAATTCGGACCGGAAGTAACACTTGCATACGTATAAGAAAGTCGTGTGGTGGCCACACCTCATTTTTTACTTTCTTATACGTAGTATAAGGAAGTATTGTGATGATGAAAATTTTCGACCTCGAGATTTTAGCAGATGTCCACGTTTTGATGTCCCCTGATACCGAAAAAGTGGTTTTTAAAAAATTTCTCTCTCTCTCTCTCTCTCTGTGTGTGTGTGGCTGTGTCTCTCTCTCTCTCTGTGTGTGTGACCACGATAGCGGTCAAACCGCTATAGGTATCAATTCCAAATTTTATATTTACGAATATAATCTCCTTCTTGAGAACTGATTAGATTTTGAGCAAAATTGGCCGACCGGAAGTTGTAGTTTACTTCAGTTAAAAAATCGAAATTTGCAAATATTTCGTCAATTACTAAGTTTAACCAAATTTATAAAGAATTCATATGTACTTAGAATTAAGTTTGAAACAAAATGTCTTAAAAAAGTTTTTCGAAATTCCAACCGGAAGTAGGTCTTTTACTCTTATCGAAAATCAGTCCTTTTCGAATATCTCGCAAGTCATGCTTTTTAGACAAGTACGTTACGAGTATGAAAGTATTTAGAACATACGAGGGCGGATTGATATTGCAGCTACCTACCGCTAGATGGGTGCACAAACACAAAAACTTGTTTTAGTTTAGAAATTTCGATCTGTCAAACGTCAGCTGTTAAAATTTCACCCAAATTCATCGATTAGTTTATTTGTTGTAGTCGTTTAATGTAAGCAACTTTTGTGTTTCTTGAAAAATGGAAAAAAGTGAATTTCGTGCAGTGATTAAACACTATTATTTGAAAGGGAAAACGGCGAAAGAGACAAAAGAAAAGCTCGATAAACATTATGGTGAGTCTGCTCCGTCAGATTACATGGTAAAATATTGGATTGCTGAATTTCAACGCGGCCGAACAAGCACTGCAACAATACCATCAACAGGAAGACCAAGAGAGGTGGTTACTGAAGAAAATATCAAGAAAATCCTCGATATCGTTATGAATGATCGCCGAGTCAAGGTACGTCAGATTGTTGAAATGGTAAACATATATGAACGTGTGTTCAACATTTTGCATGAACATTTGCATATGAAAAAGCTATCGGCAAGATGGGTGCCGCGGTTGCTCAGTGTCGAACAAAAACGAGTTCGACAGACCACTTCACAGCGGTGTTTGGACATGATAAAGCGTAATCCTGTTGATTTTTGGCGTCGATTAATAACTGTAGATGAAACGTGGGTCCACCACTACACACCTGAAACCAAAAATCAATCGAAACAATGGGTGGAAGCTGGTGGAAGTGCTCCGATGAAGGCGGAGACAGTGAAATCGGCTGGCAAGGTTATGGCCACTGTATTTTGGGATGCACACGGAATATTGCTCATCGATTATCTTCAAAAAGGATCCACAATCACAGGAAAGTATTATCGTGCATTATTGGATCAATTGATTGATGCAATCAAGAAAAAACGACCACATTTAAAGAAGAAAAAAGTGCTCTTTCTTCAAGACAACGCACCGGTTCACACAGCATTAGATACGATGCTAAAATTACGTGAAATACACTTCGAATTGGTTGATCATCCACCTTATAGTCCAGATTTAGCTCCTAGTGACTTTTTCCTGTTTCCAAACTTGAAAAAATGGCTCGCAGGAAAAAGATTCATCTCAAACGAAGAAGTGATTACCGAAACTAACGCGTATTTTGAGGGGTTCCCAAAATCGTATTATTCAGATGGTATAAAAAAGTTGGAATATCGTCTTACTAAGTGTATTGAGCTAAAAGGAGACTATGTTGAGAAATAAATGGTTTTTGAAAAAAAAAAAAATTTTTTTCCTACTTAGGTAGCTTCAATATCAATCCGCCCTCGTAATTTTCAATATCTTGTATATAAAATAAATTTCAAAATTCAGACCGAAAGTACCACTTTTACTCTTATCGAATAGCGATTTTTTGCAAATATGTCGTAAGTTATGCATTCTATATATATTTATGAAGAGTACAAAAGTATTTAGAGTTAGATATGGAATATTTTTTGTATAAATGAAATTACAAAATTCGGACCGGAAGTAACACTTTCATACGTATAAGAAAGTCGTGTGGTGGCCACACCTCATTTTTTTGATATCTTGCCAAGTATGCATTCTATAGCGATTTATTAAGAGAATGAAAGTACTTAGAATAGGATTTTGAATAAGTTTTGTATTAAAAAAGTTCTTAAAATTGTGCAGCTTGAAACGCTCATACGTATACGAAAGTCGTGTGGTGGCCACACCTCATTTTTTTGGTTAAATACTAAGTCTGTGTATTGACATAGTAATGATATACTATAATGCATTTTTGCTATTGTGTTTTTACTTTCTTATACGTAGTGATGAAAATTTTCGACCTCGAGATTTTTGCAGATGTCCACGTTTTGAGGTCCCCTGATACCGAAAAAGTGGTTTTAAAAAAATGTTTGTTTGTGTGTCTGTGTGTGTCGGTCTGTCTGTGACCACGATAGCGGTCAAACGGCTGGAGGTATCAATTCTAAATTTTGCATTTACGTGTATAATCTCCCTCTTGAGAACTGATTAGATTTTCAGCAAATTCGGCCGACTGGAAGTAGTAGTTTACTTCAGTGAAAAACTCGAATTTTGCCAATATTTCGTCAACTACTAAGTTTAGACGAATTTATAAAGAATTCATATGTACGTAAAATTAAATTTGAGAAGAATTCTATTAAAAAAACTTTTCTAAATTCCTACCGGAAGTAGGTTTTTTACTCTTATCGAAAATCGGTTTTTTGGAAATATGTCGTAAATTATGCATTCTATATATATTTATGAAGATTACAAAAGTATTTAGAGTTAGATTTGGAATATTTTTTATATAAATGAAATTTCAAAATTCGGACCGGAAGTAACACTTTCATACGTATAAGAAAGTCGTGTGGTGGCCACACCTCATTTTTTATATGAAGCATTGGGTTTTTGTCCAGTGATAGAACAGCATGTACGCTAAAATGTTAATTTCGAAGAAGTTAATTATACATTAAGTAGCAATGGTAAATTAAATTTAATACTTTTATAAATCTCAAAATATCATTATAGTCCATTTTAATTTGTATTTACTAATAACTCCTTGATTATTAGATTATCAACTAATAAATATAATACATAAAATTTTATAAGATAAATCTTGCATTTTTGATATACACTTTAGTTTTAAAACAGAGCTTACTCTAACACAGTGCATTCCAGTTGACAAATTTAATAAAATTAATTATGTTTCTAAATTATTTTGAACAATCTTATGGCTTCTTACATACGTTATTTATAACACATAATAACATTATATCCTATACAGCTTTCTGTGAATTCAAGTTAAAAATAATAGCCAACAATACAGACATTTAAAATATATATCTATATCTACAGTATAGTTATCTGAATATTACAATAGTTTCTTTATAAGAACATTTTCTTCCTGTGCTGAATTACTAAATTTGTTTGTATTATGCAAATTGTGTGAATTCATTACGTTAATGCTTTAGCCATAACTACTGGCAAGAATTAGACGTTACTAGACGTTGTGTCTCTCCGATGTATTCAGACATCTTCTGAAATAGTTTTGAATTGATTTCCTTTTTGCTAAGTATGATCAAATTCATCCAGGGCGGGCACAAACTGCAGAACATGCAACTCACTAAAATAAAATTGCTTAAAACATGAATATACAAACCATATATAAATGAAGGCTCAAGTTGACACTTTCTAATACTCCTAAATTAAATGGTTTTCTTAGTTTCTTAAATAAATTAATAATAATTTATTTAAGAAATTAAGAGTACACAAGAGAGGCATTTCAGATAAAAACCTTGATTATGTATCTTTCTCAATAGACTGCCTAGGTGATCCAGTGTGACACCACGTTGATTATCGGTTAGGTGTTTTGGTCCATTCAGGTGATGAACTGATGACATATCAAACTGTAAGTGAATTCGCTTAATTTTAAAGCAATAATGAAGTGTGGCTGCCACACGACTTTCTTATCGTATGAGCGTTCCAAAAAATTAAATTTTAAGAATTTTTTAAAACAAAATTATTCAAAATCCTATTCTTAGTGCTTCTATTCTCTTAATAAATCTCTAAAGAATGCATACTTTGCAAGATATTCGAAAAAAAGTGCTACTCGCGAAAACTAAAAGTGTTACTTCCGGTCCGAATTTTAAAATTTTATGTATACAAAAAACATTCCAAATCCAGCTCTAAATACTTTTATACTCTTGATAAATTTATATAGAATGAATGCATAATTTACGACATAATTGCAAAAAATCACTTTCGATAATAGGAAAAGATTTACTTCCGGTGCGAATTTTGAAACCTCTTTTATACAAAAGGTATAGAAAACTATATTTTGAATATCTTTATACTTTATATGTACTTGCCTAAAAATCATGACTTGCGAGATATTCGCAAAAAACTGATTTTCAGTTAGAGTAAAAGATCTACTTCCGATAGGAATTTCGGAAAAAGTTTTTAATACAATGTTCCTCAAATTTACTTTTGAGTACTTTTGAATTCTTTATAAATTTGTTTAAACTTAGTAATTGAGGAAATATTGGCAAAATTCAATTATTTCACAATACTTCCTTATACTACGTATAAGAAAGTAAAAATCAAAAAGAATGCTTCAGTAGCGAGATAGGTGTGTGTTCCAAAATGCACCATATGCTTTTGCGTGAAAGCATGACCAAAGGAATAGGAATTTATAGCTACACAATTAAACTCAAGAAGTTTAGTAACAAAATATAATAAAACATTGAAATTGTAAAAATACACAAACGTATAATGATATAAACAGAGCAAGGACAAATTTAAAACGGCAAGGTCAAATCAATGCTCATCTTCTTCCAATTATACTAGAATAAACTATAAACAACACTGAAACAGGAAGCTCATGATTTAAATATCTAATTGCAACAGTTATCCAAATGTAATAGCTGTTCGTGTACAAAAGTGAAGTTTTTTATTGATCAGAATACACATAAAATATCGTGAAGTTCACATAAGTAAGTAATGGCATACAATAATTTTCTGCAATTAGTTATTATAATCATATTTATATAAGTGTGTACATAGTATTGAGATATAACTTTAACTGCTAAATAGGAAGGCGTTAGATTGGGAACAAAGCTTGAAGTAACAACAAAGCCTAGAAAGATTTTAATCTCGCAATTATATAAGTGTCTTTGATTTTATTGTATTTTATTTTATTTATTTAATAATGAAAGAATTATTATATTAATTACGTCTTTTAGTAGCATGTTAAATTTTTGTAAACTTCTTTTTCTTCTTTTATTCTTTGAAAAGATCTTGAGGTCTGTTAATGACCAAGGCTGTTCTAATTCCGTTTGTTGGCCTATGAGATGGAACTCCAGCTTTCCTGCCATCTCTTGGGTGGTCTCCCCGCTGGTCTTCTACTTGCTAGTTTTCCGTCTTTAGCAATGTGTGCCAGTCTGTTTTGACCCATTCTGTCTACATGGTGATGCCAATATCTTCCTATTTTCCTTGACTATGTTCTCCACTTTGCATGTCGCCCTTATGCCAACACAGCGGCATAAGGGCTGTGGTCTAAAAGTTCACTTTTATTATTGTTGTGCTACCTGTGTACAGATTTTGGATTAAGTTTATGATTGACATTGAGCTTTGTTTCTTTCTCAATATATCCAGAATATCGGGCAATTCTACTCTGTCGAACGCTTTTGCTAGGTCAACAAAATAGATGTAAGCAGGGTAATCAAATACATTAGCATTTCTTTTATCTGCCTTATAATGAACAGTTCATCAGTTGTCCGTCTGTTCTTCCGCAATCCTTGTAGCTCGTCATAGTTTTCTATGGTGTTTTCGTAGATGTTTTTGACAATGCTGGTGAACGTTTCATGGTGGCACAGAGCAGAGTTAATCCTCTGTAGTCTCCGGGTTGGTTTTTTGTCCTTTTTTTGAACATTTATATGATTATACTCTTGTGATATTCTATTGGTATGCTGTCTTGTACTTTGTTGAACAGTTCTGTTGATCTCTTTGCTAGTTCTTCACCACCATATTTTATGATTTCATGTGGAATGTCATCTATTCTTGGAGCTTTTCCGATTTTTAGGGTTTTCATCTTTATCATAACCTGCTCTTCCTTCATTTCCTGTGCCTGAACTACCGGAATGTCAGTGTTGTCCTATAGGTTCCTAAAATATGTTTCGCACTCGCTCAGTGGCACCTTATTTGTCTGAATGTACTCGTTCACTGGTTTACTTCTATTTTGAGCATATTGCTTACTTTCCTCTGAGGTCCGTAATGATCGCGTTTCATGTCTGCGTTTGAAAACATATCATTAATATCATTTTCATTTTATTCATTCGGATTCAGTTTTGCTGCAATTATAAAAAATGTTGATGGATAATCTGCTACATATATTGGGGTATATTTATGTACATATTTTACTGAATTGAATATCGGTATAAATTAAGCTTTAGATCTTTGTAATTTGTTTGTAGAAATTAGTGATTATCCTACAGAAAAACAATATTATCTTTAATTGTCTAGGGCGGAGTTGTTGCTTAGTTTTTGTTGCGGATGTTCTTTCTATAAATATCTAAGAGAACTTCGTATTATATTCACAAACTGTAAAAAAGCAAGGGAAAAGAACCAGAGTAAGCCGAGAAGTTCTTTTATAAGTGTATTAGCGCATTAACTGAAACGCGAAGATAGAGTCATCCACCAAGTCTCGCTCGAAAAGGTAAGGAAGTTTCCAAAGTTGTTTCCATTAAAACTAAGAGAGAGAGAGAGAACGAAAGAGAGGAAGGGCATTTAATATTATAGTTACTGGTTTCCATAAATAAGACTTTATCATCGTTAGGAAGTTTGCCGTCGAACGCATCAGAGGGTTAGTTTCTAAAGCAACATCACTATTACAGGCGTGCAACGTGGTTCTGCAATATCCTATAGCAGTTTAGACGCTGTATTGATCTGCAGCACTTATTTAATATGTACATACATACATGCGGTCTATGTTTGTTACAAGTAAATTTAAGATATCCCTCTTTTATGTTTATTTTGTTGATGAATATTGAAATAGCGAAGTTGATACGTTTATGTACATAACTTCAACTTGCTACTGTATTAAGTTATTAAATAATAAATATGAGTTTTAATTAAAATTTTACTACAAACAACGAGAAAAGGCAAACCTAAAGAAATATTTAAATATACAACGTGTCTCAGATAACATTTCCAGCATGAGGATTTCTCTTATTATAAAAGATAACTGTTTGATTAAATTAGATGAATTGTTCTTAAAGATTAGTGAAATTATAGGATATTCTACAATTTCCAATTTACTTCAGGACCTACAGCAAGAAAAACAAAAATGTAATTTTTTTTCCTTGTAATAACTCTTTTGTTTTAGTAGTCACATAACACTAGCTGACAATTTTAATTTTTCTTTTTAATATCTGCTGTAAAAATGTACAGTTCTTATAGACTTTAACTGAGAGCATAGCCAAAAACCAAATCTTTCCACCAATTTTAGTTTTAGAGTTATAATTAGGACGCGGACATGACCGGTTCAAACTACGATGAAGTTACAACGTAGCAAAGAAATAATGTAAACAACACACGCTTACTGAATAGCTCTAATTCATATGGTGAACGCAACATCTGTTTACGCCCGAGAAGTGCCCGAGAATGAGAGCAAAAAATGCCTATAAAATAAGGAATTTATGAGTAAAATCCTTTTTTCATCGGCGTAGATAGGAGCGTGAGGGGTTTTTAAAATTTATTATATTTACCTTACATTTCGCAAGAGAAATAATGTAAATATGTGTATACTTACTATTATTTAGTTTCAATAACATACGCGTACATTTTTAGTTATCATTTATTTAGATCTAGAACGTTGTTTATGTTACTTTTTCTGATATGAAAATGAATTGTCAGTGATTCCGAAATTTATTGCAAAGTCTGTAAAATATCGTTACAGAATGCAAAAATATCGCACGTTCGTCACTTAGCTTTGCTAAAACATACCAGCAATAGTTTTTATGCAGAGAATTTCGATAGTTTACAAAATTCGTTACATGTTTAAATGACGATGTTCGAAGTATTTCTGAGTGCAAGGAACTAACACAAATCCCAAATTTAAAAAATCAGTTGTTCTTCCTTCAGGAGCACTTTGGAAATTTGCCTAAACTAATCACATATTTTGAAAATCGAAATCTCAAATTAAAAGATGGATTAACCACATTAGACGTGGGCTATTAATAATTTCAAAAGTATTCCAAGTGACTTCGGATGTGGCCTTCGGCTAAAGTTAGACGCAGTTTTTAATAGAAATCCAGATTTAATAACATTGCACCTATAACCAGTTGCGATGTAGAAAGGATTTTTTATCTACAGGAATGTACTTAATTTAAAAAGAACAAGTCTTACGGAAGAGAAAATGAACAAATAATAAGGTATTTTGTATTTTATAGATCACCAGCCACTTGTTATCCAATTATATAAATAAAATTAAAACCTCTTTAAAAATACAACATTTCAATAGTGCGCCCTTGGGCGATGAGTCATCAACCGTACAGATCCGCGCCCTAGTTATAATCATACTCCGCTAGTAGATAAACAATAATATTTTATTTAGAAAAGTTGTTATACAGAAGACATAGATAAGTAAAAGTCTTCACATAACAAATACTTGAATGATTACTTAGTATCAAGAATACAAAAAGTCTTAACCACACACAAAGGTAAATTGCTGAAATATCAAAGTGTTGAAGAAATAGAGTTATTTCTTCCTTTCATGTTGCCTGTCGCCTTCTCTAATGAGAAATCAGCAAAAGTCTACCATCATGGCGGTATCCCACCTAGTTTTCAGCAATCTCCTGATGGAATTTTTTCCACTGTCCATCACTCGTCTTTCCTAAATTAGCAGGAAAGATATCCAAATGTGAAAGCGAAAAATGAACTTTGAACGACATACATTTTTATAGTTTTCTAGCAAATTAGCCACGATATGTTGGTAGTTTTCAGTCTTTTGATTACCAAGAAAATATTTGTAAACAGTTCATGCAGCCAGCTCTAAATCATTCATGGTACGTTCAAATTTTTCATATTTGAACAGCTTCCTAGTATGTGGACCAACAAATATTCCTTCGCGAAGTTTCGCATCAGACAACTTTGGAAAATTACCCTTTAAATATTTAAAATAGTTGCCTTTTTTTCTAGTGCTTTGACAAACTCTTTAATCAATCCTAATTTAATGTGTAGAGGGGGTAGAATCACCCACTAATGGCTCAAATTTTATATTAAATTCTCCAGGAACAATGCTAGTCCATGGCTACTATCCTTTTATTTGGTAATGATGCTGAACTGCTCGGCTATCCCATAGACACAAAAAACTAAATATTTGGTAAATAACCTTAAGGTCACCACAGATTTGCCAAAGATGATTTGAATATGGATGAGATTTAATATAGTTGACATATGGTCATACGTTTCTTTTGTGTTTGTAGAATGAACCATTGGAATTGATGGTTTCGAGATACCATTACAAAGTAAAACACCTTTAAGCCTTCTTTTCGACGAGTCGATAAGCATTCTGGAGGGTTATATTCAATACTTATTTGATACAAATGTTGACTTACAACAGTACATTAACAGAAATTTCTTCCAACTTTACAAAAAAAAAAAACTGAAATTTTGGTGATGATTCTTCAATACAGAGATTCTTGTAATGGAATGCAACAGGTACCATTCTTTTAATTGAAATCCCAAAATTTGTGATTTTTCTTTGGTTAAATCTAAATCTCGTATTAAATCATTCATATCTGATTGAGTAATGAAATGTGGTTCGTCAGAAGGAACATACGTCAGATCACTTGAAAATGACACATTTAAAACATCGTTTATATCTGCCTCATCCGTGGAATTTGCAAAAGAAAATGAATGCATTGAAGTTGGAAGCTTACAATCAGTTCTTTTCAACGATTTTCTTACAGATGGAATGCCTCAATATATTACCTTGTGTTTATTTCGTTTTGAAAACCGTTCAATTTTTACGGAAATAACAGTCCGTGACGTTATCTGCTAGTTCATTGACCTTCCTGACAGAACTTCAAACGAATTGTTGTTTTTGTTCCACTGAGTTAATTTGACATAACAAGTAATAGAACAAATATATGTCGTACACATGTTTAGTCTTGATTTTTAATTTTGAAGCCAAAATATTGTCCATAGCATCTTTGAATTGATTCACTTAAAGGCATCTTTAGCGATTTTGTAGCATATAATCCACAAACATAACAAAAACTGCCCGGAGAATTTTACAGCTTCTTGCACGGTTTTCCATTCTTGAAAATCAAAAGCACCACAACTTGTAAAGCACTGCTTTAATCTTTCTTAACTAAGTGACAATATTGTGACGTTTAGTTTGTCTCTTGCCAGACCGCGTAAACAACTAAACAAAGAAATAATCTCCATTCTCCACTTGGAGTCTTTCTTTGCAGTTGACTTTCTGACTCGAAGCATAACTGCCGACTATCCCATTTCTCACGAGTATTTCCCTTTTATACCAGAATGTCTGGAATTCCCCGCTTTCCACAAAGTTCAGGGCTTCCCATTCACATCTACACACACACACACACACACACACACGTTCATCCAGCCGCGGGACTGTGTATTGCTATTGGAGTGTTTATCACATTAATATAAATTTTCGGCGTCATGTTTTTTTACTCACAAATATATACTAAACCTATGACCAATATCTACTTAATAATACAATAACACATTCATTGATTTTAAATATTATTTCCCTCTAAATAATAATAACAAAATATACTTAATTAAATCCTTAAAAAAATAATAAAAATTATACAATTAATGAAGTGAAATGGGTTGTACCATTACAATAGTTGCCGCTACCCTTCATGGTATAGCCGCGAACATGCTAGAGCTTGTTACAATACTGTTTTAATTTTTAATTTTAAATTTTTCGTTCATCTTAGTAAATAGGGATAAAAATTTAATTTGAAAACGTGACGTAATACTCTATGTTGGATTATAGTTTTTATGTTTAAAACAATGCATGAAAGGTACGTTATGTAATCGTTTCCAATGCCAACGTTGGTGGGTGGTTTTTGTGGTTCGCCAATTATTAGGAAGCAGTTTCATTTTAATGGATAAATTTGATAGATACAACCGTCTTTGACAGAAATGTCAAAAGTTAATCTGTACTGTATGGCAAATTTTTAGTAGAAATCGAATATGAACGAAATACAGAGTCTTGTATTTAAAATTTCAAAATTATATTATTCCGTTGTGGGAAGATAATGGTGTGACGGTGCGCATTTCGTTATCTCATTCTAGCTATGTCTCTCTCGGGCGTGACGTCAAGTAAGTAACAGAGCGGTAGCCATACACGAGAAGTATACCATACTACAATCAATTTATTTTACGAATTTTGGAGTCAGGAGTAATTAGATAGTCAAATTACTTTAGGAATAACACTATTTATTACAACTAATATTATTTTTGTCATAAATACATTATTAATTAATGGAAAATATATGCTATAAGTTACCGTTGCAATTCATTTGGTAGATAGATATGCACTTTCTTCGGTTTTATTTTTTATTATTGGTAACTTTCTCATCTTCCGATTTAATCTCTTCTGGCAAATTTGGAAAATTAATTTTTGGTCTTTCAACATTTCGCATGTCCTGTCGGTTATAATATTAAAAATGATTTTTTCTTTTCATAATAAATTGTATTAAATTTAAAATTGTTGCCGCGTTTATTAATGAACTGTTCGAATGCAAAAGGGAACCCCTTGTGATATGTTGAATCCAATCATGTTATCTTTACTGGCCATATCACAGGGAGTTCTTAAACTATTTTTATTTCTAAAACGACATGCCACGTATCCAGCACTATATTTCAAACCTTCTGAGTGCACAGTATCTTTAAAATTGAACAGTTCAAATTGAGTCAAAAGGTCTTGATATTCACATGGAATTTCTACAGATATAGTATTGCTGTCGACATATTCATTTTATTCTGGTTCTATGAAAGAGTAGGGTATTTGAAGTTCGTCTGTAGGAACATTTTCATCTGGAATTAATTGAGCAACATTCCGTAACAAACTTCCGAAAAAGCAAGCTTCATTTTCTGATTCCAAATATTTCTCTCTTCGACACCTTCTTCGGTGTTTTTATTTAGGGTGAAAGCAGTTACTGAATGTTTTGATCTAATCAGTAGGTAAGTATGTATTCGATTTGGTACATTTCTTATAAGTATTTGTACATGTTTACTAACGAAGCAATATTAAGTACGCTGGCATTGTAATTGTGGAGCGTTAATTAGACGATTTATTTAATACTTGTTTATGCGTTTTTTGAAATTAATTGCACCATTTAAAATACAAATCAGTGTATAACTATACATACGCGCTCGACCGCATTTGTTACTAACATGACGTAGCTGCGCAAACCGATCGAATTTGAACCTCGGGACCAGCACACCATTATCTTCCCACCACGTATTATTCCATATTTCGATTCGACCGGAAATGCTATAAAAGAAACTGACTGCACCCGAATAAGCCCACACATCATTCATACACATGGTCAAAGTTTCAACGTTTTATTTTAGATATTAAATAAATACTGGATTAAATAAATACATGATTTCGTTGACTTCCGAAATACCTATTTCTTTGGAAACGTTATAGAACCGAGATGTATGTGAGTACCTAAAAAGTGTAGACCCTTTTTTATAAAATGAAGAATGTAATTGAACCATGGTCTATTTTGATTATGAATTTAGATTTATGCTGCAAAGACAATCAATTTACTATGTGAAAATAAAACAAACAAATGTTTAAGATTTACACTGTATTTAATAATAACGACAGCTGTTTCGCTACACTGTAGCTTCGTCAGGTTAACATATACAATAATAACTATCTACATACACTTGACTCCTATATATAGTGTGTGGATATTAGGAATTCTAAGAACTGATATGTAAAGAACAATTTCTTGTCTAAAAGTGTCGGGTCTATACAAAAAGTACGTGAAACTAAATCTATTGCAAACAGATGTTATATGTGAAATTAGGTAAACTGTATTACTAAATATATTTAACAATGGTGATGAGTTTTACTATCTACATACACTTGTTATTATTGTATATGTTAACCTGACGAAGCTACAGTGTAGCGAAACAGCTGTCGTTATTATTAAATACAGTGTAAATCTTAAACATTTGTTTGTTTTATTTTCACATTGAAAATGGATTTACATCAAGTAAAGACCAACTCAATCCAAGAATCAATTTACTGTCTCGCAAAAAAGAAAATTGGAGTAATAGACAATATTAGTACCGCATTTCATAAGTAGGTACCATACTTTTTTATTATATCAGTGAATTAAACCAGGGGAACCTCTTTCGCTTTATAGGTCATTTGTAACATCAAAGGTGCACTTAAATTGTTGAATATTGCCATTCAATTCGCGCCATTCGCAATTAAGAATAACTTGCCCCGCATTAGGTTTGTAATTATCCCAGTCTTTTGCGTTAAATTCCAATGAGAATTTCGTATAAATGTATTCAGCCGACGGAGTTTCATTTCAACCGTAATGAAATTCTATCTCACATAATGATTATAATAATATTCCCTTGGCAAAGGAACAAATTATAAGCGTTATTGAATGTATGTAAATGACGAAATTAATGAATTTCTTTTATATGTATTGAATTTTCAGTGTAATATACTATATATATACCTTTCATACTTTTTCATTTATTTAAGAAAATAGATGCAAATGTTCTTGTGATTAATTCTGAATATTCCTTTATAAGATAAGACAAAAGAATAGTTAAACTATATAATAATAATAATATTCTTTATTGTAATAGTTCTGATTTCCAGATATTGTCATTGTCAAATCTCACATGCAACTCAAAAGTATAACAATATACATATTAATAAATATAGAAAATGTAAAAATAACGTAAGTAAAGAGGGTTAAATTATAAGAAGACACATAATTGAAAGTAGACTGTAAAGCAATATAATATTATCAGGCGATAAAAAATTGCTCCACTGTTAAAAATGACACCCTCTTCCCCTGCAATGATGAGAACTCGACAATGCAATGATTTTTCTATCCAGCCCACTCTTCGGCTTTCTTTAAGGCTGAACGCCCGCTTCAAGCTGAGTTCGATTTGAAATAGGCGGTCCACTGTTTTTCGTGCAACTGTAATAAAGGACAAATGTTTAAGGGTCCGCGTGCTCTGTCTTATGCTGAGGAAAAAGATAGAGAAAAGAACTTGTCACCTAATCTAATCTGCCTGTAATTTATGGCTGCGTTATGGTCTCAGATAATCGCCGGTTGGCCCACATGTTTGACAGTCGGGAAGCAACCTCCCCCAAATTAGACAATCTATATTTTCGCAAACACACAAAAAAAGTGAAGTTGAATATGTAAAATCACCTGCCGGATTCAAATTTTGAGTTGGAAAATAAAATCGAAATCGCAAAAAGGTCGAAAAATCGTTTTTTTTTGTGTAAATTTTAAAATTTTCATTTTCTTCAATTTTTAATACTTATCTCGTGATATCTCAGCAATGCAGAGAGCTAGGGATCTGTTTTTTTTAAGGTTATACCCTAAAGTATTTGGATGATACTAGTGTTTTCGATTTTTCTTTATGGTGTGGAAATTTTATAAAAAAAAAAAGTTTTAGTAGACGACCAATTTGTGTAAGGTATTTTTCAGCTATCGAGTAACTAATCTTATTTTTCAGAATTTACCGATATATATGTGAAACAAAATAAAGCCAACATTCCAAAATTATTTTTTGTGCAAAAAATAAATTTCTAGATCGTTTCAGAAGCAAATTATTGCGAGTCAAATATAATAATTATACTCCCTGCCCGCAAGCCGTGTGAGTCCTAGCATGCGATTCTAGCAGGTATAGCGTTAGGGACGGGAAGAGATATTGCTTTTACTTTCTGATACGTAGTATAAGGAAGTATTGTGACGCTGACACTGTATATGTACACTATATTGTAAAGAAAATATCAACGGTTTCGATAAAATAATGTCCGAGTAACGATTACTTTCTTAACATACACCGATCTCAGAAGTATTTTACAAACTGCGTAGAAACTGCCCGAAATGGTAGGCGGAGCTACCTCTCGACACAATGTGCGAGCGTACCACATACTCTATTTGATTTCAGTGAATTTCGCCCAAATTTCAAAATCTTGTTTTCCGTTTCGTGACCTTATTTTTAAAAATTAAGTAAAAATAAAATTTATGTATTGCTGTTGAGTGTTACATAATTTTAAATAAAGGCTTGTTTATTGAAATTTCTTACATTTTTATTTTTATTTAGGGCCCTTTGGACAATTTCGAAGAAATTACGATTTATCCATTGAAAGGCATTTTTTTCTTAAATTAACGTGTAAATTCGGTAAGGTTTTCATGAAAAATACGATTAGGAAATGGGAAAAACGATTTCGAGGCCGGGCGTATAGCCTTAAGCGAGGGCCACAATATATGGCTATACGGGTATGTAATCGACTACTTCAGGAGCTCAGAAAGATTTCAAGTTCTTACAAGAAACGGTTTATAGTAGAACTAAAAAAAATATTACTAAAGGTAGTCCTCAATAGTATTAGTGAATTCTTGGACTAGGCACAGTATTCTTCTGTCTTAAGAAATATAAATATAAATAGAAATAAAAAGTTATCATTTTGTAGTATAGTTATTATTTATGTTTGTTTGTCATAAGAAATTGAATATTCTTCTTTATCACTTACTTTAATCTTCCATATTTGTTATACAGGCTGATTCATTGTCGACCCTCACCATGAGGATCTCGCTTATTATTGGATATAGAGTATAGGTTTAAATTCGGCGAAGTTGTTAAATTTTGTGTTTGTTATGAATCCGTAAAGAAAATGGATCTTGACTAATGAGGAATTTTTAAGAAAAAACTCGAAAGCCCCATTTTGTTTCTTTACCTGTAGCACCTACTTTTGGCTTTGTAGAGAAAAAATAAAAACGTATTCTTATGGCCTCTTTTAAACCTCTGACCAATGGTGTCCCCGAAATTTTTATATGACGTTTCGTTTCTTTCTAGCCATCATCAACTATCTATATTTTTATAGGCGCCGTATTGGATTTACACTCCTTTAGAAAGTTTTTTTTTTTATCTAATTTCAACAATGTACTACATATTGACAAAGGTTTTTCATATTATGCTTTAATTGAAGGAATAAATTTTATGATTAAATTAGGTAGCCATGAAATTTCAATCCGTCATACATTTCATTTGTCGTTCTATAGTAATACAAAAATGTCATACAACAATGAAGAAAAAAGAGATATGTTAAGTATATTTTATTCTTCGAACCGAAATTCAACAGTAGCGAATACAAGATATTTACAACTGTATCCAAAACGACAACAGCCTCATCGTACCATTTTTCTAGATCTTGATAGAAATTTGGTCGAGAATGGATCATTTACTATGCCACGTAATGTTCATGTCAACAGGAATTTGAATAAAAGCGACAGCATATTTTACAAATGGTAAATTTAAGGGGTGTTTTTGCAAAGTTAACGTACATTAAATTAAAAATGATAAATACATATCGATGGTATTTTGCGAAAAGGGCGAACGCGCCACTTTTACGATTTAGAGCTTTATGTACCAAAAAATAAGTACTTACTGTAAGATGATGTTGGCAAACGGATGAACGTATTTGGTGGAATATAAGGTGTTGGTAATCAAAAATACATTTTTCCTTTGGGCGAATGTGTTCAGAACAATCCGTCCAAAAGGACGAATGTAACAATGCTAAAACGTCTAAAGGGCAAACTTGCATTGCTTTACTATAGGCAGCATAACCTAAAAATAGTTTTGTTCGTTGATTGTATGGTACGTATGCGATACGGTACGAAAAAATTGTTAATTATGTCTAGTCGAACAGACCGAATACTAAAATTGTCTTGTAATATTAATAAGCCAACAAGTAGTGTCTCAACTGATGTACCATTGCCGGCTAAATGTTATATGGCATTAGAGAATTTGAACGTTATTTATGGGTCAAATTCCAGCCGTGGGATTGAGAAATCCTCTGTAACTGACATATTGCTGTGACTCTTACAAATTTATAGATATATAAAATAAATTAAATTTACTTAATTAATACGTAACTGAGAGTCAAGCACGCATCCTAGTGCTAGGCCTTATGCTAGACTATGATACGGTGAACTTTCTGCTGAAAGGTAGGTTAAGCAAAACATTCTACATGTAACTAGCTCAGTTTGAAAATAAATAGTTCTCTCAGGGGCAGAAAATATGACTTGATTCTCCTTCTCTTTAATCATTTCCAGGTCAGGTAAAGAAATAAAATACAAAATAAATCTTAACATCTAATTTATTAAAATAAGATAATTTTAAATGAATTCAAAAATTTTAATCTACAAATATTTACACATCTAAAATCAATATTCGGTCATAATTCAAATTTATACATCATAAACAATAAAATATTACAAGAAATAAAGAATAAATGAAATCATCATGTCGTGCCAGCTTATATCTAAAATGTGAACGTGATTATTATTATTATTAATGTCATAGATACATGTAAACAATCAAAAATAAAATAAATTACCCGTGATGAATTGTACTGGAATGTAAATAAAAAAAAAAAAATAAAAATTGTGCGGTCTACTATTTGATAACAAAATATAGACATTAAGGAAGTGGCTTTGCCCTAATTAGTCCTGTCCGGCGCCTTTTCTCGCTCCCAACACAGTACCATCAGATAACAAATTCACACAGATGAGTATCCCAAAGTTCCACCCTACGAGCATGTCATTTTCAGCTCGTCGGACGCAACCCGAACATACATCACAATGCGCACACTCCTTAAGGAATATATAAATTTTTAAATTGAATAAATAAAATGAAATAAAATAATGTATCTACGTATTCAACAAATTAACTCAGCCCTGATTAGTTCTGCCTGGTGCCTTTTCTCGCTCCCAAACGCAGTACCACCAAGACCAATTCGTGTATTTCAAATTCACCAGGACTCCATGCTATGAATTAAATAATGACATAATTCATTTCACACATCCCTGATGTATTATTCAACACGTTAATATTGAACACCCAAATACAACAAAACATACTTAATTCTCATATCAAAAGAAATAATATATATACATTAAAAGAAAATAAACTTTACCTTTTTCACGAAATTCCAATACAAAAACACCACTACAAATAAAGAATTTTGAGACGCCACTATACACACATTTATAACAAATATTGTTTAATCACCTTAACTCTTCATACATCGTATTAAACTCTTCCATAATTCTCAATGAAAAATTTTATTCACTTATATATAACCTATATACACATAAAACAAAATTATTAATTTCAAATATCTTTTGTAGGATGAATAAATTTAAAAGAAAAATAAATTATACGGAAAAGAAAATGATTATGCTATTCAAAGTTATCATTACAAATGCTAGAAGGTTTTGTCATAATGTATGGCATAGTACCCCTACATGCAAAACAAAACTCTCTAGGAAAAAGAAAATAAAATGAAATTAAATAAAATTAAATTCGAGTTCATAAATAAAAGTATTTTCATACATAAGTAATTATTCAGATACATTTAGACATTTCAATGTGATACGCGCTGCATGTTAAAAATAAAAATATTATAAGTGTAGAATCTTGTAAAAATTCTATAAGTATCGAAAATCTCAAAATTTATTATAAGTCCGGATTTTAAAATAATCCTTTAAAAAGAAGGAGGGAGTGGTCTATTACCTACTTTTAGACTAGTTAATATTGCGGTTTTCACCAGCAATCCCGGAAATTTTATCTGTCCGCGCTTTTATTCGTAAATCTCTTTATAAAAACATACGGCAACTTTCGTTAAACACGAATCCACCTCCAAAATTGTAAATCGACGGTGCTGCTATTATCGGTCGCATGGGGAAACAGCGCATATATGATCCTTGAAAAAGGTAAACAAACATGCGAATATAAATTCGTCTATACTTTATGACTCAGCCGTACACCTGATAAACAATACTTTTTGTGCCGGTCCACCCGGTCGATCCCTGCCAAAGCCAGACGTGTTTGTGCGAGAAACACCTGCTCGATCCTTTACCCGTAACATTTAATACGTCTTAAAATTATAACCTTATAAAAATTCATTAAGATTCTTTTACTGTTTTACTTAAATAAAAATAAAGTTTTCGTAAATTATCAATATAGTGAATATTTATACACATTAAGGTAAAAATGAATAAAGTAAAAATTAATTTAAATAAAGTCTTGAAGTGATCTTGATTATACTTATTTATTTACATATTATTATTTATTCAAGATCACTGCATAAATATCCCTATGGGAATATCTGCGATTTATAAGCGAGAATCGCTAATGCCAATGGTATAAATTCAAGATTTCCCATAAATACCAGTTAATATACTTATACATTATTTACAATATTATTGATATAAAGCATAGAGACATGAAATTTCCCTATAATATGCTTATTCTATCTATATACAAGTCAGAAGTAAATATGCAAAACTCTTGGAGTTTATTTTAAACTTTACTCCTTTCATGACGAGAAAGTTTAAACAAATGACATTTAAAACACCTAAACTAATGAAACTACTTATTACTATATATACAAAGGTGTACTTAAATTCTTTAAATTTTACACCTTTCATAGGTATTACAAATATTGTAATTGCATCATCGAGTTCCCTTAAAATGAAGTGGCAATTGTAGTCCACTATTTTGGGAAAACTTCTTAACATTTTTAAGTATCTGGGCTGTGGGTACTTTTCAACTGCATCCAAAACCTCTATTCTCGCATGGGTCCATATAAATTTCACACCCTCTTGTAAAATCATTTTATCATTCACATGATGTGACACATTTTCATCATGTGGGTTTAATATATGCTGTACGGGCTTTACATACCCATAATGTAAAATATTTTGTTCCTTATGAACAATTTTATTTAAATTCACTAATAAATTTACCACTATTGGATATAATTTCACGAAACATTTATATAGCTGTACCAACCAAAGAGAATTAACGTTTACAAACCACTTTGCATTAGTACTTATTAACAATAACTAGCTGTCCATCAATCTCTTCGAGCTTGAATCGCCTTTTCGCGTCCGCTTACAGTTTTAAAACAGTTCCCTGTAAAACGCCAAAAAAAAATCAATTTTGATTTTCTAAACTTTTGGCACACCTTGTATAGACGTATATTTTTGTCCACGAACTACTGTCACGGTGACAGGTGGAACGACAATTTAAAGCATCTTAACGTGAGTCTGACTTTTCGTTGTTGAAGTTTGAAATTTAGATGCTATTCAGCGTAATACTAAGACTTGACACTAAAAGATTCATAGTGTTATTAGTTTTACACAATGAAAGGACTACATCATTATTAATAAAGTAGTATCAGATTTCTTTTAGTTTTGCATAATTTGACCTGTCATTTATCATGGCCCACAAACGTCATCTGGTCTGTAATATTTAATAATAGTCATACATCTTTTGGCATACCTTCTGAGCTTCGTTATAATGCAAATTTGTGAACGATGCATGCCCATTACACAGAAGAATCAAGTTGTAAATAAAATGTTGGTATAGAATAGTATGACTTATTAATTTTATTTATAACTGGCTTCCATAATAATAAATTAGTTTTATTTGTCTGCTCTGAAATTGTTCCTGTCAAAGTGATTTTGCAGTGGCATTGAGTCGTCGCCTGTAGATCGTGCTCTGGCTATGTCGGTTGCTGAGACGATCCTATTATAATTTAAATATTTAGTAGTGACGCTGGTAGTTGAACTAAAAACAATAACCAAAAATAAAACAGACCGACGTGGGAATATCTGTGTAAACATTTTGCTTACACACACTGTAAAAAAAATATAATTCGTAATTGTCGGATCATTTTGTGATTCTTATTAAGTATTTAAGGAAAAATAACACAAAAAGGTAGTTCATGATTACAACCAATCCATCGAAATAAGAGCCTGGGACACGATCATCATGAACCATCATCAGAATGTTTGATTAACAATTTGATTTAATGGTGTATTTTCAAACATATCCCATTAAATGATTGAACGCTGCGCATACTTCAAACTTTCTACTGACAATCAAATTATTTAGTAGTAGTTGTTGTTGAATTAGGCTGGAATATTTACTTTAATAAATTGAATAGTTAGAAAACAATTGTCATTACATTGAAATTTGATTCGTCTGTCACCTAGTAATAATAATATAAATCATATTTTAAGGTAATTGTCTAATATATAGGCAAAACTAAAATGGATCTGATAACACTTTTCTCATTAATATTTTAAAGTTTATTTTACTTTCTTCTCTCTTGCGGATGTCTACGTTTTGAAGTCCCCTGATACCAAAAAAGTGGTTTTTAAAAAATCTGTCTCTCTCTTTCTCTCTCTCTCTCTCTCTCTCTCTCTCTCTCTCTCTCTCTCTCTCTGTGTGTGTGTGTGTGTGTGTGTCACCACGGTAGCGGTCAAACCGCTGTAGATATCAATTCCAAATTTTATATTTACGTGTATAATCTGCCTCTTGAGATCTGATTAGTTTTTCAATAAAATCGGTTGACCGGAAGTAGTACTTTACTTCAGTGAAGAATTCATATGTACTTAAAATTAAAATTGAGAAGCATTTCATTTAAAAAGTTTTTCGAAATTACTACCTTAAGTAGGTCTTTTACTCTTATCAAAAATCAGTTTTTTGCCAATATTTTGCAAGTCGTGCTTTTTAGACAGGTACGCTACGAATATAAAAGTATTTAGAACTTAATTTCCAATATCTTTTGTATAAAAAAAAATTCAAAATTCGGACCGGAAGTATCACTTTTACTCTTACCGAATAACGATTTTTTGCAAATATGTCCTAAATTATGCATTCTATATATATTTATTAAGAGTACAAAAGTATTTAGAATTGGATTTGCAATATTGTTTGTATACATGAAATTTCAAAATTCGGACCGGAAGTAGCACTTTTATTCTTAGCGAGTAGCACTTTTCTTCGAATATCTTCCAAAGTATGCATTCTATAGCGATTTATTAAGAGAATGAAAGTACTTAGAATAGGATTTGAATAAGTTTTGTATAAAAAATTCTTAAAATTGTGTAGTTTGAAACGCTCATACGTATAAGAAAGTCGTGTGGTGGCCACACCTCATTTTTAAAATAGCGAGACGAATTTCTGAACAGACCACTTTGACAGTGAAATCTTATTGGTTGAAAGCAAGGCCAAATGACACCGTATCAATCTTGCTCACATTCTGTCAACTGACATTGTTTATTGTTAAGCCTTGTTATTTTTTCTATTATTTCCCCGTTATTTCATTATATACTTTACCAGTTCTATTCAGAGCTCGACAGTAATAGTTATCAGATATACTCGTAAGTTTGTTTTCAAGATTTTCGTGCATGTAATTTGGGACAGGGGTATGTTCAGAAATTCGTCTCGCTATTTTAAAAATAGACTATAGTCATTTCGCTGTATAAAATTTGTAATTTCATATCTTTTTGTGTCAAGGTCTACAGTAAATATCGATGGAGCTTAAAACCATGACCAATGAAATATCAGACAGATGTCAGGGTGTTTAACCTTTTTTTCTTAAATAATTGTCATCATGAAAGCAGTTCAGATTTCATCACGAACTGAAATCGATTGATCGTTTTGACGTTTTATAACCTGCAATTAATTTTTTGTGAAATTGCCAACATTAATCAAAAGTCAGATGGATTTTTTCTGACAATTCTGACGTTTCCTGTAAGATTTAAGCCACCTAACGTGAATGTTGAGTTGACCAACATTTCGCGTATGCTCTAGTTAAATATATCGGTGTTAAAATGATAATAGATGGGTAAAGATGGCGACATAGATGTGCACTATTTTTTTTATTTTCGCTGCACCCTTTAACTGTTACTTAATTTTATTTTAATAATATACTATGTTCACCAATTATGATCAGCATCTGGGGCGTAATGCTTAAATTATTTTTTCTAAGGAAGGGATGCTTTTGTGTAATAAAGTAGATCGCGATCTTAAAGTAACTGATATAATTAGTGAATTACCATGTATGATCAATTTTTAAATCGCATTGTCTTTATATGTAGTAGTGGATCCATTTTTAAAATAGCAGTTACATTACCCTTTAAATCGTTAAATTAAAGGTGATATGTATGCATGATGTATTTGTTTCTTTGAATTACAATTAACGTAGGGCTTCCGGGACAATAGTCAATAGAAATAAATTTATATGACGTTGTTTGCAAATAATCAAGAGTATCAGTGCTCCATAATGTTTGTCATAAAATGTCGATATAAGTCATCAAATGCTGACTAATCAATTTACTCTTTCCCCCTTTTTTTTATTTAGGACACATTAATTTAATAGAATACTTGCTCTTTTTGTTATTACAGTGGTCCATGAAACTCTTCGAGTTTGAATTGCCTCTTCGCGTCCACTTTTTCGCTGTAAGTTTCCCTATAAATGTGCCTGTTTGGAACGTGACCACTTGCAGAAGCACTTGAATTTTAACGGTTATAAATTTTCTTTTAATTAGTTTATGAATGAAGATGCAAATGAAATAAAATCTCTCTAGAAATTAATTATACATTATTGTGGTATCTATAATTATAGACAAATGGATTTATTAATTAAAAAATTTCCCATAAAATGTTTAACATTTGTATAGAAGTTACTGAAAGCTGATTACTTGGAACATTTCGTTGACATTTAGGTTTGATATAATGCGTGAGCACCTAGTCTAAGTTGAATGTAAGTAGGCCGAAAAGGTAAACCTAAGATGGTTGTATGATCAAGATTTATTGTATCATATATAAATTTCTTTGTTTTTTAAATTTGGTAGTACTCTAACTCTATTTGTCTCAAGTTTCATGATAAAAGTTGCCCCTACGTTAAATTTTCTTGCAAACTGTCAACAGTTTGATCTATTGCGAGAATGAATTGCCAAATTGAATGTCATTGTAGACATAGCGTGCCTTCAATTAATTTTTTTTAGAATAACCTACAATTTCAATATTAATTTGAGAACACTGTGGAACTTTTCAATAAATTGACTTAACTATGACAGTACATAGTGAAAATGAAAAACATTACTGTAGCACAGTGTTCCCAAATTAATATTGATATCATAAGCTACTCTAAATGTAAATTAAAGACGCAGTATATGTATTTGTATGTAGAAAGATGACAGAGATGTGTCCAAGCCATTAAAGATACGATAAATGACCGATACAATAGTAATAATAATAATAATTGATAATGCAATAAAATGTAAATATTAACGGTTATAATATTTCTTTCAGTGGACGTCAAATGTTTAGTAATTACAACCGCAGTTCAGTTTGTTCTTGTTTATGAATGAAGACGCATATTAAACAAAATGTCTCTTAGAAATAAATTAAATATTATTTATTAAGACTTTGCCCACAAACCGAACAACATTTCTATATAATTTACTGAACGTTGATATTTAGAAAAATTTTGTTGACATTCAGGTTTTGTATCAATTGTGTGCATCTAGCCCAAGGTGAACATAGACAGACCAAAAAAAAAAACCAAGACGGTTCGGCAATTAAATGTTGTTTCATGTTATTTGTTCTATAAAATTGGTAGTACTATGCTTCGCTTTGTATCAAGTTTACGATAAAAATAGTGTATACCTCAAATTTTTTGACAGACTGTCATCGTGACACTTATACGGCAATGAAAAGTCAGACTCTTGACGTCAAGATGTTTAACCAAATTGTCGTTCCACCTGTCATCGTGACAATAGTTCGTTGAGTGTATTCATTCACACATAAACTTGTGAGAACGAAATGTCAGACTGGCAAATTGTCTTTCCAATTGTCAAATGAAATTAACAACATAACATGATAAACTTTAATAAACATGTTTTAAACTTACAGGTCATTGAGAGAATTAATTAATTTTCATATTACGCTTTAATAGTATACTTTGTAAAACCCAATCGAAAATCTTGCTGGCTCCTAATACCATTTAACCGAAAAGTACTTCTGATTAGTTGGTGCCTACCCGCAGGCGCATACTTTAAATGCTTGGTTTTATAACTGAAAATTGGTAAACGAAATTACGTAAATGCTTATGCGAATTTTATTTGATGTATTTATTTTATTTCGAAGTGCGCTTCGGACACATCTGATCTGACAAATAAAGACTACATCTTGAACACTGATATATTTCCAACATTCTGTTAACATTTAGGTTTCGTATAATTCGTGTGCATCTAACGTAATTTGGCAGGCCCAAAAGCAAAACTCAGATGATTCTTGATTTAGTCTAGCTTCCGTACTTCTTTCGCGAGAAGTGACGACATTTCGATGACATATATAATTTGTATTTAATATATCTTAATAAAATATAGAAAGATCGTTATATTTGTCACTGTACTTACGTGCGATAATACACATTAAGTTTATTTTATCATATCCGTCGGCATTTTGTTCATATATTCATATAGAAAAGAAATAGTAATGATTCATAATAATAACACTAATACGTATCTGAAAGGTACCACGTTTCAATTAAAAATACACTTCTTCTTCGTAATATTTGTCGGCCTTCTGACATTTAAACTTGACAATCGATGGATGAACGTGAATATATATATAGTCATTAATGACACGCAAACTCGTCATCGCGAGATTTTTTTACCCTGCAGAAAAGCTTTAAATGAATCGCACCTTCGACAGCGACAGATTTGGCACGTGGACAGTGCACTCAATCGTCGCGGAAGAGTCCACTCTTTTGGTTTCCAACCCTCTTTCCGCACTCTAAACCTCGACGGCCTGAAATTTCTTCGTCAAAGTGAAACTTTTACAATTCTTTCGCGCGTGCCTGTCATACCTGACATTTTTACGATTTTGATCGGTTGTCACGTGAATCGTCATGACGTAAGCCATTTTGCTGTTAAAACACCGAATGCACGCTCCTCTTCAACGGGCGATATCTCTGCACACGCTCCACTTAGAAGGAAAATCTCTCCGACGAGGAACAATTCAAGGTCGTCGGTAACTTCACGCCAAAGGACAGCTTTCAATTTCGCGTATCCAGAGACGAGTTCTGCGCCCCGCGTACCCAATTTTCGTCGATTTTGACCGGGTTTGGTTGCCATTGGCTACTCGGCTTTTAGTATATATAACTAGCTAATACGGCAGGCCTAGAAGGCCCGCTGCCGCCTCTTATTCCGCTTACAGTTGAGGTACCGCTCCCCCTTATTCTTCTAAATTTATTGCGGATTTTGTCTTTATTGCGTTTCAGTTTTTGAAACACCATATAATTCCGATATGTAGCGAATAACTAAATATAATTGTATTTTAGATGTTCAATATTGCTTAGTTGTTTTTATACACCCCTGTATATAGTTTACAACTATGCAATATTTTATTCAGAATGCTTATCGGATGAAATGATTAATAATAGATTTAGTGATAATAGCAGTTTTTAAATTGAAAATGTTTAACGGCTGTCCATGAAATAAGATGTATTTTATTGTTTAAAGTTATATTGACATTTTTCACATACTTTTCCTGTGCCTCACAGACGGTAGTTTTCACTCTATAATTTTTCTACTATTATTGGTTTTTGTGCCTTGACTTGCCGATGATTTATTTCACGTTTGCCTAATTTATCTATAGTTTGAATTTTGTTTGTGGGTATAAAATTAGAATAATCTCGAAATCTGTGTTTTTTGCATCAGTTAGAAAATTTGGTTTCATAGTTTTTGTTAATAGTGTTTCAGTCTATATACATATGTCGATTCCATTGGTTTTTTTAGTTTAAATGAAAATTCATTAGAATTTAAAAAAAACATTTATTATTTTATTTTATACAAACTTGTAGATAGCTTTATTAGAATTATGTTTTGTTGACCCGAATGTATACTTTTAAATAATTCATTTAATCATTGTTCTATAACAAATAATATTTATTTCATTGGCATTTTTTATAATGATTTCCATTCCTATACTTTTATAATTTGCAGTGTTTCTTTGTGGTAAATTGTATTACAACTGTCAGTTATGTATGATGCTTAATAATGTTGGTAAAGCCTTGTTCACACTGTACATAATTATTTTCTTTTGCATTGTACACCTACAATTTAAGGAATATATAGATATAATATATGTATTATGGTAATATTGATTACTTATTGTTATATTCGAAAATACTGTAAAACATCCTTATAGAATTTCCATTTTGAATTATTGTAATTGACGATGTCGCGGGAGGTTCATTTTCATCAATGATAATTAAACAATCTTTTTTGAATACGTATGATATTACTTCTCAATTTGCCTGGCACAGTAACAACATGATTAAGTGCTTGTTTAATCTGGTAGGAATATATTTTAGTTCCTTTTTTCTATTTACAATATCTTATAATATTTTGAAGTATTTTTACAACTTAATTCATGGACGAAATGACTCCAGTCCTGTAATGACAATTGCTAAAAATGAGTAGATAGTATTTATAAACAAATAACGAATCGAATTTATAAATTTCTTACCTATACACTATTATCATTGGGCCAATTATTATATGTTGCAATATTTATTGTGTTGAATGTTTGTGATCTAATGCCTCAATCTTTTCGAGCTTGAATTCGCCTTTTTCGCGTGCGCTTACAGCTTTTTACAGTTTCCTGTAAAACGCGATCACTCTCGTGGTGGTTTTTAGAATGTAAGATCTTATAGACTTGTGGCACACTCTGTATATACATATATTTTGTAAAACCAATTGTATATTTCATTTAGAATTCTTCTAGAATTTTTCTTTACACAAACTATTACACAATGAAGAGCGAGAAAGATAATTTAATGTTAAACATAAGAATGATGTTAAAGTATCCGAAGAAACAATATGCTCAATAAGTGCATCATTTTCATTGAGACAATCGGGATAATACGCTATTGAAATAACAGTGGAAAAATTTAGTATATTAACAAAAAGTATGTCAATTGCTCAGAAACAATTTAAGATAGGCATGCACAATATTAATAAAAAAGAACCTAATAATTAGTTTGACACTGAGATATTTTCACCCAAATTATTTGAAGTGGAACAGCGCTTTCATTATGAAATTTTGGTCAGCGTAATTGAAATATTCGTCTGTCACATACTCAAAATTAGTTCGCACGTCAATTAAAAACGATGGGCTTCTATTGAAGAACATTTTAAATTTTCAATGAATTACATATATACTACTCGCCCGCTATCGCGGGCTCGTCACTTTAATTGACATGCTCAAAAATACGTAGTATCTCCATAGTGTTTAACATGTTTACAACAAATTTTGTTTGGTAAATGGACGTCGCTTTCAAACATTCTTATAGAATGCTAATGAATGCTGATGAACTTCAAACATATAGCTCGCAAACATATGTATGTGAATGGGTAAAGTAAATTTAATTTATAAAGTATATTACTTTCTTACTACCTTTTCGAAGTCCACTATCGTTAATAAAAGAGCAAAGTATTTTTTTTTTGACACAAATCGGTACACACTCAAGAGCGAGAAAGGTAATTTAATGTTAATCATAAGCCATGTTAAAGTATCCAAAGACACAATGAGCTCAAAAAGCGCAACATTTTCATTAAAACAGTTTACAATACTATTTTGATGTAAAGTGTGACACTTTTGAAATCCACTATCAATAATAAAGGAGCACAAAATAATAATAAAGATAAAAAACCCAAGTTCTAAATTTAAGCCCTTTTGAAGCGCCTTTCCTGTAAACATTGCTTTCTACAATGTCCATTTGTATACATTTTTGAGGCACCCCTGTATATACATATATTTTGTTAAGCCAATAGGATATCTTATTTAAAATTCTTCTCGAACAGTTTTTAACACAAACCGGTACACATTCAAGAGCGAGAAAGGTAATTTAATGTTAAACATAAGTCTTGTTAAAGTATGCAAAGACACAATGAGATCAAAAAGCTCAACATTTTCATTAAGACAGTGTACAATACCATTTTGATGTAAAGTGTGACCTTTTTCAAATCCACTATCGTTAATAAAGGAGCACAAAATAAAAGTAAAAGTAAAAAGCCCAAGTTTTAAATTGAAGCGCCTTTCCTGTAAAAAGCGATCACTGGCATGACGCTTTTTGGAATGTACGGTTTTATAAACTTTTAAAGCATGCCGGTATATACATATATTTTGTGAAGCCAATAGTTTATTTTATTTAAAATTTTTCTCGAATTGTTTTTTACACAAATCGGTACACACTCAAGAGCGAGAAAGGTAATTTAATGTTAAATATAAGTCGTGTTAAAGTGTCCAAAGGCACAATGAGATCAAAAAGCGCAGTATTTTTATTAAGACAGTTTACAATACTATTTTGATGTGAACGTGTAAAAGCCTGTCAATCTTTTCGAAGTCTACTCTCGTTAAGAAAATAGCACATAATACTAATAACAGTAAAAAGCCAAAGTTTTAAATTCAAGCCCTATTGAAGCGCCTTTCCTGTAAAAAACGCTTTTAAGAATGTCCACTTTTATAAACTTTTGAAGCACTACTGTATATAGATATATTTTGTTAAGCCACAAACCGGTACACACTCAAGAGCGAGAAAGGTAATTTAATGTTAAACATAAGTCATGTTAAAGTATCGAAAGAAACAATGAGCTCAATGAGCGCAACATTATCATTGAGACAGTGTACAATACGATTCTGATATTTTCGAATCTACTACCGATAAGAAAAAATGGAGTATTAAATTTAAACCCTGTTCAATAACGTTTCGAAGAATTGCCAAATTGAAGACGTAATAAGCGACCACAAACACCCCCGTATCTACAATTTCACATTCATAAGTCAATTTTCAAAAAATCTTCAACCATTTTTTTTTTTTACATTTTGACTTTGGAATCGTGATCGGAGACCGTCAAAACCCACGTATCTAAAATTTCGCATTCATACGTCAATTTTCAAAAAAATCTTCCGCCATTTTGTGTTTTTCGACATTTTGACTTTGGAATCGTAATCGGCGACCCCCAAAACCCCCGTATCTATAATTTTACATTCATACGTCAATATTCAAAAAAATTTCCACCATTTTGTTTTTTATGACATTTTAATTTTGGATTTGTGATCGGCGACCTAAGACACCCCCGTATCTAAAATTTCACATTCATACGTCAATTATCAAAAAAAATCTTCCGCCATTTTTTTTGACATTTTGACTTTGGAATCGTGATCGGCGACCCCCAAAACCCCCGTATCTAAAATTTTACATTCATACGACAATTTTCAAAAAATCTTCCGCCATTTTGTTTTTTTTGACATTTTGACTTTGGAATCGTGATCGGCGACCCCCAAAACCCCCGTGTCTAAAATTTAACATTCATACGACAATTTTCAAAAAATCTTCCGCCATTTTGTTTTTTTTTACATTTTGACTTTGGGATCGTGATCGGCGACCCCCAAAACTCCCGTATCCAAAATTTCACACTCATACGTCAATTTTCAAAAAAATCTTCCGTCATTTTGTTTTTTTTGACATTTCGACTTTGCAATCGTGATCGGCGACCCTCAAAACCCCCGTATCTAAAATTTTACATTCATACGTCAATTTTCAAAAAATATTCCGCCATTTTGTTTTTTTGACATTTTGACTTTGGAATCGTGATCGGCGACCCCCAAAACCCCCGTATCTAAAATTTTACATTCATACGTCAATTTTCAAAAAATTCTTCCACGATTTTGTTTTTTTATGACATTTTGATTTTGGATTTGTGATCAGCGACCTAACACCGGCGTATCTAAAATTTCACACTCATACGTCAATATTCAAAAAAATCTTTCGCCATTTTGCTTTTTTTGACATTTTGACTTTGGGATCGTGATCGGCGACCCCCAAAACCCCCGTATCTGAAATTTCACATTCATACGTCAATTTTCAAAAAATCTACCGTCATTTTGTTTTTTTTGACATTTTGACTTTGGGATCGTGATCGGCGACCCCAAAAACCCCCGTATCTGAAATTTCACATTCATACGTCAATTTTCAAAAAATCTACCGTCATTTTGTTTTTTTTGACATTTTGACTTTGGAATCGTGATCGGCGACCCCCCAAAACCCCCGTATCCAAAATTATACATTCATATGTCAATTTTCAAAAAATTCTTCCACGATTTTGTTTTTTTGACATTTTGACTTTGGAATCGTGATCGGCGACCCCCAAAACCCCCGTATCCAAAATTATACATTCATATGTCAATTTTCAAAAAATTCTTCCACGATTTTATTTTTTTATGACATTTTGATTTAGGATTTGTGATCGGCGACCTAACACTCCCCGTATCTAAAATTTTACATTCATACGTCAATTTTCAAAAAATCTTCCGCCATTTTGTTTTTTTTGACATTTTGACTTTAGAATCGTGATCGGCGACCCCCAAAACCCCCGTATCTAAAATTTTACATTCATACGTCGATTTTCAAAAAATCTTCCGCCATTTTGCTTTTTTTGACATTTTGACTTTGGAATCGTGATCGGCGACCCCCAAAACCCCCGTATCTAAAATTTTACATTCACACGTCAATTTTCAAAAAATCTTCCGCCCTTTTGTTTTTTTTGACATTTTGGCTTTGGAATCGTGATTGGCGACCCCAAAACCCCCGTATCTAAAATTTCACATTCATACGTCAATTTTCAAAAAAATCTTCCGCCATTTTGTTTTTTTTTGACATTTTGACTTTGGAATCGTGATCGGCGACCCCCAAAACCCCCGTATCTAAAATTTTACATTAATACGTCAATTTTCTAAAAAATCTTTCGCCATTTTGTTTTCTTTGACATTTTGACTTTGGAATCGTGATCGGCGACCCCCAAAACCCCCGTATCCAAAATTTTACATTCATACGTCAACTTTCAAAAAATCTTCCGCCATTTTGTTTCTTTTTTGACATTTTGACTTTGGAATCGTGATCGGCGACCCCCAAAACCCTCGTATATAAAATTTTACATTCATACGTCAATTTTTAAAAAAATCTTCCGCCATTTTGCTTTTTTTGACATTTTGACTTTGGAATCGTGATCGGCGACCGCCAAAACCCCCGTATCTAAAATTTTACATTCATATGTCAATTTTCAAAAAATCTTCCGCCATTTTGTTTGTTTTGACATTTTGACTTTGGAATCGTGATCGGCGATCCCCAAAGCCCCCGTATCTAAAATTTCACATTCATACGTCAATTATCAAAAAAAATCTTCCACCATTTTATTTTTTTTTTGACATTTTGACTTTGGAATCGTGATCGGCGACCCCCAAAACCCCCGTATCTAAAATTTTACATTCATACGTCAATTTTCAAAAAATCTTCCGCCCTTTTGTTTATTTTGACATTTTGGCTTTGGAATCGTGATTGGCGACCCCACAAAACCCCCGTATCTGAAATTTCACATTCATACGTCAATTTTCAAAAAATCTACCGTCATTTTGTTTTTTTTGACATTTTGACTTTGGAATCGTGATCGGCGACCACCAAAACCCCCGTATCTGAAATTTCTATGAATACGTCAATTTTCAAAAAATCTTCCGTCATTTTGTTTTTTTTGACATTTTGACTTTGGAATCGTGATCGGCGACCCCCAAAACCCCCGTATCTAAAATTTCACATTCATACGTCAATTTTCAAAAAAATCTTCCGCCATTTTGTTTTTTTTTGACATTTTGACTTTGGAATCGTGATCGACGACCCCCAAAACCCCCGTATCTAAAATTTTACATTCATACTTCAATTTTCAAAAAAATCTTCCGCCATTTTGCTTTTTTTGACATTTTGACTTTGGAATCGTGATCGGCGACCCCCAAAACCCCCGTATCTAAAATTTTACATTCATACGTCAATTTTCAAAAAATCTTCCGCCATTTTGATTTTTTTGACATTTTGGCTTTGGAATCGTGATCGCCGACCCCCAAAACCTCGTATCTAAAATTTCACATTCATACGTCAGTTTTCAAAAAAATCTTTCGCCATTTTGTTTTTTTTGACATTTTGACTTTGGAAACGTGATCGGCGACCCCCAAAACTCCCGTATCTAATATTTCACATTCATACGTCAATTTTCAAAAAAATCTTCCGCCCTTTTGTTTTTTTTGACATTTTGGCTTTGGAATCGTGATCGGCGACCCCCAAAACCCCCGTATCTAAAATTTCACATTCATACGTCAATTTTCAAAAAAATCTTCCGCCCTTTTGTTTTTTTTGACATTTTGCCTTTGGAATCGTGATCGGCGACGCCCAAAACCCACCCCCGTATCTAAAATTTTAGTCATACGTCAATTTTCAAAAAAAAAATTTCGCCGTTTTGCTTTTTTTGACATTTTGACTTTGGAATCGTGATCGGCGACCCCCAAAACCCCGTTTCTAAAATTTTACATTAATACGTCAATTTTCTAAAAAATCTTTCGCCATTTTGTTTTTTTTGACATTTTGACTTTGGAATCGTGATCGGCGACCCCCAAAACCCCCGTATCTAAAATTTCACATTCATACGTCAATTTTCAAAAAATCTTCCGCCATTTTGTTTTATTTTGACATTTTGACTTTGGAATCGTGATCGGCAACCCCCAAAACCCCGTATCTAAAATTTTACATTCATACGTCAATTTTCAAAAAATCTTCCGCCATTTTGTTTTTTTTTGACATTTTGACTTTGGAATCGTGATCGGCGACCCCCAAAACCCCCGTATCTAAAATTTTACATTCATACGTCAATTTTCAAAAAATCTTCCGCCATTTTGTTTTTTTTGACATTTTGACTTTGGAATCGTGATCGGCGACCCCCAAAACTCCCGTATCTAAAATTTTAGATTCATACATTAATTTTCAAAAAATTCACCCGCCATTGTGTTTTTTATGACATTTTGATTTTGGATTTGTGATCGGCGACTTAAGGCACCCTTGTATCTAAAATTTCACATTTATACGTCAATTTTCAAAAAATCCTTCGGCCATTTTGTTTTTTTTGACATTTTGACTTTGGAATCGTGATCGGCCACCCCCAAAACCCCCGTATCTAAAATTTTACATTCATACGTCAATTTTCAAAAAAATCTTCCGCCATTTTGCTTTTTTTGACATTTTGACTTTGGAATCGTGATCGGCGACCATCAAAACGGTATCTAAAATTTTACATTCATACGTCAATTTTCAAAAATCTTCCGCCATTTTGTTTTTTTTGACATTTTGACTTTGGAATCGTGATCGGCGACCCCCAAAACCCCCGTATCTAAAATTTTACATTCATATGTCAATTTTCAAAAAATTCTTACGCCATTTTGTTTTTTTATGACATTTTGATTTTGGATTTGTGATTGGCGACCTAACACACCCCGCATCTAAAATTTCACACTCATACGTCAATTTTCAAAAAAATCTTTCGCCATTTTGCTTTTTTTGACATTTTGACTTTGGAATCGTGATCGGCGACCCCCAAAACCCCCGTATCTAAAATTTTACATTCATACGTCAATTTTCAAAAAACTCTTCCGCCATTTTGTTTGTTTTGACATTTTGACTTTGGAATCGTGATCGGCGACCCCCAAAGCCCCCGTATCTAAAATTTCACACTCATACGTCAATTTTCAAAAAAATCATGCGCCATTTTGTTTTTTATGACATTTTGATTTTGAATTTGTGATCGGCGACTTAAGACACCCTCGTATCTAAAATTTCACATTTATACGTCAATTTTCAAAAAATCCTTCGGCCATTTTGTTTTTTTTTGACATTTCGATTTGGATACGTGATCAATGACACCACAATGACTCCCAGGTGCCGAATTTTACTTTAATCAGAAGAGAGTAATTAATTTCAGATAGCTCCGCCCACTCTGCATGTATGCGTAATCGTTGTCATAAGGGCACATAAATGTTAAAAGCAATCCTTTTCCCGATTAAGGAAACTGGGCGTACGCGTTCTGGAATTAACGTATTTTAATAATTCAAATATGTAATCATTAAAAGTACAATCAACCTGTATATTTATAAAAATGTTAAGTCAAGCGGGTGTATTATGTCGAGATTGGGATGCGGAACTTGTCGGACCGGATAGATTAATCTGATATTTTTCGCCCCATAGTAGTACATTGAATCACATGCACATTGAATCTGTGACGTATTTCGGCCATTTTTCTTACGAAATCTGTCTGCAAACGAATTTGAAACTGCTCGTGCCCTACATTGCGTGCGTCTGTCGACTCGAAATAAGCATGTAAGAGATGCCCAGAAGGCCGTTCTTTAACACCTCGGGTCTTGTTGGACCCTCGCAACCTTCAAAATTTCGTATTTCAATCTTAAAAGTGAATCTGTAGCTGCAACTTGCTAGTTTGACGTTTCCCGAGATTTATTTTGCTTGTCACGTGAATCGTCATGATGACGTAAGCCATTTTTCTGTTAAAACACCGAGTGCACGCTCCTCTTCAACGGGCGATATCTCTGCACACGCTCCACTTGGGAAGAAAAACTCTCCGTCGACCGGAAATTCAATGTCGCCCCTGCCAACATGCCAAAAGACAGCCCTTAATTTCGCGTATCCAGAGAGGAGTTCTTTGCACAGTTTTGCCGTTTTTAGACGATTTTTCGGGCGTTTGGTTGCCATGGGCTACTCCGCTTTTAGTATATATAAACTAGCTAATACGGCAGGCCTTGAAGGCCCGCTATCGCCTCTTATTCCGCTTACAGTTGAGGTACCGCACCCCCTTATTCTTCTAAATTTATTGCGGATTTTGTCTTTATTGCGTTTCAGTTTTTGAAACACCATATAATTCCGATATATAGCGAATAACTAAACATAATTGTGTTTTAGATGTTCAATATCGCTTAGTTGTTTTTATACACCCCTGTATATAGTTTACAACTATGCAATATTTTATTCAGAATGCTTATTGGATAAAATGATTAATAATAGATTTAGTGATAATAGCAGTTTTTAAATCGAAAATGTTTAACGGCTGTCCATGAAATAAGATGTATTTTATCGTTTAAAGTTATGTTGACATTTTTCACATACTTTTCCTGAGCCTCACAGACGGTAGTTTTCACTCTATTTATAATTTTTCTACTATTATTGGCTTTTGTGCCTTGACTTGCCGATGATTTATTTCACGTTTGCCTAATTTATCTATAGTTTGAATTTTGTTTGTGGGTATAAAATTAGAATAATCTCGAAATCTGTATTTTTTGCATCAGTTGGAAAATGTGGTTTGATAGTTTTTGTTAATAGTGTTTCAGTCTATATACATATGTCGATTCCATTGGTCTTTTTGGTTTAAATGAAAATTCATTAGAATTTAAAAAAAACATTTTATTTTATACAAACTTGTAGATAGCTTTATTAGAATTATGTTTTGTTGACGCGAATGTATACTTTTAAATAATTCATTTAATCATTGTTCTATAACAAATAATATTTATTTTATTGGCATTTTTTATAATGATTTCCATTCCTATACTTTTATAATTTGCAGTGTTTCTTTGTGGTAAATTGTATTACAACTGTCAGTTATATATGATGCTTAATAATGTTGTTAAAGCCTTGTTCACACTGTACATAATTATTTTCTTTTGCATTGTACACCTACAATTTAAGGAATATATAGATGTAATATATGTATTATGGTAATATTGATTACTTATTGTTATATTCGAAAATACTGTAAAACATCCTTATAGAATTTCTATTTTGAATTATTGTAATTGACGATGTCGCGGGAAGTTCATTTTCATCAATGATAATTAAACAATCTTTTTTGAATACGTATGATATTACTTCTCAATTTGCCAAACACAGTAACAACATGATTAAGTGCTTGTTTAATCTGGTAGGAATATATTTTAGTTTCTTTTTTCTATTTACAATATCTTATAATATTTTGAAGTATTTTTACAACTTAATTCATGGACGAAATGACTCCAGTCATGTAATGATAATTGCTAAAAATGAGTAGAAAGTATTTATAAACAAATAAGGAATCGAATTTATAAATTTCTTACCTATACACTATTATCATTGGACCAATTATTATATATTTATTGTGTTGAATGTTTGTGAGCTAATGCTTCAATCTTTTCGAGCTTGAATTCGCCTTTTTCGCGTCCGCTTACAGCTTTTTACAGTTTCCAATAGCCAATTGTATATTTCATTCAGAATTCTTCTAGAATTTTTTTTTACACAAACTGTTACACAATGAAGAGCGAGAAAGATAATTTAATGTTAAACATAAGAATGATGTTAAAGTATCCGATGAAACAATATGCTCAATAAGTGCATCATTTTCATTGAGACAATCGGGATAATACGCTATTGAAATAACAGTGGAAAAATTTAGTATATTAACAAAAAGTATGTCAATTGCTAAGAAACAATTTAAGACAGGCATGCACAATATTAATAAAAAAGAACCTAATAATCAGTTTGACACTGAGATATTTTCACCCAAATTATTTGAAGTGGAACAGCGCTTTCATTATGAAATTTTGGTCAGCATAATTGAAATATTCGTTTGTCACATATTCAAAATTAGTTCGCACGTCAATTAAAAATGAAGGACTTGTATTGACGAACATTTTAAATTTTCAATGAATTACATATATACTACTCGCCCGCTATCGCGGGCTCGTCATTTTAATTGACATACTCAAATATACGTAGTATCTCCATAGTGTTTAATATGTTTACAACAAATTTTGTTTGGCAAATGGGCGTCGCTTTCAAACATTCTTATAGAATGCTAATGAATGCTGATGAACTTCGAACATATAGCTCGCAAACATATGTATGCGAATAGGTAAAGTAAATTTAATTTATAAAGTATATTACTTTCTTACTACCTTTTCGAATTCCACTATCGTTAATAAAAGAGCAGAGTATATTTTATCTAAAATTATTCTCCTTCTGTTTTTGACACAAATCGGTACACACTCAAGAGCGAGAAAGGTAATTTAATGTTAATAATAAACCATGTTAAAGTATCCAAAGACACAATGAGCTCAAAAAGCGCAACATTTTTATTAAAACAGTTTACAATACTATTTTGATGTAAAGTGTGACCCTTTTGAAATCCACTATCATTAATAAAGGAGCACAAAATAATAATAAAAGTAAGAAACCCAAGTTTTAAGTTTAAGCCCTTTTCAAGCGCCTTTCCTGTAAACAGCGCTTTCTAGAATGTCCATTTTTATACATTTTTGAAGCACCCCTGTATATACATATATTTTGTTAAGCCAATAGGATGCTTTATTTAAAATTCTTCTCGAACTGTTTTTAACACAAACCGATACACACTCAAGAGCGAGAAAGGTAATTTAATGTTAAACATAAGTCGTGTTAAAGTATGCAAAGACACAATGTGATCAAGAAGCGCAACATTTTTATTAAGAGAGTGTACAATACTATTTTGATGTGAAAGTGTAAAAGCCTGTCAACCTTTTCGAAATCCACTATCGTTAATAAAGGAGCACAAAATAATAATAAAAGTAAAAGCCCAAGTTTTAAATTTAAGCCCTTTTGAAGCGCCTTTCCTATAAAAAACGCTTTTAAGAATGTCCACTTTTATAAACTTTTGAAGCATTCCTGTATATACATATATTTTGTTGTAATCTAATGTTAAACATAAGTCGTGTTAAAGTATGCAAAGACACAATGAGATTAAAAAGCGCTACATTTTTATTAAGACAGTGTACAATACTATTTTGATGTGAAAGTGTAAAATCCTGTCAACCTTTTTGAAATCCACTATAGTTAATAAAGGAGCACGAAATAATAATAAAAGTAAAAAGCCCAAGTTTTAAATTGAAGCCCTGTTGAAGCGCCTTTCCTGTAAAAAGCGATCACTGGCATGACGCTTTTTAGAATGTCCACTTTTATATACTTTTAAAGCACCCCTACATATATTTTTTAAGCCAATATTTTATTTGAAATTCTACTCGAACTGTTTTTTTACACAAACCGGTTCACACTCCAGAGAGAGAAAGGTGATTTAATGTTAAACATAAGTCATGTTAGAGTATCGAAAGAAACAATGAGCTCAGTGAGCGTAACATTTTCATTGAGACAGTGTACAATACGATTCTGATATTTGCGAATCTACTATTGATACGAAAAAATGAAGTATTAAATTTAAACCCTGTTCAATCACGTTTCGAAGAATCACCAAATTGAAGACGTAATAAGCGACCACAAACATTCCCGTATCTAAAATTTCACATTGATACGTCAATTTTCAAAAACTCTTCCGCCATTTTGTTTTTTTTGACATTTTGACTTTGGAATCGTGATCGGCGACCCCCAAAACTCCCGTATCCAAAATTTCACACTCATACGTCAATTTTCAAAAAAATCTTCCGTCATTTTGTTTTTTTTGACATTTTGACTTTGCAATCGTGATCGGCGACCCTCAAAACCCCCGTATCTAAAATTTTACATTCATACGTCAATTTTCAAAAAATATTCCGCCATTTTGTTTTTTTGACATTTTGACTTTGGAATCGTGATCGGCGACCCCCAAAACCCCCGTATCTAAAATTTTACATTCATACGTCAATTTTCAAAAAATTCTTCCACGATTTTGTTTTTTTATGACATTTTGATTTTGGATTTGTGATCAGCGACCTAACACCCCCGTATCTAAAATTTCACACTCATACGTCAATCTTCAAAAAAATCTTTCGCCATTTTGCTTTTTTTGACATTTTGACTTTGGGATCGTGATCGGCGACCCCCAAAACCCCCGTATCTGAAATTTCACATTCATACGTCAATTTTCAAAAAATCTACCGTCATTTTGTTTTTTTTGACATTTTGACTTTGGGATCGTGATCGGCGACCCCAAAAACCCCCGTATCTGAAATTTCACATTCATACGTCAATTTTCAAAAAATCTACCGTCATTTTGTTTTTTTTGACATTTTGACTTTGGAATCGTGATCGGCGACCCCCAAAACCCCCGTATCCAAAATTATACATTCATATGTCAATTTTCAAAAAATTCTTCCACGATTTTGTTTTTTTGACATTTTGACTTTGGAATCGTGATCGGCGACCCCCAAAACCCCCGTATCCAAAATTATACATTCATATGTCAATTTTCAAAAAATTCTTCCACGATTTTATTTTTTTATGACATTTTGATTTAGGATTTGTGATCGGCGACCTAACACTCCCCGTATCTAAAATTTTACATTCATACGTCAATTTTCAAAAAATCTTCCGCCATTTTGTTTTTTTTGACATTTTGACTTTGGAATCGTGATCGGCGACCCCCCAAAACCCCCGTATCTAAAATTTTACATTCATACGTCGATTTTCAAAAAATCTTCCGCCATTTTGTTTTTTTTTGACATTTTGGCTTTGGAATCGTGATCTGCGACCCCCAAAACCCCCGTATCTAAAATTTCACATTCATACGTCAATTTTCAAAAAAATCTTTCGCCATTTTGCTTTTTTTTGACATTTTGACTTTGGAATCGTGATCGGCGACCCCCAAAACCCCCGTATCTAAAATTTTACATTCACACGTCAATTTTCAAAAAATCTTCCGCCATTTTGTTTTTTTTGACATTTTGGCTTTGGAATCGTGATTGGCGACCCCAAAACCCCCGTATCTAAAATTTCACATTCATACGTCAATTTTCAAAAAAATCTTCCGCCATTTTGTTTTTTTTTGACATTTTGACTTTGGAATCGTGATCGGCGACCCCCAAAACCCCCGTATCTAAAATTTTACATTAATACGTCAATTTTCTAAAAAATCTTTCGCCATTTTGTTTTCTTTGACATTTTGACTTTGGAATCGTGATCGGCGACCCCCAAAACCCCCGTATCCAAAATTTTACATTCATACGTCAACTTTCAAAAAATCTTCCGCCATTTTGTTTCTTTTTTGACATTTTGACTTTGGAATCGTGATCGGCGACCCCCAAAACCCTCGTATATAAAATTTTACATTCATACGTCAATTTTTAAAAAAATCTTCCGCCATTTTGCTTTTTTTGACATTTTGACTTCGGAATCGTGATCGGCGACCGCCAAAACCCCCGTATCTAAAATTTTACATTCATATGTCAATTTTCAAAAAATCTTCCGCCATTTTGTTTGTTTTGACATTTTGACTTTGGAATCGTGATCGGCGATCCCCAAAGCCCCCGTATCTAAAATTTCACATTCATACGTCAATTATCAAAAAAAATCTTCCACCATTCTTTTTTTTTTGACATTTTGACTTTGGAATCGTGATCGGCGACCCCCAAAACCCCCGTATCTAAAATTTTACATTCATACGTCAATTTTCAAAAAATCTTCCGCCCTTTTGTTTTTTTTGACATTATGGCTTTGGAATCGTGATTGGCGACCCCACAAAACCCCCGTATCTGAAATTTCACATTCATACGTCAATTTTCAAAAAATCTACCGTCATTTTGTTTTTTTTGACATTTTGACTTTGGAATCGTGATCGGCGACCACCAAAACCCCCGTATCTGAAATTTCTATGAATACGTCAATTTTCAAAAAATCTTCCGTCATTTTGTTTTTTTTGACATTTTGACTTTGGAATCGTGATCGGCGACCCCCAAAACCCCCGTATCCAAAATTTTACATTCATACGTCAATTTTCAAAAAATCTTCCGCCATTTTTTTTTTACATTTTGACTTTGGAATCGTGATCGACGACCCCCAAAACCCCCGTATCTAAAATTTTACATTCATACTTCAATTTTCAAAAAAATCTCCCGCCATTTTGCTTTTTTTGACATTTTGACTTTGGAATCGTGATCGGCGACCCCCAAAACCCCCGTATCTAAAATTTTACATTCATACGTCAATTTCCAAAAAATCTTCCGCCATTTTGTTTTTTTATGACATTTTGATTTTGGATTTGTGATCGGCGACCTAACACACCCCCGTATCTAAAATTTCACAATCACGTCAATTTTCAAAAAAATCTTTCGCCGTTTTGCTTTTTTTTTGACATTTTGACTTTGGAATCGTGTTTGGCGACCCCCAAAACCCCCGTATCTAAAATTTTACATTCATACGTCAATTTTCAAAAAATCTTCCGCCATTTTGATTTTTTTGACATTTTGGCTTTGGAATCGTGATCGCCGACCCCCAAAACCTCGTATCTAAAATTTCACATTCATACGTCAATTTTCAAAAAAATCTTTCGCCATTTTGTCTTTTTTGACATTTTGGCTTTGGAATCGTGATCGGCGACCCCCAAAACCCCCGTATCTAAAATTTCACATTCATACGTCAATTTTCAAAAAAATCTTCCGCCCTTTTGTTTTTTTTTGACATTTTGCCTTTGGAATCGTGATCGGCGACGCCCAAAACCCACCCCCGTATCTAAAATTTTAGTCATACGTCAATTTTCAAAAAAAAATTTTCGCCGTTTTGCTTTTTTTGACATTTTGACTTTGGAATCGTGATCGGCGACCCCCAAAACCTTGTTTCTAAAATTTTACATTAATACGTCAATTTTCTAAAAAATCTTCCGCCATTGTGTTTTTTATGACATTTTGACTTTGGAATCGTGATCGGCGACCCCCAAAACCCTCGTATCTAAAATTTTACATTCATACGTCAATTTTCAAAAAATCTTCCGCCATTTTGTTTTTTTTTGACATTTTGACTTTGGAATCGTGATCGGCGACCCCCAAAACCCCCGCATCTAAAATTTTACATTCATACGTCAATTTTCAAAAAATCTTCCACCATTTTGTTTTTTTTGACATTTTGACTTTGGAATCGTGATCGGCGACCCCCAAAACCCCCGTATCTAAAATTTTACATTCATACGTCAATTTTCAAGAAACCTTCCGCCATTTTGTTTTTTTTTTGACATTTTGACTTTGGAGTCGTGATCGGCGACCCCCAAAACCCCCGTATATAAAATTTTACATTCATACATTAATTTTCAAAAAATTCACCCGCCATTTTGTTTTCTTTTGACATTTTGACTTTGGAAACGTGATCGGCGACCCCCAAAACCCCCGTATCTAAAATTTTACATTCATACGTCAATTTTCAAAAAATCTTCCTCCATTTTGTTTTTTTTGACATTTTGACTTTGGAATCGTGATCGGCCACCCCCAAAACCCCCGTATCTAATATTTTACATTCATGCGTCAATTTCCAAAAAATCTTCCGCCATTTTGTTTTTTTGACATTTTGACTTTGGAATCGTGATCGGCAATCCCCAAAACCCCCGTATCTAAAATTTTACATTCATACGTCAATTTTCAAAAAATCTTCCGCCATTTTGCTTTTTTTTGACATTTTGACTTTGGAATCGTGATCGGCGACCCCCAAAACTCCCGTATCTAAAATTTTACATTCATACGTCAATTTTTAAAAAATTCTTACGCCATTTTGTTTTTTATGACATTTTAATTTTGGATTTGTGATCGGCGACCCCCAAAACCCCCGTATCTAAAATTTTACATTCACACGTCAATTTTCAAAAAATCTTCCGCCATTTTGTTTTTTTTGACATTTTGACTTTGGAATTGTGATCGGCGACCCCCAAAACCCCCGTATCTAAAATTTTACATTCATACGTCAATTTTCAAAAAATCTTCCGCCATTTTGTTTTTTTTTTGACATTTTGACTTTGGAATCGTGATCGGCGACCCCCAAAACCCCCGTATCTAAAATTTTATATTCATACGTCAATTTTCAAAAAAATCATGCGCCATTTTGTTTTTTATGACATTTTGATTTTGGATTTGTAATCGGCGACCTAAGAGACCCTCGTATCTAAAATTTCACATTTATACGTCAATCTTCAAAAAATCCTTCGGCCATTTTGTTTTTTTTTGACATTTCGATTTGGATACGGGATCAATGACACCACAATGACTCCCAGGTGCCGAATTTTACTTTAATCAGAAGAGAGTAATTAATTTCAGATAGCTCCGCCCACTCTGCATGTATGCGTAATCGTTGTCATAAGGGCACATAAATGTTAAAAGCCATTCCCGATTAAGGAAACTGGGCGTACGCGTTTTAGTACAATCAACCTGTATATCTATAAAAATGTCAAGTCAAGCGGGTGTATTATGTCGAGATTGAGATGCCGAACTTGTCGAACCGGATAGATTAATCTGATATTTTTCGCCCCATAGTAGTACATTGAATCACATGCACATTGAATCTGTGACGTATTTCGGCCATTTTTCTTACGAAATCTGTCTGCAAACGAATTTGAAAGTGCTCGTGCCCTACATTGCGTGCGTCTGTCGACTCGAAATAAGCATGTGAGAGATGCCCAGAAGGCCGTTCTTTAACACCTCGGGTCTTGTTGGACCCTCGCAACCTTCAAAATTTCGTATTTCAATCTTAAAAGTGAATCTGTAGCTACAACTAACTGAGTTTGACGTTTCCCGAGATTTATTTTGATTGTCACGTGAATCGTCATGATGACGCAAGCCATTTTTCTGTTAAAACACCGAGTGCACGCTCCTCTTCAACGGGCGATATCTCTGCACACGCTCCACTTGGGAAGAAAAACTCCCCGTCGACCGGAAATTCAATGTCGCCCCTACCAACATGCCAAAAGACAGCCCTTAATTTCGCGTCTCCAGAGAGGAGTTCTTTGCACAGTTTTGCCGTTTTTAGACGATTTTCGGGTCGTTTGGTTGCCATGGGCTACTCCGCTTTTAGTATATATAATGTTTCTATTAATTTGGGGAGTTGTAGCTGTTGTTTTATTGATTGAAATAAACATAAACTTAATTTATTATTCTCAATGTTTTCTAAATAATCTAAATATTCCTTAATTACTACTGTGATGGGGTTCATTAAGTTATATACTAAATTTTCAATAATTTCATCTTTTAACAAACTTTTAATTTTAAATTGAACACTTAATTTCTGCTTATGGGAAGATGGATGAGTCGTTTCTGTTTTAAAACAATTATCATAGTCTACTGCTAAATCTACATTACCATTAAATAATTTAACATCTTTTGTCAAAGGATCACTCACATTATCATTATTAATCTGTTTGTTGCAAATCAAATTTTTGTCACCCATATTTATTTCCCGGTGTGAACATTTATTTATTATGTCACCCATATATTTCGTGGCGTCTTTCTTTTGAAGACCCTCCACATGGTGTGTACATTTATTATTTATGTCCCCCGTGGCAAACATGGACTCTTCCCTTTGAAGATCCTCCACATGGTGTGAACCTTTATCCTTGTCAATCAAACTATCATTATTTATTTTTAAAGTGAGGTCCCTACCAAAATTATCAATGATTGAATTATTAACTAATATTTTATCATCTTGAGCGCCTTTGTCCCAAGACATGCTTACTTTACTATTGTGAAGGGTTCTATTTTCCCTTTCCAATTTCGATGTATATAGACTCAAAAAATCCATCCCAAGTACGCAGCAATATTTTAATCTTGGTGTAACAATAAATTGTGTTACAAGTTCTACATCACCCATCTCTATATTTATACAAAATACATTATCTTGCTTATAAAAACCTAATTTTTCAAACCTTTTATCAAATAATCCCCCATCTAAAAGTGACAATTCTAATTCACTATCTATTATAGCTACACCATATACATCCCCTACTTTAACATCTACCAGTGGAAATTTAGTGGTTATATTACTTAAATCTATAAAATTTCTCTTGTTTTGTTGTTTCTTCTTTCTCCCTTTGGTTGGACCTACCAAAAATCCAGGTCCTTCTTTATTGCTCCTCTTGATTCACCTTTCATCACAGCTTCTGTTTTATTTTCTTTATTTTCTATAACTACGTTATTGAATCCTCGGGTATCTTCTGTTTCATTTTTTCCATATTTTCTTGTTACATGACCCTCCTGTCTCCAATTATTATTATTATTATTACTACTACTACTATTATTACCCATGTTCTTGTTGTTACCATTCTCCACCCTTCCTCCCTGGTAACTATTATTCTGATACCGATTACCATTGTACCTTTGTTGGTGATTGTGGTTATTACCATTATATCTTTGCTGAGCATTATAATAGTTACCATTGTTACCTGCTTTATACCCATTTTTATTCTGAGGTACACTCCTATCTTCCACGTCGTCCAGACGCTTTACCAATTCCAAGAGTTGCTCAACGGTGTCTATACCCTGTAAAGCAACTGCTTGTACTACCTCATGCTCAAAATGATTAGCTAATTGGGTAACAATGTCACACTCCTGGATCACAGGTTGTATATGTTTCAAGAAAGAATATTTCCGAATAACATAATTTTCTCTAGACGTAATGGAACGATATTTTCCAAAGGTAAGGTCATGTCTAATGCGTCTTTGCTGAGTTTGTCCCCAGTACTGTCTAATAAACATATTTTCTAATACTTCGTACGTCTGTACCTCATCAATTACCATATCGTACCATAATAACGCATAATCTCTAAGACACCCTCTCATGAAATGTAATTTTGACATATCATCATTAATACCACGAATATATGTCTTTATAGTTTTAAGAAATGCCATTGGGTTGTCTTTATTATACCCAGAAAATTTTGGTATATTTTCCGTACCAATTGATATCTGTTGCGGTACAACACAAGGTGTAATTGTACCTTGTTCAACTCTCGTTTTCAAATTCTTAATTGTATCTTGACAATTTAATGTCATATCCTGTAGCTTTAAAAGAGAGTCTGTGCATGCACCATATTTAACTCTACAGTCCTCAAACTTGTTTGTTAAATTTTGAACATCTTTCTGAACTGACATGGCACTACTGTCCACCTTCAGTTCCAAGAATTGTATTTTTTCATCTTGTCCTCCAATCCTTTCTTCTACATGTTTAAAATTTTCTTTTGTTACCCTGGCCCTCTGATTCATTTCGTCTATCAAGAATTCACTGCTATTCTTACACTTCTTTTCATTTGCTTCAATTTTTTCATTGATCTGTGTAACACTTTGTTTCATATCTTCATTTATTTTATTGTTCATTGCAGACATTTCCATTCTACAAGCTTTCATTCTTTCATCAATTTTCTCATTCATCGACTTTACTACGGCTTGTATCTCCATTTTATTTCTATACATCTCTTCTTTATTTTCTTTAAACTTCTCATTCATTTCAATTTTCATTTCTATTTTATTCTCATCTAACTTCTTATTTATATCTTCTTTCATTTCTATCTTGTCACATTCCAACTTACAGAAAAGTTTTTCAAATAAAATATCAAATCTATCTCTGCCTGGCATTTCTTTCGTTTCAATTTTTACATCTTCAGTTATATTTTCATCCTCATCAAGAGGTAGAGTCTTTTCTGAATCTGTCACAGAGGAAATACCTTGTGGTTCCCTGTATGTTTCAAATAAATATTTGGTATCCATACCACTTTCAGGATTTTCACCCTCACCTTTATACTCAGACATATTTACTTTATCTGTCCTGGCACTTAAAGAGACTTATTTGTGGAGAAAAATAAATCAAAACTTGACAAAATTTTATTTGTGAATTATATTTATTAATTATTCAGATGCACTTAAAGGTGAAAGTACCTCCCTTTAATTACACAGCTTCTGAATATTAAATAATCAATTAATTTTTATTTAAACAGTTTAAAATGTAGAAGTTTTGCCCCACTACGTTGGGTGCCATATATACATTATAGAAAGTGTTAATAAATGATATATATATATAAATGTAAATGTATCATGGCCCCACGTTGGCTAGCGTCCATATATATGCTGTGACTCTTACAAATTTATAGATATATAAAATAAATTAAATTTACTTAATTAATACGTAACTGAGAGTCAAGCACGCATCCTAGTGCTAGGCCTTATGCTAGACTATGATACGGTGAACTTTCTGCTGAAAGGTAGGTTAAGCAAAACATTCTACATGTAACTAGCTCAGTTTGAAAATAAATAGTTCTCTCAGGGGCAGAAAATATGACTTGATTCTCCTTCTCTTTAATCATTTCCAGGTCAGGTAAAGAAATAAAATACAAAATAAATCTTAACATCTAATTTATTAAAATAAGATAATTTTAAATGAATTCAAAAATTTTAATCTACAAATATTTACACATCTAAAATCAATATTCGGTCATAATTCAAATTTATACATCATAAACAATAAAATATTACAAGAAATAAAGAATAAATGAAATCATCATGTCGTGCCAGCTTATATCTAAAATGTGAACGTGATTATTATTATTATTAATATTTGTCATAGATACATGTAAACAATCAAAAATAAAATAAATTACCCGTGATGAATTGTACTGGAATGTAAATAAAAAAAAAAAAATTAAAATTGTGCGGTCTACTATTTGATAACAAAATATAGACATTAAGGAAGTGGCTTTGCCCTAATTAGTCCTGTCCGGCGCCTTTTCTCGCTCCCAACACAGTACCATCAGATAACAAATTCACACAGATGAGTATCCCAAAGTTCCACCCTACGAGCATGTCATTTTCAGCTCGTCGGACGCAACCCGAACATACATCACAATGCGCACACTCCTTAAGGAATATATAAATTTTTAAATTGAATAAATAAAATGAAATAAAATAATGTATCTACGTATTCAACAAATTAACTCAGCCCTGATTAGTTCTGCCTGGTGCCTTTTCTCGCTCCCAAACGCAGTACCACCAAGACCAATTCGTGTATTTCAAATTCACCAGGACTCCATGCTATGAATTAAATAATGACATAATTCATTTCACACATCCCTGATGTATTATTCAACACGTTAATATTGAACACCCAAATACAACAAAACATACTTAATTCTCATATCAAAAGAAATAATATATATACATTAAAAGAAAATAAACTTTACCTTTTTCACGAAATTCCAATACAAAAACACCACTACAAATAAAGAATTTTGAGACGCCACTATACACACATTTATAACAAATATTGTTTAATCACCTTAACTCTTCATACATCGTATTAAACTCTTCCATAATTCTCAATGAAAAATTTTATTCACTTATATATAACCTATATACACATAAAACAAAATTATTAATTTCAAATATCTTTTGTAGGATGAATAAATTTAAAAGAAAAATAAATTATACGGAAAAGAAAATGATTATGCTATTCAAAGTTATCATTACAAATGCTAGAAGGTTTTGTCATAATGTATGGCATAGTACCCCTACATGCAAAACAAAACTCTCTAGGAAAAAGAAAATAAAATGAAATTAAATAAAATTAAATTCGAGTTCATAAATAAAAGTATTTTCATACATAAGTAATTATTCAGATACATTTAGACATTTCAATGTGATACGCGCTGCATGTTAAAAATAAAAATATTATAAGTGTAGAATCTTGTAAAAATTCTATAAGTATCGAAAATCTCAAAATTTATTCTAAGTCCGGATTTTAAAATAATCCTTTAAAAAGAAGGAGGGAGTGGTCTATTACCTACTTTTAGACTAGTTAATATTGCGGTTTTCACCAGCAATCCCGGAAATTTTATCTGTCCGCGCTTTTATTCGTAAATCTCTTTATAAAAACATACGGCAACTTTCGTTAAACACGAATCCACCTCCAAAATTGTAAATCGACGGTGCTGCTATTATCGGTCGCATGGGGAAACAGCGCATATATGATCCTTGAAAAAGGTAAACAAACATGCGAATATAAATTCGTCTATACTTTATGACTCAGCCGTACACCTGATAAACAATACTTTTTGTGCCGGTCCACCCGGTCGATCCCTGCCAAAGCCAGACGTGTTTGTGCGAGAAACACCTGCTCGATCCTTTACCCGTAACATTTAATACGTCTTAAAATTATAACCTTATAAAAATTCATTAAGATTCTTTTACTGTTTTACTTAAATAAAAATAAAGTTTTCGTAAATTATCAATATAGTGAATATTTATACACATTAAGGTAAAAATGAATAAAGTAAAAATTAATTTAAATAAAGTCTTGAAGTGATCTTGATTATACTTATTTATTTACATATTATTATTTATTCAAGATCACTGCAATATGTACAAGTTCTTCTTTACTTAGCCCGCAAAGAAATGAATCTAGTTCTGAATCTGACGGCGCAGAGGAGCCAAATAATAATAGAAAAAAATATAATATTATTACCAATTCTGAAAATGTCAGAGAAAGTTGTGCTTATGGGAGCAAAAAGAGAAAGAAGGAGAACAAAAAAGAAAACTTATATAGGACACAGAAATATTGGCAATTCAAAAAAGAGGATGAAACAGAACCCATGCGCAAAAGGATGCCCCAATGAATGTAATAGTCAGCAAAGATGAAAGAAAACCCATATTTGAGAAATATTGGTCATTCAGTCATCAAAGACAAAGAGACTTTTTACTCAACTAGATTGATGTTCATGAGATCGAAAGAAAAAGGGTTAAATCGCAAAACCGAAAGTCTCTTACAAGAGATTATTATTTGCCAAACTTTAATGAAAAATTAAAGATTTGCAGACTTGATGTAACAGATAAGCTTCTCCGTTATACTGAAACTGGTAGAAGTGACATCAAGACCTCGAAAATTGATGAACGCGGAAAACATATCCCAAAAAATAAAACTGCTGCTGCCAGCGACGATGTAGTCATTTCGTTCATCAACGAACTACCGCCAGTTCCATCGCATTATTGTAGGAAAGATACTACCGGCAAATATTTGCCAAATAACTTTCGAAATGTCTCCAATTTGTATCCAATATATAAGTAATACCTTGCCACAGAAGAAAATACGAAAGGTAAAATTAGTTTATCAACAATTGAGGAAGTTGTGCACAAATGGAACTGTACCTTCGCAACATCACAATGAGTACCTATCTATGTCATTTAGACCAAACGTGGAATATAGGCTCTTGGAGACCGATGAAGATGACGAAGACTGCACCCAAATATTGATTTTTTTCCCCTGTATTGTAGTTTTTTGTTACTTTAATTTCATTTGTATTTTCTTATTTTTTGATCAAATTTTTTTTTTCTTATTTGACTTTTATTGAAATATTTTAGAACTATTTATTATGATTTTATTGTAATTAATCATTAAAAGCTCTCACCACGTCTTAATTAGTGGTTTGGGTGAATGAATATAACACACAAAATGGCGAACTTGGGGCCAATACACCACATATACCAGAACTATTCTGGAAAAAGGGCGAATATTCACAAAAATTTAAATTTTAAACTAACAGTACATTTAATTTTGTATTTTTTGATAAGGTACTTATTCATTTGATTATTAATGTGAAAGGTTTGAGTACAATTTTTTTCAATTTAGTCGCCCATATATTTCCAGAACAGTTTTCTCCAATTTTCTCAAAACAACTAAATGGTGCAATCGCCCTTTTGGCAAAATACCATCGATATGTATTTAAATAATTTTTATATTTCATTTGTAAAGAAGAAATAATAGTAACAAAATCATTAATAAAAGTACATAGAAAAGTAAACAATAAACAATTACAATAAATATTTAATTATCTGGTCATCTTCATTAATACACATTTGGGCAGGCATTTTGGCATTTTGAATTGCATGGTTTTTCTAGGAATTGCATGGAAGGCATTTTGAAGTCTATCTCGTAATTAATCAATGTTTTGTGGGGTCTCTACTTTATAAATATCATTTTTAACGTATCCCCATAAAAAATAATCTAGCGAACTTTAATCAGGTGATCTCACATCCCATTCATCAACTCCAATATTTCTAATCCATCGGTTTGGAAATTCTAGATTCAAGTAATTCCTAACAAGTGCCGCATAGTATTCTGGTGCTCCGTCTGGTTGCCACCATAAATGTTGTAGTTGATTTAATAGAATATTGTTGTCAAGGTAGTCAGATATGTATGTACGTAAAAGGTTTAAATATCTTTATCCAGTTAAATGTTCTACATACATAACTGGTCCAAAGACGATTTGCCAAAATACCCATCCAAATGTTTATTCCAAAACGATGTTGTGGTTTGTCAGAGATTTTGTACTGCCTAGTAGTGCTCCGTATTTCTGTTGAACATTCCAGAATTTGTGAATTTAGTTTCATCTGACCAGGTGATTTTGTTCAAAAAGTTTTCGTCATTTTCTATCCTTCCCATTAACCAATTACAGTATTCTATTAGTCTTCTTAAATTATCTCCAGGTAGTATAGTGTGACTAACATGGATCTTGTATAGTTTAAATTTACTTTGGTGTAAAGTTCACCAAACTCTACACTGCGACAAATTTTATTCTATCGCCACTGCCGTGTTTAGAAATTGATGGATTATTATTTATCTAAAAAATACAAAACTAATATGAACTTTGCAAAAACACGCCTGAAATTTACCATTTGTAAAATATCCTGTCGATTTTCATTCAAATATCTGTTGACATGAACATTACGCGGCTTAGTAAACGATCCATGCTCGACCAACTTTCTTTCATGATCTATAAAAGTGGTACGAAGAGGCTGCTGTCGTGCTGGATACAATTGTAAATGTCTTGTACTCGCTACTGTTGAATTTCGGTTCGAAGAATTAAAAATACTTAATCTGCTTTGTCTTCGTTGGTGTATGACATTTTTGTATTACTAATGAACGATAATTGAAATGTTTGATGGATTGAAATTTCATAGCTATCTAATTTAATCTTAAAATTTATTTTTTCAAAATATACCATTGAATAGAGGATTGAAAGCGGCCATAGGAATGTGTTTTTACCTTTTCTCTACAAAGCTAAATATAGGTGCTACAGGTAAAAGAACAAAATGAAGCTGTCGCGTTTTTTTTTAAACACTAACGCCATTTGTCACAGGTCCATTTTCTTTACGGATTCCTAACAAAAACAAAATTTAACTACTTTGCCAAATTTAAACATATACTCTATATCCAATAATAAGCGAAATCGCTATGGTGAAGGCCAACAATGAATCAGCCTGTATTGTATGAAACTGTCAATATTTCCACTCTGAAATTTTATAACAATAAAGCTTTAATATTATTATTATCATTATTATTATTATTATTACTATTATATTTATAGTTATTAATTTAGAAACGAAGAGAAACAGACATTTTAAAAAAAACATTGCAAAATATAAACCGTATAAGAAAAAAATAGTTTTTATTATATGTAAATAGATACCAACCGCATAAAGTTACAACTAGTTCAAATCTAGAAATTACTCTTTTGTTAAAAACCAATGGAGTTATTCAATTAATATCTACCAAAAGTTTTCTCCAAACTCAGAACACTAACAGATTATGTTACTCGTATGATTTAAACTAACATTTTATTTGTTTTTAAAGATAATGTAGCTTTTTAAGAAACTAAATACTTGTATTCCATTAAGGAAATTTCATCAGCCGTAATGTTATGTGTAATTTAATATAGTAAAATGTCAGGTTTTTAGTTTCTACTACGTCGTTTCCGCATCGTAAACGAGTGCTGTTATTCTTCACATGTTGGTGTATGTAGTTATATCAATTAAACTAAAATTGGTTATTTTCTTGGGTGTGGAAGAATATACAGTACTGAAACTATAATATACTAATAATTTCAGTAACTTCCAAACTAATATTTGTCGTTTAACATTGAAACAGGGCAATTTTTATTTCTCATAATGCTTCACTTGTTCATTGCATCATCCATTTTTGAAATATGAAGTCACACTTTGTAACAAATTCTACATGATATCTTTACCTGCAATAGTTTTTGAAACAATCACATTTTGTCTAATCGAAGAATGTTGTAAGTGAACATCACAAAAAAAGGTAAAAACTTATTAAATAATAGGATTACAAACAACTTTAGATTCGTTACTAACGTAGCAAAGTGTTCACCATTCACTTGGTACAGAACAACACTAACAACATTGTTCTGTGTTGTGTTGTATACGCTATGGTGGACAGACAACGCTGTTTTCATTAATCAGTGCTACTGATGATGACAACATAGTTGTCGAAATACTTGTCTAACTTTCAGTGCTTTAGTGTGGTGAAGGTGTTTTTATTAGTGCTTTTGTTTATGTCAAGATGCTTAACCAAACCCTCACTGCAACTGTCACAGCGGTATTAAAAGTCAGCAACATAAATGATTTTACTAATTCAAAACCCATCGCGCGCTTGCGTAGAACAAACCAAAGCTTTATCGCAATCGGATGAGGGGTACAGGAACCCATACGGGAAAAACAAAGACACAATTATTTTTATATATGCAGTATGTACAGTGATGTAGTTTCCTATAGGGAAAAATATTTTAATGTGAGTTTTAGGAGCGAAACTTATTTTCTTTAAAAAATTTTGATTGTAGCGAAACACCTTTTGGTAAATTAAAAAAAACAGTAGTCATTTAAAATAAGATAAAAAACATGAAATTATGTCGAGTTGTTGATTTTAAACATGACCAAATCCGAATGTTACATCAGTATCGCATTAAGCATGCATTAGTCATTAACCAACGACACTGCCTGACAGTTCAGTTAGCTTTATTTGTGAAAAATGTTGACGTTAAAGCAGCTAAAATACCTGTTGAAATTTTGTGGTATAGGTCAAGTCTCGCATAAATATGCAATACAGTTATTTAATGAAAAATACCCGAATGTAATTGTAAGAAGAACAGCATTGAAAAAATTAATTGATAAGTTTGGTGAAACGAGATCTGTTTTCGACAAAACGAAGCCTTGCAAAGCGTACAATGATGATTCTGTGACCATTAGGGCTATCCTTACAATAGTTTATAGTTATAGTTAATAGTTATTTGGAGGACCGAATGCACTATGTTCAGGTCGGTTCGTATCGATCGTGAGAACAGCCCTTATCTTCTGGGGTTTCTCAAGGATCAGTGCTCGCCCAACTATTATATATAGTATATATAAATGACGTCCTCTCTAAAAAAAAGCTGTACTATTTGCTGATAAGTCAACGATATTTGTAGCCTGCGATAGGAAGGATAACGTGGCCGCACCAGCGAACGAAGAACTGCGGAACCTCGAGTTGCGATGTTATACCCTCTTTAAATTGTTAAATACTTAATTAATAATGCTAATTGCCAAATTGAAGTGCTTCCATCTATCAACAGATAACTAAACGTCTTGTACAGTCTTAGGGATATTTAACAATCAGAGTGATATTCTCGTCTATTAAATCTACAGTTGGTATTCGTCCACCTTCACTGTCAATATTTGACAGATAATTAGAAATTAAACTTAAAACAATATGTGTAATGATAAAATCACGTGTTTAAGTGTCTAGTAAATGTGAACTTTATCAGCAGTAATGCTCAAATACGGGTAGTTCGGTTTACGGAGAAGAAAACTCTGGTTCGGTATGTTTTAGCATGTTTATTACTTCAATATTCATTTTATATTTCCTTCTAGCATTAAGAGAAATCTTACTATGTCAATCTTTTTATTTACATATAAAACAGATATTCAATTACAAAATTTAGTACATATATTTACAAGAAGATCATAAAGTAGTTGTTATATAAAACAGCAACTATAATTCATATATTGAAAATAACTTTACATTTACTGAAAAAAGATTATTTGCAGTATGTCAACAAACATTTAACGGAATATTCAAACACTGAATATTAAAATATACGGTCATAAATATTTTGTGAATTAAGATATTATATACATGATATTTACTTCGAGAAAGGTGATATTTTTACACAAGTCTAGCAAAAAACGTTAATGCATCATCTGGAGCTTACCTTCGTATTATTGAAGAGATATTCGACGAGAATAATATATTTCTTTGAAATCCTACCTGAACCTAAAATTTACTTTGGTACATTTGAAAATAATAAAATCTATCTGACGTGAGTATTTAAAATGAACGGAATAACCATATAAAGATTTACTCGGGACTAACAGGACGGAATTATTTTCTTACCACGATCTGCCTGCTAACAAAACAACTTACGGACCGCCTTTCTAGACTGCCAGAAAGACTAAGGCATAGGTACTAGGTACTCTCTAGACTGTCAGAGAGTTTGGTGAGAATTCTCCTAGACTGCCAGGATAACTCTGTGTGAGAAGATCCCCACAGATTGCCGAGGGGAACTCTAACTTTACTGACAAAGTCGTCGTCTTATATAGGCCCGGACTTGCACAAATAATAGCTAAAAACAGTGTTTTTCCGAAGTATCACGCGTAAAGAGCAAGAACTTTACTCAAACGCACGATATTTCACGTGCAAAAATGCATTTAGAACATTAACAAAAACATCATCTTTCTCTTTACTAATTGACTTTAGATAATTTAAACATATTTTAGAATATTTGTATTAAATTATCGAACCCATTAATGCCAAAATCACATAAAAAGCATTAATACAATTTTATTCGACAATTTAAACAGTGACGGACAAAAGTCCGTAACAGAGTTATATTTGAGTAAAAATGATTTGCATCTAACGACATTTATTAACATTTATTAACTTTAACGTATCAAATAGAGAAAAGAATTATATTTACCTAATTAAAAGTAGTGAAGCTTGTATTAATCAAAACGTTAAAGCAACATTTTTGGATATACCAATCGATTCAGGATGTACTTAGTAGAGCCATATTGACGGCCTATGTAAGAGGCTGGGATCGATGTGTTTTGCATTAAAACAATTGAAGCAGTCAGTGAATATACATGTTTTAAAAAAGTACTACTATGAAAGTTTTTATTCTTTAATATCTTACGCTACATTAGCATGGGGTTCCTCAAGTGAGAGCGAGAGGGTCTTCAGATTACAAAAAAAAGAAGCAAGACGGAACGTAGTGGGTGTAAGTGCGGGGACGTCATGTAGGAATTGGCTTCATTAGGTTAAATATTATGACGGTTCCCTGTATTTTTATTTACCAAATACTAACTTAAGCCAAGCAAAAGCTAATCCAATTTGTAAAAGTTGGTAACCACCATAAATATACCACGAGGCGGGATGATGTTTTGGGGGAGCCCAAACAAAGATTGTCGATTTATAGGAAGAGCCCATAGTATTTTATGATAACTGCATGCAACAGAATCTCTAAAAATTTAAAATGTCTACCGTTGGAAAAATTCAAAGTAGAAAAAGTTTATGATTGCCAAATCGATGTTTGGTGAAGAATGTTATTAAACAAAATCATTGGACTCTATTTTTTTTAATGGAAATTTAAATCATCACAATTACTTGGAAATGCTTCAGATTTTTATATTGCCATCACTTAAGCATGAGGAATTCCGACGCATCTACTTCCAAGAAGATGGGTGTCCAGCTCATTACTTTGATTGTAAGAGAATTCTCAAATTTACGGTTTCCTAATAGATGGATTGGACGACATGGACCAATACATTGACCAGCTTGATAATCGGACTTAACTCCAGTGGATTTTTTTCTTCAAAGTTACCTAAAGCAAAAAGTGTACAGAGAAACAATGGGAAATGATTGAAATTATCTAAAATGCGGATTACGGAGGCTCTTCAAGAAATTAATGTTTAAAGAGTTTACAAACAATTTAGAAAAAGAATTGAAGATTGCGCTGGATGTGGAGGAGATTATGTGGAATAATATTAAAGTTTAATGGTCATCCTTTTTACAAATACAAAAACAATAAAAGTTTTATCGAAATGACATACGCCTTTTGTATATAATAATGTAATATAACATTCGGATTTAGACTTAGACAATGCGACATAATTTCACGTTTTTTATCTTATCTTATATGATTATTGTTTTTTTTTATTTTCCTAAAAGGGTTTCGATACAACAATTTTTTTTAAAAAGAATACCTAAGTTTTTGTCATAAAACTCATATTTATTTATTTTTTCCTATAAAAAAACGCATCACTTTAAATACTGTATATTACTACCCCCTCACGAATTCAAACAATTAAATTCAAAAAACGGAAACAAAAAAAAATATTCATCCGTTCGGCACACCTAATAAATAAATGGTTGACCTAGCTAAAACAATGACAACACCGCAAAATATTACACTAAAATTTCGACGTTTTTGCTTAGAACCTCAGGAATATCAAAAATGGAGAGGGGATCTGTCTCCAGTCAGTCGGTTTGATGGGCGTGAGATTACACTGAATCTCTATCGGATGAATTTATAGACGCTAACTCCCTAATGTAATGATTCCCACCCCAATTTGATTCTTGATCCAGGAGTAAAATCAAATAGAAATACCTAAGTTCACAAAAGTCAAGACAGAAGCCAAATATTTCCAAAACGCAACAACTTATTAACAATTGAGGACTCCGCAGCAAGAATGACGCAGCTCCATAAAAGTCGATTTTGAGAAAATAAAAAAAAACTTTTATACGCCATATTTTATTAGATACCACTTTTACGTTTTAAACTGCCAAAAGCACGTACCTTAACAATTACAAATACCGAAAATCTTCTAAAAATATAATATTTTAAAGCAAATAAAAAGTTGTTTTTTAATGGATCTACGTCATTCTTGCACCAAAACTTCAAAAAGTGTGCGTGTCTGCAATAATGAAAGAGCTAAAATTACATTAGAACGCAAAATTTGTATATATTTATTACATAAACTTTATTCAATGTTACTCATTAAACAAAAACAATAATAATAAGTCATAGAATCTAATACTATTCAATAGTTTCTTCGTCGTTGGTCATTTCGACGTCACTACCTGTGTTCCCCTGAGCAAAAGTTAATTTTTCATAGTAAGATAGGTCGTTTTTTGGCACGTATTGATTTGCCAGCACCATCACGTTGTCAGATTTTACTTTTTTCAATGGCAATTTTTCTTTATACAGTTGATTTGGTGCCGTATTGGTATCTAACGTAGAACGTTGAATATTGAATGTACTATAGATAGGTACATTACAAGACTCGCTGCACTGGATTCCACTGTTTGCTTCATATAAAATCAGTTTGTATTTGCTTATCGCAAATTTCTGTCTATGCTGGTTGATGACTGTTTTCTTAAAATGTGGCTTTAAATAATTTACAAAGTCAAAAATCATGTTTTGTTCTACTGGGACCACTTCAAAGTTTCTGCTGCATTTGCCATAATGTGTCATATATTCTTGAGGAGTAAATATTCGTTCGATTTTTCGTAATGCTTTTTCTACAACCCCAAATGACCTGTCACATGGCAAGAAGGAGTGGCCAGGTTCAGGATATCGATGAAGAATCGACTGAAACTGTTTAGTTTGGGCCAAAGTGAATAGATATTGTACTAGGCTTCCGTTCTTGTTTTGAGCAGCGCAGTTGTCTGAGAAGATGTACAATGTTTTCACATCCTTGGACATTATATTTTTTAAATAATGATCTAGGAAGCTAATGGTTTCATTGGGTGTCTTTTTGCCAGTGGTTTCATCATACATGTAAAAATGCGAAATTCCTGTTTTGGCTGAATAAATGCAGAAATTAAAAACCCATAACTGCCTAAGATAAAATGCATCTCCTGAGGGGACTTTAGGTAAAGGTGCATTCTGTTGATGATCAAAGCAGAGTACTTCTACCTCGGGATTATTTTTAGCTTCTTCTGTTTTTTCTTTGAGTGCATCAAAGAATACTTGAGCTCTGCTTACATGGAGCTGTTTAGAAGTTTTAATTTGGTTTAATTCTTCATCGGGTAAGGGTAGCTTAAGTTTATTTTCATATTCGTCGCAAGTCTTGCAAGTGTCGGACCGTGGGCTGCCAAACGAAATATTAAAATTAGCCTTGAAATATCTAAAGTAGAAGTCGTAAGTCACTTTCGGACGGAAAAGATGTTTTTTATCTTTTAGGCCATATATATCAAACATATCTTTTTCATATTTTTCTAGATATAATTCATACAGCTTCTTGACATTTAATTCCGGTGAAAGATACATTTTATTATTATTTTTTTGACGACTGTAATGAGACGATCTCCTGGGAAAACTGCGAATATGGCTATCTACTTGCTCAACGATTTCTGGGGGGATCATGTTGGGTCTAGTGTGATGCTTTCCACGACCATCCTTAGGAGATGTGATAGCGTCGTTAGATTTTAAGAAAGCTGACAAGCGATCAATTCTTTTAGATGATATACCATGAACCGCACCAAATGCTTTTTTGCATACTCGGTGGGATTTTGAACCAATACGAATCTGGAATTTAAAAAAATGGATTATTTCAGAAAATAAATTGAAAGGTGAGTAAGTACTTACCATGTATTTATGGGAAACGTTTCGTTGCCGACCATTTCCTGTCTTAGGACGTTTTCTGGTTACTTCTGACGTACTTATTAGGCCTACAAGGTAAGTATCCTGCATTACTTTCTCGCCAATTCCATTAAATTTATTTAAGATCTGCGTTCTCTCCTGTTCATTAAAGTTTTCGAATCATTTAAATTTGCATTTACAGTCTTCGCCAACCACTCTAGGACCGACCATTTTGTTCACACTATTAAGATATCTTGCTCCAGTAGCCAAAAGTTTCTTTTTCTTATTTCGAACCCACTGCGATTCATTTACAGACTTCCTGTTTGTTTTTCTAACCTCCAAACTATCACTATCACTACTTGATGTGCTACTGTCGGCTGTATCTGCCACATATTCATCACTGGAACCACCACTAAAAGGTTCAGGTTCACTGTCCAATTCCTCTAACATATTACACTTGTTATCAACTCAAAAATAACAACTAAGAATATTATAGCAAAGGTAGAAAACTAACGCAAACAGTTAAACTACTAAAATATCTAATAAACGTCAAAACAAAATGCGATGCGCGTTTGGGGCAAGAGCGACGTAGCTCCGGAGCTACGTTTGTCTTGCTCCAAACACAGTATGACGCATCTCCATTATTACATGCTTTAGTATACCCAATTACCATAGCTGCGTCGAACTTGCACCAAACGATAGCTAATATTTTGATCATTGTAAACAGCGCATAACCCCGATTTTCGTTAAAACTGGAGCTGCGTCGTTCTTGCTGCAAAGTCCTCAATTAGGATTGTTCAAACGTTTAAGATAAAGGAAAAATAAGTAAATGTATAAAATTAACGAGAACAAATCAAGTTAAGCAAGGAAATAAATAAATATTAAAAGTAATGAAGGATAAATAGGCAAGATATGAGGAAACAAAAATTCTAAATTGAATAAATTAAATTACAATTGAACGCAAAATATGTGACCGAACTTTTCGGACAGCCTGTATAATTTCAAATATTATTAAATATAAATTAAAACTAGATATGAATTAAAAGATTACTCGAGATCTCCACAAGAAGAATTATATCGCTAACTCAAGATCACTGTAAGTTTTGCAAAATGTGAGGTTTAAAACATGTAAAGTTAATTAAAATTGACCGAGGGCCCCAAAATTCAAATATTAATCCGACAAATAATACAAAATCCAAATTAGTCCTTGAACCCGAAAATTAAATTTAAGGTTACTGACAAAATTACAACAATACTTAAAATTTACTACGTATACAAAATTGAGAAGAACGTTCGTTTGCCTTATTGACTATTAAAATTACACAAAAGGCTCAAACTACAATCAAGCCTTCCGGCACAGAAGGTGCTCGGGTAGATTCAACTAAAGTTACCAAAAATATTGAATAAAACTTAGGAATTAAATACCAGAAATATTGAAGTCAGAATTAAGGCTTAAAAATACTCAAAATTTACACAAACAAGTACATTAAACATAGAATATAGACACTTATCTAACAATACGTGAGAAGATCTTACAGAAGCTCGGATTCTTCACATTAGACCACGGACTGCCGAAGTATCAATACACCATTCCAATTTACATCAATGGAATTCCAGGCTTTGAAACAGGGAGAATAACGTTGCTTCAATTTATTTTCCTCTTAGCCACGTGGTTCCATCAGACAAAAATGGCGCGGTAGGTACAAGCCATGTACGGCAAAAATTGCTGGAAATTCACATATTATAGCTAACCAATATAACTAGCCGATATTACTAACCGCTAAAAGGGTCAATAAAACAGCAAGCGTTAGGGAAGACTAATTAGAAATTTAGAAAAGAGCTCACCAGAATCAAATCGTACTTCTGTCCAGAAAAGGAAAATCAAACCATATATCGAAGCGTTACACGATATAGATTAATCCTTACTGCTTTTTAATCTGCCTAAATTAAGAGTAAAAGTTACGGTAACGGCAATATACACCACAATTTGTGCATTAAAAATTTAGGACGGTTGTTGGAATTTAATTCTGCGTCTTAATCAAACGATAGAACAAACGGGAAAAAGACTGATTTTTCGAAATGATTTACTAAGGAACACGTGGGCGAGAGCATCGCCAAAGCGGAAACAACAAGGAACCGAACAATTCAATTATGTAACCACATTTAAAACGTATAAAAGAATTTACAAATACAAAGCACAAAGGAAAAAAACATAATTAGAGAATACTAAAAACCAAAACATGCAATTAAAGCATTTAAGCAAAATTGTATTCTAAAATAAATTAGGCATCTACTAGCGTTAACGTTCGACAACAGAGGCCGCCACGATGCTGGATCGTGCAACTAAAATTAGAATTAAAATAATGAATTACTTGCAAATTACGCATAAAAATAAAATATTAAATCAGAGTAATTCTAACAAAAATATGCACCAGTAAAAATGACGACACACAAAAAAAAACAATAATTCTAGGAATATAAACAAATGAATCAAAATTGCTCTTACAGGACAATACATACAATGACCTCGAAAATTAATGTAACAATATATGGAGACACAATACTGTAGAAGTGGATAATAATCTCTTAAAATGATGGCTGAATGTTCGAAATCCATCGGCACTTTGCGTGTGCCGTAAGTGATGTCCCTACCTAAAGGTAAAATATAGCTATTGTCTGTTTTACCAAGTATCGCATTATAGATTTAATATAGTAAGTAAGGATAGTTAGGTACTAATTTCTATGTGTAGTATGCGAAATAGACGTTTCCAACTTTGAATTAAAATTAATACCTGCTATCACCAATGACCAACCACTAGGATCTCATCACAATGTCACAAATGCCTGTGAGAATATCACACAGAGCGACATCTGCCACCCAAGCGTGACACCGAAATCAATGGATTCTAATTGTGTTTATGAGTTTTCCATTTCCATATTAATACACGCTTATATTACCTATTCTGTTTTTCTCAAATTATAACTACACTGTGAACAGTGGTGGACATAATGGAAAAGTACTCATCCATTTCCACTATCAAAACTATGTTCATATTTGTGCAGTGCATCAGCATAATTGACTACAATTCCACAACTGCGCGGTTGCGTCGCATAATTCAAAATTGTATATTTCATTGCAAAATAAACACATTCCGGTCGTATGATAAACGGGAATCTATTGTTCTAGTCTCGGTATCAATATTCTCCGTTTTAATTAAGAACATCGCGACGACACAAAATGAGCACAAGTAGCGAGCAAATGACGAATTTGTACTGTCGAGTTGTAAATGAAAATAATTGTTAATTGTTGGGATTATTTCGTAGCACATTGCCGGGGAACTTTTGAAATGGGAAGTAAATGTAACCGCCAAAGATTAATTACGAAACTTTAGTTTCGGTAAGAGTTTCTCTCTTGAGTTATTATTCGATAAAGAGAACGGGAAACGTCACGTAAACCGTCCCCGCGATTATGAGGAGGAAGACGACATTTCGAGTAATGTATTTACATTATTCAGTGTACATGCAAAACAATTTTATTTTAACAAAACGATATATATGGCGACGGGAGTTTGGAAAATAAATCACGCAAAATTACGAACGTGAAGTTGAACAACGAAAATTAGTTTCAGAAATTTGATTATAATTTAATTTAATCCAAGATGGCAGCTTTAATATACGACTCGACCTTGTTTAATAAATTTCTGCTCACCAGGCGCGCTGAAGACTTACTTCGTTCTGACTTTGATAAAGTTATTTCAGAAGTCATTAACTGTTCGATATGAAAAAGAAAAGGTCGAATGCGAGAAAGAAACCTCCCCAACAATAGAGAAAAATTCATACATATACACTTAATATATCATCCTAGAATACTCGACACCATATGTACGAATATGAAATGTCAAATTTTTCTTCAGCTTTAATGAAACTATTTGCCTGCTTTACTTAGATATATGTAGTTATTAAAAAAGCTACAGCTGAAAGCTAAATTTAATAAGATTAAAACTCCCCTACGTGTGTAACCAACGCTTTTCTTTTTTGTCATATACCGTGCGTTCGTAAATGATTGAAATGAGAACCATAGGCAACCAAATATACAGATTGGTACTTTCCAAAAAAAATTCCTAAATATGACTATACTATGTAAAAGATTTGTTTGGATTAAAAAGTGTATTAAAAATGAGATAATAACACAAGTATAGTAATCAGAATATTCACAATAAAAATTAGAACATTCACATTATTAAATGTTGAAAGTGTTGTGCCACTTTTTCTATGCATATGTTAACTCTTCTTTTCATATTTTCAAACACTCTTTGTAGTTCTTCTACGGTAATTTGTTGGATTTCATGTCCAATTGATCACTTTACTGACTTGGTACATAAATAACTATCATCGCCAACCATCAATAAAGCTATGCGTTACCACAGCGTTTTACGGAGGTAAGCAAACACTTTATCGTACTGTACAATAAAGTACTTTACTGCCGCTAATATCTGTCAACTCAGACACGATTCTATGATATTAACCTTCCGTCGGGCGCGGGGTTTGGAGTAACGAGAACGGGCGCGATGTATCAAAATGATCATGCTACGAAAGCGTTAGTTTCCTGGCAGAATTTTCTAAATAAATTATCTATTTAACTTGGAAAGTTAATTATATTACGAAAAAATTGGAAGGAAATTATAGGAAAATGCACAAGAACATGAAATAAGGCAAAAAAGGTATATTAAAATAAAATAACAAAATCATATTTTTCTTTACAAAACTTGAACTCTCTTAACAATTTCTTATGATAAAATAACTGAAAAATAAACAAATTAATTGTAAAAACATTAAATGGAAATTATACTAAAAAGACAAATTATAGTTATAAAGATAGTTTATCAGTCAATTATTGTTCTCAGCTTCATTCCGCTGCTGTAAATTCTTCAGAAATTCGCTGCATTTTGAACAGAAAGGTTCAATATGCATCAAGCAAACTGGATCCTTGCATTTCTTGCAATCATACATATTTAGTCAGCCGATGTTTTACAGTGCATACCTTACACCGTTTTCTTCTTGTTCCACGTTGATTTTCATCTTGCACGTTGTCTTCTTCTACATCATCAGATAAATTTGGCGGTCTATATTTGCTGAGTCTCTGTACAAGGTCATGATGCAATCCTACAGTGTTTACACTTCTTCGAACAATATGAGGCAAAACTAGCTCGTGAGACAATTTTTTCAAAAAAGTCCTCCTCCTGATGTGTTTCCTTCTGTGATTATGTTACTCAAATAGATGACCTGAGCGTTAATTTCGCTCATACTTACCATTGCGAAAAATATGACCATTGGCCATCGTCGCACGTTCCTTGCGACATTGTAGGAAGCACATAGTTTGTCTGTGGTGTCGACCCCCCCCCCCGTTTGGTCTGATTATAAAAGGTTATAATGGATGGTTTTTGTTTATCCGCACTGTCGGGATCTATTTCATTATCACCATGCAAACTAGATGCCAAAATAACAGCTTTGCCCTTTTTTGGAACGTAAGAGACCAACGCGCATTCGTTCCTGAATCCGAATATACTGCTATTGGAAGCTCTCGTTTGTTCTTTTTGAGAGTTCCAACATATGAAAGTCTTTTTTCGCGCAATATATCTATTAGAGGAAAACTGGAGAACCAATTATCCCCAGTAATATTTCGGCCTGATTTATAAAGGGGTTCACAGAGACGTAAAACTATGTCCAAGGGTTTATTGCTGAGACGAAATTGACCTTCAGGTTGTAAACCTGCATATATTTCAAGATTGTATACGTAAAATACCTTGGCATCAACAAGTGCAAAGATCTTAATACCGTACTTTTTCGGCTTGCTCGGTATATACTGGCGGAAGCTACATCGTCCTCGGAATCCTTCTAACTTCTCATCAATTGTTACGTTTTCGCCTAGTGTATAAGACTTTTGGCAGTTTTGAACAAAAATCGTGAATATTTCGCGAATATGTGTAAGCTTGTCTGTTTGTTTTCTTTCATTCCGTGTGATTCTGTTGTCAAACCGGAGACATCTTGTGATTAATTTCAAACGTTTTATATTCATCACAAGGCGAAATTTTTCAATCCCGTCTCCTTCAGAGCCCCAAAGATCTTCCAAATTCTGCCTGTTACTCCGGTTGAGTCCGGCCAAAATTAGGAGCCCTATGTAAGCTTTCAGTTCAATTGCGTCTATTAGTTTTGAGTCCCGGTCACGTTCAAATGATCCTTGTATAGTTTCTATATATTGATTAGTATATTGGACAATAGAATCTAAAATGTCCTCAGAAAAAATGCAGCTCCAACATTCAAGAGGCGTTCGTGCATCTTTTGCCTTCCGTATTGTGCCTGGAAGTTTTTTTGTAATATTGAAACTTCGGTGGCGTACTCTTTGCCACAAAGGATTTTTATTCCACTTTGTTTCTTTATCTTTCCCTAAAAAATAACTTTTGTCGTCTTCAGGTCTTCTTTCATCATCTTCAGGTGCCGCTTCCTCTTCTAGTTCGGATTCTCCTGAATCTTCTGGAATTTCTGCGTGGTCTTCACCATCCGTGTCGCTCTCGTCTTGAAAATCCTCTAGTAATTCGTCGTCTTCTTGTTCTAAAAGCAATCTTCGTAACTCTTCAACATCGCTGTCTTTATCTAAATTATAACTATTTTTGTATTTAGCCATAATCGGGGTATGATAAAATCTAAAACATAAAATACACAACTACAGTCTTAGACGGGCGCGGTGTATCAATTTGATATTTGATCAAAAATGACGTCTGAATAATTATATAGCTAAATAATACGAATTTTACATGCATAACTACAGTAAATGTACTCATCTAAATAAGTAAACAAAGTTTAAATATAAAAAATATAAAAAATTAAATTATGACGGGAACGGGCGCGGTGTATCAAAATGATCAATCTTGATCTGTTGTGATCCTCACACTGCTGATCGAATACTAACTGTTGGCTTCGTAAAGGGGAGTGGAAGTTAGGAAGCTACTGTGACCGGCGCATTGATACGTCCAGTTTGAAAAAAATGCTGGTACAAAATATGCGCGTTGTATCAGTTTGATCGACCGCGCCCGACGGAAGGTTAAACATAAATCGTTTGTCGCTGTCATGAAATGTCATAAGTCATTATACCTTTACTTTTTAAATTACGAATTTTTGCGGTTGGCGATAAAATTTTGTATGAACCACGTCAATAAAGTGCCTTTATCGAACTCGCCTTTTATTCGCTTCCCTCGCTTGGCTCATAAAGCAAACTCGTTCGATAAAGGACCACTTTACTGACTTGGTACATAAATAACTATTTTATGATTCACAAAATTATGACGATTAAAATCTATTTCAGGAAACTGCTGCCTAAATTGTTGAATACAAGAGTCCAAGTTGTATGCCCAAGATGCATCTGGATGTTGAGTTCCACTGCGATAGTGGGGTCATTAAAATGAAGGAATCTTCACCAGAAGTAAACACCATTTTAAAACTGAAAAGTAAAGGTATAATGTTGTTAAAACATCATGTATATATTACCTTATTATATTACCTTGTCAAATTACAATAAAATTATATCTCTACAGATTCTCAAATAACGCAATATAACAAGAAAAAACGAACAGAATAGATATAAGCCACATTACATAAAGATAGGGCAATTTATTTTTTTACCAACTTAAATTTTAAATTTTGGGCGGTTAATTTGAATTTCATCTTAAGCATTTACGAACTCAGTGTATACGATTTGGAGTCACATATTGTATATTTATATATACAACGTGACCCAAAATTGACGGAACATCTCCACACAAAAATATTAAAAAAATTCCACATTGTTCATTCTACAACATATTGGTCTTTTTGTAAAGGTAAATTTGTCAACACGTTTGATTTATCCTAATAATTAATACGGGTAGAGTTGCCCGTATCCATGGCAAGAGAGAATAATAAATTAAAAATTTTATTGTCAATGACAAGTACGATAAATGTCAAAAGAATTAACGAGATGAAATTATAATAATGAATTTATAATAAATGTTCAAAATTATGTGCGTACTGATCTCTGCAAATTTCCACTCTTCTAAAGACATTACTACTAGGATGTCTTCTCATACCATACCTTTCGCGATAGACTCTAACAGCAGCAGGAGCATTGTTTCCGCATTCTCCCAGCGCCAAATGCATGTCTACATATTCGTTGTTTGAAAGCATTTTAACTTAAATTAAAAAAGAACACCAACACGAGACAGCAAAATTCGAAAATTAGAACAAACACTAAAGAACTAATCTACGGAATACACAGCTAAGAACTTGAACGTTAAAAATGCAACGAAAATGAATAAGGTAGTAATAGGGTTGAAATAAATAAGCAGGACAATTTGACAACCTCAAAATGACAATTAATAAGCAATTTTGATTTTAATATTTCTTTACGTTAAAGTGGTTTAAGTGTAAATTCAAGACAACGTTTCCATATGTTTCTTCAGATAAAATTAACGCACAGAGAAAACTGTCTAAGACAATCTAGATTATAGAAAAATTATATTACCAGTTATTATAAGTTTTATTAATACTTATTAATCCAGTTAATTGCCTCTATAACAGAAATATAATACAATGTCTTTAGCATTTACTAAATAATAAAGTTTTGGCCTGTATAAAAATTTAAGTGCTTTCAAATTTCAAATATATTAAAAAAGACAATAACTCATACAATAAAAGGAATAGCTTCACAAAAATAAAACTTCTGAAATTGCTTTAAACACTAACCTTCCCACAAATAGTGACGGCTCAAACGCAGCTCTTGTTTTGTTATTGAAAGTTTGGATATAACAATCGAAATATGATATGATGCGCCTGTAGTTTCCTAAATTGTTTTATTTTGTGGATGACCACTCAGTATTCTTTTACACAACTTTGCTGATGTTAACACGATGGCGATTAAATCAATCTGCAGATGACAACGGCGTAATTAAAGAAAATCAGGTAATTTTTTTAATATTGTTAAGTATTTTTTTGTATATAGTCTGAACTAATCCAGACAGGCTGAATCAATCGAGACAGGCAATGCTAATTATCTGACTTCCCATTAATTTAATTGAAAAATATTTCAAGTAAAAAAGAAGACGAATAATATTTAGTATTATACGTTATCTGTATTCATATTAAGTTTGTGTAATACTGTGTATTAAATTTTTTTGCTGTCACTATACATAATACAAAATTTAATACCTACTATTATATTTCTAATAGCCTTTATTATACAGTTTTCTCTGTACGTAAAATGATTTTCTGGAAATGGTATAATTAGAAGAGTGATTAATTACAAACCTGGTTATAGTTGTTCAAAATTCTTATCCTATTATACATATCAATACCAGTATTTAAAATGTTTTATTTACAACTATACGCGCATGTTCGCCTTTCTGACTTTTTAAAACTTTGTAAGTGTGACTTTGTTGATGCTTACTTCCCGCCCTCTATTACTGCCCTCATTTCCCAACCTCAATGTTAATAACAACAATGAGGTGTGGCCACCACACGACTTTTTTATACGTATGAGCGTTTCAAATCACACAATTTTAAAAACTATTTTAAACAAAAATTATTCAAAATCCTATTCTAAGTACTTCCGGTCTCTGAATAAAATTCGACAGGATACATACTTTATGAGATATTTGAAAAAAAATGCTACTCGCTAAGAGTAAAAGTATTACATCCGGTCCGAATTTTTAATTTTAATTTATACAAAAAATATTCCAAATCCAACTCTAAATACTTTTATATTTTTGACAAATATATATAGAATGCATAATTAACGAATTATTTACAAAAATCGCTATTCGATAAGAGTAAAAGTGTTACTTCCGGTCCGAATTTTAAAATTTCAATTGTAGAAAAAATATTTCAAATCTAACTCTAAATGTTTTTGTACTCTTGACAAATATATAATATAGAATGCATAATTTGCGAAATATTTGCAAAAATCGCTATTAAATAAGAGTAAAAGTGTTACTTCCAGTCCGGATTTTGAAATCCTTTTTATTCAAAAGGTATTGAAAATTAAGTTCTAAATACTTTTATACTCGTAAAGTACCTGTGTAAAATGCATGACTTGCGAAATATTCGCAAAAAACTGATTTTCGATAAGGGTAAAAGATCTACTTCCGGTAGAATTTCGAAAAACTTTTTTAATAAAATTCTTCTCAAATTTAATTTTGAGTATATATGAATTCTTTCCAAATTTGTTTAAACTTAGTAGTTGACGAATAATTGGCCAAATTCAATTTTTTCAGTGAAGTAAACTTCCGGTCTGCCAATTTTACTGAAAATCTAATCAGATCTCAAGAGAGAGACTAAATTCATAAATATAAAATTTGGAATTGATACGTATAGCGGTTTGACCAATATCGTGGTCACACACAGAGAGAGACAGACACACACAGACAGAGACATTTTTTAAAAACCAGTTTTTCGGTATCAGGGGACTTCAAAACGTGGATATCTGGAATAATCTCGAGGTCAAAAATTTTCATCATTACAATTCCTCCTTATAGTACACCTCGGTATTATTACATACCGAGGTGGAAAGTGTTTCATTACTATCGAGAGATTAAGTAACTTTTCAACGAGGTTTATATACTATTTTATTTACATCCATAATTATAATATTTATTTGTAATAAAAATTCCGGTGAAAGTTTTGACATATTAAATTGTTAGATTTGTGATGTTCTAGCGTAACGTCAAATAAATGTACGTCAGTTTTTTTTGTGAATAAATTATAAAAGATATGTTGAGTAGTAAAGTCTTCATGGACTGCACTCCACTGGAACTGATGGAAACTGTCCTCCCGTAGCAATCCGGATACTTTAGCTCGACAGTAATGAAACACTTTCCACCTCGGTTCATTTCGATGCTCACCACTGGTATATCGGTTATTAGAACAAACAGAGCAACGGATAAATGGGGACTGTTTTGCAGAATTGAATGCTCGTAACAAATCTCATTTCAAATTCATTCGGACTTTTTACAATTTTGAGACATTTTGAGAAAAACAATATTTGCCGATTTTATTTTCCTGAATACCTTGATAACGCCTAGCGCGATCGTTTTTAAACTCTACCATTGTTCAGACACACTTTAAGGCCAATTTTTTGGTGTTAAGAAATCTTTTGTTTTTTATGGCAGCCATATTGGATTATTAATTAGTTAGATAGTCCTTAAAAATAGCTCTTCAATAATGCACAACATGCCTAATAAATCGTCATTTATACGAGAGATATGAACATGTAAAATAAATTTCACTCTAATACGAAACTAAAAGTTCAGATTTACTTAAAGACGCTGTTCAATATGGCGACCATTTTACTCCACACACATTTGGTACATTGTTTTAACAGAGTTTCAAACTCTACGTAGTGTATTTATATTTAATGATCTTAGCACATCCAGCACTCTAATATTTCGCCCCCCCATTATCTGGTTGTTAGAAATTAAATAATTCGTTTTTAGTGGTAGCCCACAAATAAAAGTCAAGGGGGCTGAGATCGCGTAATCTCGAAGGCCGTTGTACTGGTGCATTATTTGAAATGACTTTTCTATCGACATGTTCTCTTAAAAAATGCTACACACCATGAGCATTATGGACAGGGCAACCGTCATGCTGGAACCAGATGTTTAAAACTTTTCAGGGTTAATAATTTGTCTTAGGGCAGGCATTATCTCTTTCGTTAATAGCTCCAAATATCTATTACCAGTTAAACTGTAATCAAAGATGAAAGGAACTATTATTATCTGAAATGAAAAAACAAAAACTCAAGAAACAAAAAAGTGGCTAATAAAAGTTCATACCAATCAAAATTACAATGACAAATATAGAAAGAATGTAAAATCAAATATGTATAAGTGAAAATGTAAACAAATAAGCATAGCACAGCCGGTATTACTTATGCAGTCTCACCTAAACCTTTTGGTGGGACTTCATAAATAATAACTAAGTATTTGCATTTTTCTTTTATAAAAATTGTAGAATTTGGATTATTTATTGACATACTTTCACAAATAATATTACAAATCATGTTCGCGTACACTATATTTATTATACCAATAATAAATGCCGAACGCTAGAGCACTAATCACATAATCGGATCATTAGCATAGCTAACGAACCACCTACTGTACCTAACTCAACTATATCGGCGTTGGAAAGCACAGGCTACTTAATTAATTGTCAGGCGGTGGTATTAAATTGATAAACAATAATGTCTAAAATAGTTCAAACCCGTGAATATTCCAGTTTTAAGATAAAGTATACAATGTGATCAAAAATAAATCAACCAATAAAAAAATATATTTTTACAAATGTTTCCTGTGTTAAAAAAATACATGATAAAATAAAACTTTCCATTTTTTTTTGCCAATCCTATCGGGAAAACCTTTGACTTTGAGTTTAGGTTGCTTTTAAGGTTGTAATAGTATAATTGTTCTGAGTTTCACTACTAAAATGTGGAATAAGTTAGTATACAAGCATATTATCGCAAGCTACCCGATTTTTTGAAAGGATTGAGGATTGCACTTCGTAAAATAGATATGCAAATGCAAAGAAATATTGCTGCAGTTTTGGAGAGGTTGATTTCCAGCAGATAGGAATTATCATAGGAAATGCTCCGGAAGTTCCAGAAAACCCATCGAACCGAATGTCGCGAGACTAGGCTTGCTTGCCTTTACGGGGGCTTGCGCAGAGGTGCCAACTAACTACCGGGAGGTAGGACGTAAGGGGGTAGCGCCATATGCGATAATATAAATTCTCGACTTTACCAAGGTTTCGTTAAAACAATAGTACGGCTTTTATTTACGAAATATCAAAACGAAATTTAAAACACAAATAAACAAAGGCTTAATGCATGCACGACTGGAATTAATTTTTAAAATAAAGTTTTCTGTAAATGTGTTATGATGTTGTAAATTTTGCCAACTTTGAGAGTGAAATGTAGGAGTAAATAACTTGAATTACAAGAAAGTACTCCCAACGAAGCCTTAATTAATCCTTTGTATTCAATTTAATGCAAAAACATAATAAGAAAAACAAAAATTTCTGCTGTTTGTTTTATTTTAACGAATACCTTACATCGGCGGAATTTACATTAGCGCACATGGCACCACCACCTTACATCCTACTTCCCGGCAGCTAGTCGGCACCTCTGCGTAAGCCCCCTTAATGGAAATATATACGGAGAGAGACCCATATAAAATCACGCTTGTCAATTGAGAAGCAACTTTTAAATACCTATCATCCATTCAATTGTCAATTTCGCGGAAAATATCATGGCTCCCTATACCATATTCAAATTAAAAAACAAAGTTGGCAAATTATATCAAAAAATGTCAATAGTTCAGTAATGTCACTTTTAAAGTAATAACGTCTTACATGATGCTGGTTTGAAATTGAGTAGGCAACTGAAAAATAAACTGATATACAGGCTCTTCAATTTGAAAACAATTACTTTTTGACAAAAATGTCATCGAGTTTCCTGCACATAAAATTAGTAGTTTAAAAAAAATTACATGCCTGCATTAGGGCCTCTGTATGAATAATACTAACAAGTTGTGGCCACCTAATACGTCATTTACAAAAAATATAGTTTTATACAGACTATACATTCGGAAATGTTGGAATTATGCTATCTTATAGCCTTTTGACCAAGAACTATAAGGGAAATACAAAAATGTGATAATACACAGGATGTTCAATTAAATAACCTATGACTATGGCCAGGCACCACATTATGGAACACTCCGTAAAATACAAAATAAATTTAAAAGGTGCACTTAATGAGTGGCTGCAATAGAAAAAAATACTATTTTTCATAAAGTCGCAATCTAGCTTCCCCAGGCAGATGACTCGCCCTGTATATATGGATATGAGTGTGTAAATTCATCAGCGACTATATTTCAATGGGATAGTGTAGCCTTTAACCTTTAATATTCTTTTTAAATGAATTATTATAAGGTGGAAAGGTGTCGTGTAATGCTTAATTATATCGGCCAAATTCATGAGACAATGCATATCACGTCTTTCTCGTTAAGTGCTAGATTTGCTGAGGTTTTTATCGCTCCTTTGATAAATGTGGAGAGGCTAAACTACAAGTCTGCCTCATTTCTAAAGGCGCTCCAGGTGATTGCTCGGTTGTTGTTATTATTTATGTTTCCTGAAAAATTTAATTGAAACAAAACTGAAAACGGTTGACGTGTTGTAAAATTGCAGTCTACAAAATTTTTTCTGGTAAGTGGAATAAATGTAATTTTTCAGTTCTATCTATTCGTATGACTTTACCAATATCAAACAAAAGTTTCGAGTCACTTTATTTCGAAACTTTTGTAACTATTTCTATGTTATGACCCTTTTTTTCTTATCTTTCGCTGAAGGGTAATGGCAATCAGTTGAGCACAACTACTCTCCACAAATTTCTATTGCTGGACTGACTTGAATTTGAAACCTGGTTCTTGTTTACAGATGCCGCGTCATAGAGAAACAACGACGAGAAATGCAGAGTGATGAAATCATAAAATGTGCAATATATATATTCGTATCAAACTACATGACAGTTACAACAAAAGAAACATATGTAAGTTATATTACAAGAGTAGAACTATGTTTAGAAGGGCCGCAACTGCAGGAGCCCTTTGAAACACTGTACCATTTAGTCTAGGATGTAGCACCAAACCTGCAACATAAAAAACCTACATCACAGCGTCGCAAAACTAAAGGTCTTTAGTTGTTAAGATCCAATCAACAGCCTATGGAGTTAAATTATGTAAATCGCTATATCCAAATTCAAATTTAGCTAGAGGACATGCTTCAACAATATATATAACTGTTTCAATCTCAGCTCCGCAATCACAAGCTGGATTCGCAATGACATTCCACTTGAATAAGTTCCATTTCCTTCGCCAATCTCTCTAAGTAGTTACATTTGTCTTTATATATACCTTCCATATTAAGTTGAAAAATCTGGACCAATATTCCTAAAAGAAACACAATATGAATTCAAACTTGAAAAATTATACCTATCATATGACCGTGAGGACCTTGGGGTTCTTGTACGGTCTTCTAAGTGATGGTTATTATGGCAAACATTATATTCTTCATTTTGGACCATCGTAAAGAAGGTTACCATCAACCAAAATTATATAAAATTAAAGAAATATAGATTAAAACATAAAAATAACTAGGAAACTAGAAACTTGAAAAGTGACACTGACAAGATGTCAAACCATATAAATGTACAATTAAAAATGTAGACGCTAAGAAATCCATACTGGCAACTGCTCGTAAATGTGGCATACCATTTACAGCGTTTGTTACCAAAGTCAACGGGGGTGACGTTTTGGGGTGTTCGAACTATGTTGTAAAAAACTATATTAAACAAGATCTCGGGACTAGCAATCAGTCAGTTATTTAATTATTTGTTTTTAAACAGTGACGAATATGGTGTAAAAATGTTAGTATTAAGTTTTTTTCTGTTACTCCAATAAATATTACGTCTTCTCATTACTCATTGTGAACTGAAGGTTGGAAAACTCATCTGTATAACATGAAGGTAACAAGTTGTATGAAAGAGTTAAAGATAGAAAGTTACCAACTAAACGCCTAGGAAGACGATCAATCTTCACAGAAGCCCAAGCAGAAGAAATGAAGGAATACGTAATCAAGATGGCAGATTTATTTTATGAAGTTTCCAACAAAGAATTGCGAAGTATGGGATAAGAATTTGCAATGATAATTGGTATTAAGACAACTTTAATTAGCAAGGATAGATGGCTGGAAAAGAATGGCTTCATATTTGTCTAAGATGAGTCAAAAACATTTGCAAACATTTCCAAATCAGAGCCAACCAGTTTTCATAGAATTCAAGCTTTCAGAAGCAAGAAATTAAATTATTTTTCAATAATCTGACGAATTTAATGAAAAAACATAATTTTCAATGATAAGAATCTACAGTGAAAGAGGCTTCAGTACTGTTCATAAACCTATCAAAATGTATGCAAGAAAGTTCAAAAACAAGTTGGCGCAAATACAAGTGCAGAACATTGGCAGAAATATAACTATATTCTATGTGATTAATGCCGCACCTATGTTTATTATTTCCAGGCAACGACTAACTGACACGCTAAAGAAAAACGGATCACTCGATGCGTTATATATGTCTTCAAAGTCGGGATATATGTCTGGGGATCTGTTTTTAGAGTGGTTACAACATTTTACTTAATTTGCGGCACCAATTATTGAGAATCTTGTTTTGTTAATATGGGATTGCACATATTTTATTACAATCTTATAACTTTTGTAAACAAAATTGAATCGTGGAGTTATCATTACTGCCACATACTGCTCACCGTTTGTAGCTCATGCAAGATATTGTTTTTGTAACGGTAGGCCCTGTATATCATGAATAAAATATAAATATAATAACATCAAAGATACTTATATTAAGGTAATGGCATCATGAAATTAATGTATATAATTAATCAACACAGATAGGGAAACATATATTATTCATTTATTTGTATTAAATTATTATATTCCTTTTTAAAATGTTTCTATATAAATTCTGTATATGTTCGGAGTGTATAAAAGAGAAAAATAGTGCCTAGATGTATGTATGTGAAAGAAATACATGTGGCGTCAATATTATCGACTCCAGCTAAGAAGTTAGGCGGTGTTAACAGAAACTGCTTTGTGTACAATCGACACGTGTGGAACCTTGAATGTTAAATAAGCACGAACAAACATTTTGCGAAGTGCGTGTTCCCACGAACAAGTTTGAAGAAAAGTAAAGTACATAAGTGGCTCGGGGAATCCCCTGAAAGAGGACGGTGAGACGCCCTAAGCAAGGTGGTAGGCAGTTAGACGTTCCCCGACTAGTGAACAAGTAGGTTCACAGGTCCCTCTTGCCGAATAAATAAAAAGCGTCTGGACCACACCCAGTTACAGGGAACGATCTCGCAGGTTAATAGTGCTAATAAAAATATAGTAATTTCAAGCACTCCTTAAGTAAAAAGAGAAGCCTAGCGAGAAAATAGATATATTCACAATAAAACAAGTAGTGTGCTACGCGAGGTAAAAGTTTTATTAAAACAAGTGTGTGCCCTAGTTCGATATAAAGAAGACGGGATTTCAATCTCTCCTGGGGGGAAGCTGCCTCTGAAAACACCGTTCCATCGTCATAGCATCTTCATAAAGGTACCCAACGTAAAATCAATTTAAAGGCCTATATTATGCATGCATTTTTTGTGAACAATAAATTAAAATCTAGTTAAATTCACGGTATGTTATCTATGTAAGGCAACGTCGTTTTATTGACCTATTATATTTGCCTATTTTGTAACTTATGCTTAGTTTGTATTGATACGTACCATTTTAATTGTGTTTCACGTTGCAATGTTTGTTTTGTAACCTGATCTTTGTTGTTTGTGTTTTAATCAATATATTCATAATATTTAAATATCATTTTGCATCTTATTTAGTTACCTTAACATAAAAAATCTGGATTATAAAAAAGAAGTAATAGTACGTCTATAAAAATAATCTTAGTGTCTGAATACCCGAACCGACTTGAAATTAAGATTCTCATGCAAACCGAACTATTTATCTGAGCTAATAACGAGGAGCGTTCAATAAGTAAATTAATTTCACTATCAAATTTGAGTTTATTCAAAAAGAATAAAGTCGTACTATTACATATGTCACCCCACTTTGGGCAATTTTATTTATTTTTATTGTAGTTTAAAAACCTGTACTTTACATATGGTGCCCAACTTTAGGGCTGTACTATTACATTTTCTACCCATCATTAAAGAATGCTTATTCAAAGGAATGTGAAATAAAGATATGTCTATTTCTTTGACTTCAAAGAAAATTAGTTTTGTCATTGCTTTATTGCACTATTCCAAAAATAATATAAGTTAGTCAAGTAACTGTGATTTAGGATACGCAATAGGAATAACATATATGTAAAATTTAACAAAAAACAGTAAAATACCTCTATTAGACATAACATTTGGCTATATCGCTAAATTTTGCAAAATAGTTGTCCTGGATAGAGTTTCTTATTAACTCTGGATATATTCAAATATTATATAATCAATTTATCTCAGTAACATTATAATGCAAGATAGCAATACATTATTATTATTATTAGTAAATATTAGAATTATGTTTGAAAATTTTAACGCTGGGATTCCTTATATTTCAGGAAAAAGCAGGAGAAGTATGTCAGAAGTTTGATAATAAAATTTATTTTCCTGTTTTGCTTGCCCGTATTCAGGCCCAACATTATAACATCATCCGTCAAAAATAAAAAAGTTTAAATAGTGTTGCAGAAGAAAACTTTACCAAATAAAAATCAAATCTGATATCTACTGCAGAACCTGAAAGTTTGTATAAAATGAATATACGCTTCATCGGGAAGTTGCTTTTTGACTTTTCTATCTCATAAAAATAAGAAAGTAAATGTGCTATCCTGTGCTTTACGTTTGACTTGCAACGGCATTTAAAAACTTTAAATTAAAATATCTCGCCAGGACAAAGTTTAGCGCATAGAATCTTACTTTCATCTCTAAATATTCTATTTTGCTTTATAATAAAGTTAATGACTGGCGCAGTGCATTGCCGTAATAAAACCTGCTACATATATGTCTTAACGTATTTTGTCCTTTGAAATATTGTACCAGCTTTTAGAGTTTTTTTGCGAGTATGATATTAATGAACATCAGCATTATTTATACATTAAGAAATAGTAACTTTAATGTATATAAAAAGCTTTTGGTAATAACAAATTTTGGTGCTTGATAATATGTTTCGTGGTTTTTCTCTTAACCCTGTTTTTTCTCTTTTAACGCTGTGGTTAATTATTTCAGTAATTAATGACATTTAGTTTATATATAGGTATTATTTTCTGCTTCTGTCATGCATTTCATCATTCTTTTTGTTTATTACAATTGTTTTACCAACTTCTTTCAGTTGTCTATGTAGAGTGGGAGATCTACGTATTTTATTCTGCCTAAAAAGGACCTACAATTGAGCCTGACAGTACACCTGTTGTAACATGCATAAGTTCTAATGAATAATGCTTATAAGTAGTATAAACAAACCGATTCTAGATCCTCCTCAAACGTCAAGATCAAAAGTCAAGGCGACTTTTGATCTTGACCTGTCAAGGTCAAAGGTCAAGGAGGTTCTAGAATCAGTTTGTCGAGAATTATTCGATAGAAAAACCATCGTGTTAGAAGATTTAGACTACACCGAGGATTTCCTTGAAGAATTGAAGACAAACCAATACATGCATTGTGAAATATGTAGATAGTGTAAAAAATGAAATAAAGTTTAGTTTATTTTACATTGTCTATTATTATTCATAAATCTATTTGATACACATTGAAGATATCATATTTCAAACGCGATGTCACTGTTGAGCTTCTGTCCAACAATTTATTCGTCAAAGCTTGTTGGTTTGATGCTCGCAATGCCACAATTAAAATTTAAAAAACATCTGGTCCAGTTGACGACATTGTAGAGCTTCTATCCAGCAATTTATCCGCCAATGTATGTTGGTTGGATGCTCGTATTGCTGTAATTAAATTTTGATATGCAAATTGTCCTCTAGTCGGCAAGTAGAAAAAAATCTCACAATTTTCTCTATGTGTTATTGGCTAAAATTTTAGAAAAAATACGAAGCTATACAAAAAACTAACCTCATTATAGTTATGCTAACTAACCGGAAATACCTTATATTTGAAACGTTTTGGAGGTAATATATAAAAGTTGCAGTCACTAAGAAGTCACAGTATATTTTAAATAATCCAAATGAATATATCAGTATATTGTTTTTCAGGGATAAGTGTGCCGTCACTATAAAACTTTCTGTGCTTTAAATATGCCCTTATTACAGCGGTAGACAAAGAACGGTCGTTTTTAATATATAATAGTATATTATGCAATGAGCATTTAATAATATCTATTAAGATACGAGAATGAAAATTACAATACGAGTGTCTTAATAGCCATTATATGCGAGTTGCATACACTATTTTTTCTACGACCCCATAATAAAATATTATTTTTTGAACATTCCATTTCATAAATTGAGGTTAAAATTTTCCACGTACCTTCGCGAATTTAGCTGGTAATAAATTGTTCGTGGTTACTAAAGCTTGTTCCATAATTTCTGGTGGACTCAAATTTTACATTTCACTGTCATTATCCCTCATTTTTACCGTTTATATTTTCAAAAAAGCACAAATTTTAAGTACTTACTTGTAAATTGCAGAGAACTGTCACATTTATTTAATTTGTATATCTGTCAGATATGCAGTCGCCATATTGAATATTGTTTGAATATTGGAATGTCGCATTCCTATTGGATATAAACTTGTATCGTAATGAAAAATCTGTATTCCTATTGGATATAAACTTGTATCATAATGAAAATCTTATCGTAATGGACATCGTTAAAGTACAGGTTCAGCATATCTAATAATACAATTAAAGTATGGGAGTCGAAAAATGTATTTAAGGAGACATACAATTATTAACAACTGAGCACGCGAAACAATTAATGGCGATTTATTGTCATTTGATCGCTCAAGGTGAACAGTGAACAGTGACCATTTGTTATACGTTTGATAAACTCTGTGATATTTATTCTGGAGAATCTGATGTAGTGTGTGTTACATCAGGTCAATATATACAAACCATTTGAAAAAACTAATGACGTCACGCCCGCGCGCAACCAGATGACGACAGAATTAAATTCACGATTTTATAAAGTGCACGGGATAAAAACAAAATCGACCTGTTTCAGGGTTTTTCCATCAAACCGAAGATAACAGAAATATTAATTTTGTTCCAGACTTTATCTACACCCTGTAGGTATATTGAATGTTGCACTCAAAAGGTATATTTAAAAACACTCTGTATATTACATACTTATTATTCAAAGCATAATTTGCGAGAAAATTGCTATTATATAAGTGTAAAAGTGCTACTCAAGTTACAATTAATGGATGTTAAATAAACGTAATTTGTGAAAAAATGCTTAATACTAGATTATTGGCCAGCTTACGTGATATCCAAAAAAAAAGAAAACGCCACATAAATTTTGATCTTCTTCCGATCACTTAAATACCAGTTAATTCCATTTCATTTGCTTCATGTTGGTTACGATGATACTCTACTATCAGACTAAGCATTTCTTCCTTATTATTTTTTTATGTAGCTTTCATGAGTTCTAATCGTTGTAATAAATAAATAAAAATTACAAAACTACGAAATCAATACTTCGGATAGTATATTGTATAATTTACGTTTGTCAAAATATATTGTATTATATTCATAAACCACACGACAAACAGTGTCATACATGCAATACATGTCAATAGTTATCGAATGATTTATATTACGTCAATTAGGAGGAGAATGATTTATTTTGATAATTGTAATAATGTAGGTCACGTGTTGTATACCTATTAATATTTCGTATATGCACGCGTGTAAATAACAAATTCAATTATATTTGTCAATACTAAAAACACAATATTCGTTATGCGTGCGTTCGTGATAAATTGTATTCTGCACTGTCGACATAAAACAATATTTATTGTCACATTTACCGTTAAATATTGTACCGGTTTTAATGAAAGTAACACGTACCTACCTAATATTATTTCTACTATTTTAGAATTAATTCATATTTATTAGTTATACTTTGTCCTACATGGTGCGCTGCCAACATATTTATATGGAAGTGTCATTTTTGTGAAAATAGTATAATATATTTAATCATGAATTAATCGTTATGATATTAAAAATACAATATTAGAATATTTGCTTATTGTTAGTTATAAGGTGAGTGATTTGACAAAACTATTCTCTATAGAGCTGCAAGTCATATACTCATAGACGCTTAGTTATAATTTGAATCGCGTGTGGGAGCTGCGCACGCGTAGAGACGTGATAGGTGACGTGTTTTTGTAGTGCCTTACAGAAAATGGAACAGAGAAATTTAGAGCAACAGTTTGCCATTAGATTCGGCATTAAGATTGGTAAATACAATTAAGCCATAGAAGAAAGTAAACGGAATAAAGATAGTGAACACGACGATACGGATGCAAGTATATCATCAGATGATAAGGATGAAAATTGTTATGTTGCTGTCAGAAAGAAGAACCGAAAAATCGTTGACAATTATTCATGGAAAAAAACATCTAATAACACAACAAGGAGATTAGAGAAGCCAAATATTCTTGTGCGCCCTCTAGAAGCTATTTGCAACGCTCGCCAAGTTACGGGATATTTTAAAGCGTGGAGGTGTACAACCCGACTTCAGCAGAGAAAAAGACTGACTTATTACTGGTGTGATTGAAATCCGTGCATATATAGGCTTATTTTACTTGGCTGGACTTTATAAAGGCCACCGGTTGAACTTGGATGAGCTGTGGGACACAACAGGAAAAGGTGTTGGAATATTCACATTGACAATGAGATAATGCGCTTTAGATTCATGTTTCGCTGTACCAGGTTCGATATCCGAGAGTCCAGAGATTGATCGGTTAGCTGCCATACGGAAAATATTTGAGATGTTCGTTGAAGACTTGTTATTCTGTAGGAGCCAATGTGGCAATTGATAAAAAGCTGGAAGCGTTTGGAGACAGGTGTTACTGTATTCAATATATATCATCAACACCTGCCGAGTATGGTATTAAAATTTTTGCGCTGGTTGATGCCAAAACGTATTTCACTAGTAATATGGAAATTTATGCTGGAACACAACCAGATGATCCTATTATATCACCAAAAAAAGTGTTGATGTTGTAAAAAGGATGATTTCACCCATAAACAACACTGGACGTAGCGTCTTCATGGACAATAGGTTCAGCGATGTTTAATTACTGTAAGATATAGCTTCCAACTAGAAGTTTTTGGAACACAACCAGATAGCCCCTATTCTATGAACAACAAAAGAGTTGATGTTGAAAAAGAACTGATCACACTCATAAACAACATTGAAATTAACGTCACCATAGGCAATAGGTTCAGCGATGTTTCATTATTGTAAGATTTAGTTACAAACCATAATTTGCTGAAACACAAGCAGATGGCCCCTATTATATCAGCAGCAAAAGAGCTGATGTTATCAAAAACGATGACCTCACCCATAAACAACACTGGACGTATCGTCATCCCTAAACCAATTGTCCATTGGTTCAGCGATGAAATGTTACAAATCCACGGCGAATATTCCTTAATAAGAGCACAAATTAGGACAAAGCATTTGTAAAAAGCAAGACGCAGTGGAAAACGAGCATCACTTCACCTTCAAAAACAGACGGGAATGTTAAAAGGCCCACACATTCTATTTATATTGAGGATGATGAATAACACGTTACTATCAAATAAGAGTATTTTTTTTTGTTTCTTTGATTTAAGGTTTGGGCACGAGTAAGGTTTGTGCTAAGATGATGTCGATAAACCTAACGATTGACCAGAAAGATGATCAGACGTATGTGTAACTTGAACTTGAAAATAACAGAGGTTTCTTCCATAAAGCATCTGTTCTTTATTACAATTTGAAAAAAAAGTCATATACAGTCGATGTTTATTAACACAGGATTTCTGCCCCCCTGTCTAAAACATCAACAAGACTTTCTTATAAAAAAAAGTCAATAAAAGGCTCAGAAAGAGGTCTTGGAGTCTAATGGTAAATTGTGAACACTAGGTTGTTCTGTCATGACGAAGTTTTTTGCAACACTGCAATTTTCTTCACCTAAATTCTGGTGAAAAACGAGAAATATTGGTCCCACCCATTTCAAAATTCTTCGTTTTGGTATTGACGAATGAATGAAGTGTAATCTGGGCCCCGAATGTATAACCAAGCTTCCTAACACTGCTATAAAGACAAAAAATAACTCCTCTGCAATTGTATAGTTTCACAGTAGTGTAAAAATATAATTAAATTTCTGCAAAAATTCAGTCTAATAATTTAATCAGTAAACAAAGTATTAATAGAATGAAAACTTTTATCAAAGAAAACAAACAAATTACAGTATTAAATACTGATGAAACAACTGTTGTAATGAACAGAAATTAAGATGAAAATAAAATGGAAACCATACTAAATAATAATAAAAATTAAAAACATTCCAGCTATGTTTCAAAAACTTAATAATGAATTTATTAATAAATGGGAACAAAAAAACTCTTATTATTATATCAACCACTTTCTTTTAAAAAAAGTGTTATCATAAACATTAAAGTTAGAGATACAGCAATCACGTGAATAACCAACATTTTAAGAAAATAAGTACTAGAAAATATTACCATAACTTTAACAAATATCAACTACAACCAACAACAATATTGCAAACAAAATTTAAATAACAATCAAGTAAAATTTTTGTCAATCCGTTATGTTCCAAAATTACTAGAACAATTAACTAAAATAAATTTAATATTAAAGTAGCACATAGAAATTATAATAATTTAAATAAATATAAATACGAGTATTAAATCTAAAACTCCATAAAAGAAAAACACACTCTTTATAGTATACTCCTTGTAATAATTGTGAAAAAATATATATTGGACAATCAATGCAATATTTTGAGGAAATAATTAAGGGTCATAAATATTGCAAAAATTCAACTGCCTTAAAAAAACATTGTCAAAATTTAAAACATAGCTTTAATTTTAATAACACTAAAATTCTAAATACCGAGATTAATAATAAATCCCGATCAATATTGAAACTCATCGAAATGAAGAAAAATATACAGTTTGTATTAATGACCAAAGTGAAATTAACGCACTTTTCTTTACTAACATAAACTAAAAAAAAATTCCTTTTTATTGTTTAAAAAATCACAGCTAATTTAATCTAGAAATCATAAAATTGGTAATGACATTGATAATTTTGAAATATATCAATAATTTTTTAATGACATTTATTTTTTAAAAAAACTTTATATCTACAATTATATATTTTATATAAAAAACAAATTTGTATTTTCGGAGTAGGTATGTCCTATTAAGAAAATAAAACTAAAATTTGACGTTTCGACAAAATTTAATGTCTTTATCAAAAATAATATAAAAGCATATTACATAGGCTCCGCCTAGAGCTGTGGTCTTTTATCAAAATATATAAAAAAAAAGTTAAATAACATATAGCAAGATCATTAGATATATACTTGATATTGAATGGTTTATAGATATTTCCAAATACATATTTTTTTAAACATTAATAGTAACTACTCTGTTGAAGCTTCTTACATAGGGCTTGTAAGTTACTCCAAATGTTTTGTTCTAGCTTGTTCACTATTTGTCTGGTTTTGCAAAATACGGAGATATTATTGAAAAAAAAATATTTATATTTTGCCACTGTTCCATATTTATACAAAAATATATCATAAATAGAACATGTTTGTGTTTGCAGCATTCCGTTGTTTGAAGTTATACTAGTTGTTACACAAAACATAATTCCCTACATCCAGCGATAAATAATATCCGGTATCAGAAATAATGCCCATGCTGCGTCCAATATAGTACGAACCGGTTAAAGCGATCGTTTATATTTCGGCCAATTCTCACCTGCTTTTAAAGCGGGATCGTTTAACGGGCAGGTAAAATTCTTAAAAGCAGTTATCATCCATCAAATATCCAATTAAATACAAAATATGCACACATATGGGAGCGTAATTTTTAAGTTTTTTAAACGTTAACTAATTTTCCTCTTGATTTAGAGGTATTTTGACAAGGGTTTGGAACCACTTACGTAATCAGACCACTTAATACTTCAGTGTAGACATTAGAAGAAGAAGACGCTCATTTATAAACTACCTGCTTCACATTTGTTATTATTGCACGTGAAAGTATCTAAATATGTTCTCTTAAATTGAGTTTATAAAATTGAAAATAACGTTAGATATGTATGAAAGATATTTTTTAATCAAATATTAGAATAAGTAAATTTTGTATACTTATTTTATTACTAATAAAAATGAGGTGTGGGCACTACACAGTTTATTTTACGTGTGTAAACGTGTTCTTTCAGGTCTAAATTTAGCAACTTTTTCTTTACAAAAATTATTCAAAGTTCTGCAGTTCATATTATACCGGGTGTTCTCGGCCACCGGCCATATCTCGGCAATCGTTTATCGTACAACCTGGCGGAAAAAATCTTGATAATAAAATGGACCATAGGAATTTAAAAAAAATATTTTTAAGTTTCCAAAATGATCGCAAGGGGGCGCTATACTCAAGATGAGTTGAAAGTTGGACAATTTTTCATTAAATTCCATATTAAGATAGATTAAAATTTTTACTAGCAACATTTTCAAACGTTTTTATACAATTTTCATTTGAAACTTTTTGATCTAAGTCCCATACGAAGGGGAGGGTGGTGGGGGTACGTTTGCGTACAAAAGTAGGTATAAATTCGGTTTGCCTTAATGGATATTAATGTCTCTGGGCTCATCGGATAGAGAATTTTACAAAGAATTGAAGGGTATGTAGTACGAAATTGTGTGGTTGTCAAAAAAAATTAAAAAGGAAGCTGTTCTCTATTTATGTATATTACTCGTTTTTCTTTAAAATTTTAAACGAAACGATATATTTTTAATATCGTAATATTGAAGTACATAAAAAACTGAACAGAATAATGAAAACCGGAAGTTGCTATCTCGTTTCTTGACGAAAATATAGTCATACGAAGACAATCCATGTTGTAATGTAATTGATAATAAGGGTAAAAATTCAATCCTCTTTAAACCTTACAAAAATTTTGTTTAATATACTATAGGACAAGTTTCGAGTATACTCTGAGACATGTTTTGGCTTAAGTCCATCATCAGCTAGAATCTACAATAATTCAATTAAGAGAAGATAAAATAAAAAGGTTAAATACTACAGTCAAGAACTCATACAGTATTTGACATTTAAATGTTCATCTGTTATAAGGACGTAATTAATTTTATATTAAAATTCAGTAATTTTAAAACTATAGAGTAAAACTCATAATATAAGGAATGATTTAGATAAAATGAAATTAATATGAAATAAAAATGGGGAATTTTCGATGGTTACATTTGGAATTTTACGCTAAATTCAAAAAGGAAACGGAAAAAAGGGAGTTTAAACAGTAAACCGTGTTACTGGGTTGAAGCTGTGAAACAACAGGTAGATGTGAAGTGAAATGTCAAGCTAGTTGTGTGGTATGTAACCTAATAAAATTAAACTTAAAAATAACTATAAATATGAGTGTTAGAATTATAAAGAGTGAAAATATAATATAGGCAACCAACTAATCATGTGTGTTATGCAGGATATTGAGATATAGAAATATAGGCTTATCAGTAAATTCTAATTGGTCATTTAATAAATTATGATTAAATTTATGTTTTTCAATTTCTAAAATTTCCAGTAGATTTAACTTTTGGCTTTTATGACATTTATGTAGTCATTTTGGAATATTGTATTTCATAATGTGACCGCTTTCTGTTTTATGTTTGTAAATGTTTCAGTTAAGTTGAAATTCATGTTCGTTAATTCTTTTATGCAAAGTTCTACCTGTTTGAACGATATATATACTATTACAAGTAGAGCAACTTATAGAGTACACCCCACTCTCGTTCATTATGTCAATATTAATTAATTTAGAGTTGTTAAGCAATTTGTAAAGTTGGGTGTCTGTTGTGAAGGCTCGTTAAATGTTATATTTCTGTAATATGTTTATAGATTTGAGAGTGATAGTATTATAGGGTTGGGGTTTGTAAATAACAATTTGTTTATTCTCTTTACTATATAAGGGATCAAATTTTAGTAAGGTTCTGTATTCTATCAATGTCTTTAATTTTAAAAGAATTGTCTGAGGCAAGTTTATAAATGTAATTAAGTTCAATCTTTAAACATAAATTTATTTATTTATTGCGAGTAATAATTTTATTTTAATTTTAAAAGGATAACTAGACAGTGTATAGTTTGCTTTCACTTAAATTTCTATCATACTCTTCCATAAATGTATTTATCTCAATCTTCTCATCAATTTTTTAATTCATTGCATGTATTACGTTGAATTGATTTCACAATTAAAGATCTTGGCTTTATTTCTTTTGTGTTACCGGTTTTAAAAGCGTAAGCGTGTAGGATGGTATTAAAATTTTCATTTTCAATATTGCTTGTTCATGTTGTTTCTTAAAATCTTCTTTGCCAATTTATTAAAATAAAGTAGGTTTATCTTTTATTTGTAGCTTTTGGATAAATTTGTGTCTTTTTGTTATAATGATCTCTTTATTCTTCCACTGTATACATAGTTTACTCCTAGTTCCTCTTATATACATTTTTTTAGGGAGACACTCCCTATTAATTTTTTGCGCAGTTCTTTATACCAAGTACAATTACATTTTTCATAATTTAGTTGGTGCTTGTTATTTTTTTTTAATTCCTCATTAGTGCACCTTGTTGTTGTTTCCAGTTCGTTAAAATGTTTATTAGTCATGTCACCCTAATATTTGAAAATGTACGATATTTATGTTATGCAGTATATTATTTTTTTCACTAGCTCATAAGTATTTTATGTATGCCCCAAAAAACTTTAATATGAAACATATTTTCCAATTTTCTGTGTGCGATTGTTTCTGAACACATTTTTAGTACATCCAAATACTAGTAATGATGTTTATTTGTACTTATATATATAATAAAACACAAATGTATAGTTTCAAAATTATTATAATGTTTAACACATGTGTTTCGCCACACTGTGGCTTCATCAGGTGGATGAAAATACAATTTCAAAATACAAATTAGCTCCTATATATATATATCAATACAAATTACAAAAATAATCTCATTCTAAGAGGGGGTGGACATGTTTAAATTTTAGATTTAGTAGGGGGGAGTTATTTAAATCTAGTTGATCATTCAATATTATACCTAATTTATTACATTTATTGATTTCTAAACTTTCTAACATATTAAGTTTTTTACTTTTTCCTAAAACATGTAACGTTGTAAAATTAGTATTGAATTTATGATTATGTTCTAAGCAATGATTAGCAAAAGTTGAGTCTGTCTTTTTATCCCTATAACATCTTTCGTGTTCTTTCATTCTAGTATCGAATGTCCTTCCTGTCTGTCCTACATACACTTTTTTGCAGTCTTCGCATGTCAACTTGTACACCCCTGAGTTTAATCTATTGTCCGTTTTATCTTTATTGTTTTTTATTGCGTTTTGTAAGGAATTGTTGGTTTTGAATGAAATTGTCTCTTCTCTACTTGTTTTAATTAAGTTCCCTACTGTGTTTGAAATTGTACCAATGTATGTGATGGAATTATAATTGTGCGTTTTATTGTTTTTTACTGTGGGGTAAATTAAAGATATCGTTTTGGATTTCTGTAGTTTTTCTAAAATATTATTAATTAAATCTATAGAGAAGCCGTAAGTAAAAAACTTAATATGTTAGAAAGTTTAGAAATTAATAAATGTAATAAATTAGGTATAATATTGAATGATCAACTAGATTTAAATAACTCCCCCCTACTAAATCTAAAATTTAAACATGTCCAGCCCCTCTTAGAATGAGATTATTTTTGTAATTTGTATTGATATATATAGGAGCTAATTTGTATTTTGAAATTGTATTTTCATCCACCTGATGAAGCCACAGTGTGGCGAAACATATGTAGTGTGTTAAACATTATAATAATTTTGAAACTATACATTTGTGTTTTATTATATATATATAATGGAGTTTCAACATGTATCTCCTTCGTCGATTATTAATTTATTTGTACTTTTCGGTTACTGCTCTCTTTCTTTTCCTTAGTGTGTGCCAAATCATTCTCTGTCCCACGTATAGATAATATTCCATGTCGGTAGAGAATTTTTCCCATTATGTCTTCTTTATTTCTGTTATGGCATCATTCGCTCTGCTTCTAATCGTTTTATATTTGTAGTATTCTTCTGTTGTTCTTCTGTTTCTATATCTGATGTAAGATTCTTTTTTTTTGTGCTTTGCTAACGTTTTTACTTCGTCTGTGAACCCTTGCTTCCTGTTTCTTTTGCCATTTCAATATACAATGGCGCTTTCTTCTTATGGAGGTTAGCTTTAAAGCGGTACTTACCTAGAACTACACCGTGTTCTGCTTTATTCATTATCTATATTATCCCTGGACCTGCACAGTTAGGTCTCAGACACCCATAGCGTCATTAACAATGGAACTGCACCGTGGGGTCTCAAAAACCCAGCGTAGCACAGATGTTGACGTTACTTTGCGGCTGCGCATAATTTATAAAATTCCGTTCGTGTAATTTCAGTGTTTAGTTAGCTCTCTTAGTGCATGTGTTGTTTACGGCATTTTGTTCGACCGACGGGCGTAAAAAATTGGTAAAAGATATAGGTGGGTATGTTAGACCCCAGTGTGAAGTTTGTTGTTAGTTATTTTGAGAATCTGTCATTTTTCTTTTAGTATAATGGCTACCTATAAGCAAGAAAATCGTCGTCCGTTGACGGAACGAGAATTAGAACTCGAAGCTGAAAATATATGGGTAAATGATAACAACGATGACGTAGTCGAAGACGTTTTTGGGGATGATTCCGATAATGACGAAGATTATGTGCAGGAGCAACTATCTGATACAGATAGTGAACAAAGTGAAAATGACGGAGAAAATGAGGAACATGAACCTGTGAGAAATATAAGTAGTTTAACAGGAAAAAATGGTCATCGTTGGACAACAGAAGTGCCTTTGAGGCAAGGGCGCACAAGACGAGAAAATTTAGTACTACATTTACCCGGTCCTAAAGGAGTTGCGAGAACAGTTCGTTCACCGGAAGAAGCTTGGCATTTATTACTCACAGAGGAGATATTAGATATTATCACTTTACGAACAAATGACGAAATAGTCTGGAAAAGAATCACTATGTTACCACAGAGCTACACTAGAGAAACTAATAATACAGAAATAAAGGCGTTTGTTGGTCTTTTATACATATCAGGCGTATTGCGAGTTTCAAATTGTAATTTATCTGAGCTTTGGTCGCTCAAGTATGGAAACGGTATATTCTGCGCCACTATGTCCCAACAGAGATTTCAATTTATTGCTCTGTGTCTAAGATTTGATAATAAAGAAGACAGGGATACTATTAAGAGACTAGGAAAATTTGCGCCCATTCGAGAGATATGGGACATTTTCATAAAAAACTGTGTGACATACTACACGCCATACGAATATTGCACTATAGACGAGCAACTTGTAAGCTTCCGCGGCAAATGTCCGTTTCGCATATATATGGCTAGTAAACGCGACAAATATGGGATAAAAGTTATGATGATGAACGACTCAAAAACATATTATATGGTTAACGCAACTCCGTATACTGGTAAAGTTATAACTGAACACAATGAGGCAGTTCCTAGTTACTACGTGAGAAAACTTTCAGAACCAATACATGGAACAAATCGAAATCTTACAGTTGATAATTGGTTCACATCCATACCACTGAGTGAGCAAATATTAGAACAATATCAACTCACACTTATTGGGACTCTACGTAAAAATAAGCGAGAGATACCTCCAAGCTTTTTAAACAAAAAGGAAATTGGAAGATCTTTAATTGCGTTTGACAGAAACAAAACTCTTGTTTCTTACACTCCAAAAAAAAAAAAATAGAAACGTGCTTTTATTATCCACCTTACAACCCGACGCATCTTTGAATGTAATTACTGGAAAACCTAATCTTATACACACATATAATGAAACGAAGGGAGGTACAGATACCTTTGATCAACTTTGCCACTCCTATACTACTGCGCGGAAAACAAGACGTTGGCCGCTAAGAATTTTTTACAATATTCTAGATGCGGGTGCAATAAATGCTATGGTTTTATTTTCACTGTCAAATCCACAGTGGAGGGAAGAACCAAAGAATAACCGGAGAGAATTCCTAAAGCAGCTAGGAATGGCTCTAATTACACCTCACTTACAAGAACGATTACTAGTGCAGACTTTACAAAAACCATTGCGTTCAAGAATAGCTGAAATACTGAGTACCGAGGTTCCCCAAAAAGATAATGTCGAAGTCAATTTAACTAAAAAAGTTCGATGCAGCTTCTGTGTCAGAGGGAAAGATAGAAAAACTAGTTTTGCTTGTGCGTTGTGTCGTAAACCATACTGTTTGGAACATAGAGCAAAGTTATGCACTGATTGTGAAAACCAGAATTAATGTTAGTTGATAAGAATTGTTGACTATATTATTGTTGAATAGTATTATTTTTTAAGTAACAGTATCGTTATATAACAAAAATATTAGCTTAGTTTTGCAAATATATTTATAGTTTGTTTGATTTTAATTTTTTCTCCTACTGTATACAGAAAAATGCTTTTTTTGCCCTCTTTGAATAAAATTTTTGAATATATGTTAAAACATTGTATTTACTGCATCATATAGTCTTTGTTAATGCTAAACTGTTCTTTTAAATACACAAAACTTTCGTATTTGTCCTTATTGTCAAAAAAAACATTAAAAACTAATGGGGTCTCTGAAACCCCAGAGTGAAGTTTATACGGCAAATTACACTGGGCAACAAATTTTCGAAAAGTTCATGCTTCCAAGCTGAAAATTGTCACTTCTTAATGAATTCAATGTGCTGAACACGAAAATGACTAAGAAAAAGCTGAATTGGCTACGGGTTTTCTGTAATATGTACGCATATTTCAGAAAAAGTGTACTTATGTCAATATTATAATACATGGTAAGAAAACATTTACGCATATTTCAGAAAAAGTGTACTTATGTCAATATTATAATACATGGTAAGAAAACATTAGTCTGCTTCCGGCTTTCGACTTCTTTTGGCCTGCCGTTTGTAGTGGACTTGTGGAGCATCTCTACTGATTGTCCAACAATAGTCAGCTAGCATTAACGTAGACCATTTGCCTTGGTACCGTTGCTCCATGGTGGCAATGTCCTGATGAAAGCGTTCGCCGTGCTCATCGCTGACCTGCCCGCAGTTATCAGGAAAGAAATCTAAGTGGGAATCAAGAAAGTGGATCTTTAAGGACATATTGCAGCCGAATTCATGAAACAAAGCCAACATATCCTCAACCAGACACTCGTAATTTTCTGCCTTGTCATTCCCCAGGAAGTTCCCAAACCTGTTTTTCTTTACCCTGAAGAAGTTCCTCAAACTTGGGGTCTCGGAAGAGCTGTCTTATTTGAGGCCCCACAAAGATGCCCTCTTTAATTTTGGCTTCACTGAGCCGAGGGAATTTGTCATGCAGGTACTTGAATGCTGGTCCATTCTTATCCATGGCTTTTACCAAGTTTTTGACAAGACCGACTTTGATGTGTAAAGGAGGAATGATGATTTTGTGTGGCTGTGCCAATGGTGGGTGCTGTACATTCGTTTCTCCAGGCTTAAAAAATGCTCTCGGAGGCCAGTCTTTCTTGATGTAGTGCAAATCGATTGCTCTGCTGTCCCACAGACAAAGAAAACAGCAGTACTTTGTATATCCCTGCTGCAAACCCATCAACAGAGATACTACCTTCAGGTCAGAACATATCTGCCAGCCATACTTGCTGTAGTTAATCGTCTCCAGTAGCTGCTTTAGATTGCCGTAAGTCTCCTTCATGTAGACCGCATGTGCAATAGGTATGGATGGAAGCTGGTTCCCATTATTCAACAAAACCGCCTTTAGGCTCAGTTTTGAAGCGTCTATAAACAGCCGCCATTCGTGGGGATCATGTGCAATACCGAGAGCTTGTAGTAGACCATCAATATCGCAGCAGAACACAAGGCTTTCTTCTTTCTTAAAGAAAGATTCGAAGAGCTGATGGCGAGTGCGAAATGAAGTCACTCGGACATTCTGTTCCAGAAGATTCCACTGTCGAAGTCTTGAGGCCAGTATCTCCGCTTTGCTTTTCGACAGATCCAAATCGCGAACAAGATCGTTCATTTCATCCTGGGTAATTTTATGTGGTGCAGATGTTTCGTCAAAGCACGAAAAGTCATCATCCTTACTGCCACGTTGAGGAGAACTCGCCGACGCATGGCCATCCTCATCGTCTGAACTGATAGAAAAATCTGTAGGAGGTTCTGGAATTGGGAGTCCTTCGCCATGAGAGACAGGTCGCAGAGCAGATGGTATGTTAGGGTATTCAACTGTCCACTTCTTCTTCTTGGTGATGCCTCCAGAAGCTGGTCGTACCATACAGAAATAACAGTCGTCAACGTGATTGGTGGGCTCCCTCCAAATCATGGGCACAGCAAATGGCATTGCCTTTCTTTTGCCATTAAGCCACTGTGAAAGATTTACGGCACAAGTGCGGCAGCATACGTGTGGGGCCCAGTCTTTGTCCTGGTCGCCTATCTTGCAACCAAAATACAAATGATACGCTTTCTTAACTGTTGCACTGATGTTCTTTTTCTGTGCAGCAAATGTCACTTCTCCGCAAATATAACAGAAGTTATTTGCACTATTAACACAGTTACGAGGCATTGCTACTGTTTAGTTACTTTACACTATAGCAATCACTTATGTATGCTAGAGCTTCGAAAAATATGCGCGAATGAACGGACATTGCACGAGTTAACTGTCACGTCGGCCATTTATAAATAAACTATAATTAGCTATTGCTTGATATTGCGCAATCAATTTCGCAACACTCTCAATGGAAACTTACAGTAAATGCTGCATTAACTTATTTGCATGAAGGGGTGATGCAATATGACGCAAAATTTCGTAATTTCTCACTAAATTGCATTACATTATGCAATAGCATCTATACAATGGACAGAACGTCAATATCTCTTGAACGTGAGCCAATCAACTTTTTTCAATGTGATATTCGTGTTCAGCATGTTGAATTCATTCAGGATTGGGTACTTTCACCTAAGAAGCAATTTCACTGTTGACCAGTGTTATAAGTGTGATATTCCAGGGTTAAATATAATGTGACAGCCTCATTAAATATAATGTGACATGCACACGAGTGATTTCTTTATGTGGCCAATTTACGTAAATTCAGTTTGCAGTTTGTCGAGTTGAGGTGTGGCGTCAATTGTTGCATTTTAGTGAAATAAACAGGTAAGATATTTGATAGAATAGCATGGGTACGTCAGACCCAAGTGTGATGTTCATGTTAATTACTTTGTGTCAACTTATGGTTGATTGTTTTAATATAATGGCTTCAACGAGTAGAGAAAATCGTCGTCCATTAACAGAGGTGGAATTACAGATAGAGGCGGATAATCTGTGGGCTAATGAGACTGCAAACGACATCGTTGAAGATATTTTCGGAGGAGAAGATCCTGATGAGGATTATATAGAAGAACGACTCTCAGATACCGACAGTGAACAAAGTGAAAATAAAGACGAAGTAGTAAATGAACCAATGAGAAATACTTGCGGATTACAGGGTAAAAATGGTCATTCTTGGAGCGCTCAATCACCATCAAGACAAGGTTGTACAAGACAAGAAGACATTGTTTTACATTTATCTGTCCCAAAGGAGAAGCCAGAACAGTTCAATCTCCTGAACAAGCTTGGAATTTATTGTTCAACGAACAAATGTTAGATATTATTGTCTTACATACAAATGAAGAAATTGCTCGTAAATGCAATAGTATTAGTCAACAGAGTTACACACGGCCAATAAATAACACAGAAGTGAAGGCTTTTATTGGGTTGTTGTTCTTAGCAGGTGCATTACGGGTATCAAACTGTAACTTAGATGAACTTTGGTTAGTAACATTTGGAAATAGAATATTTCGTGCAACAATGTCACAGCAGCGTTTTCAAATACACGGAACTAATCGAAACCTTACAGTATACAATTGGTTTACATCAATTCCGCTGGCTGCACAAATGCTAGAACAGTATCAATTAACTCTTCTTGGGACCCTAAGAAAAAACAAGACAGAAATACCTCCTGCTTTTCTCAAGAAAAAAGAAGTGGGCACGTCGCTATTTACTTTTGACAGAAATAAGACACTTGCTTCTTACACTAAACAAAATCGTACTTTTGCTGTTAACATTGCATTATGATGCTTCCCTAAATGCCGTTACTGGGAAGCCCAATATTATAAAATTCATATAACGAGACCAAGGGAGGAACAGATACGGTTGACCAGCTTTGTCATTCATACACTACTTCGCGGAAAACCAGACGTTGACCCCTGCCAATCTTTTTCAATATTCTTGGTGCTACTGGTATAAACGCAATGGTTTTATTTTCTCTCTCAAATCCGCAATGGAAATAAAATAGAAACAATAATCGAAAACCTTTTCTAAAGCAGTTAGGAATGGTTCTAATTGAACCACATGTACGAGAACCTTTGACCGGTGCTAATTTAGAAAGAACATTGCGCCAAAAAATTTCTGAAATTCTCGAAATTGAAGTTACCCCGTCGCAAAATGAAGTCAGCTCGACATACAGCTAAGTTGTGCTGCGAATGTGAACATCAAAATCTAGAAAACTGAGGACGTGGCTAAGAATAACTAAGACTGTGCCAAACGCGGTTATTTTTTTTGTTACAAGTATTATCATCGAGTTACACTTACAGCAGTTAGTTTGAATTTTATGTTTATTTGTTTTTATAAGAATGTTTTTGTTTGACGGTAGAAAAATTGTAATTTTTTACTTTCAAGAATTATATCTTCTTTTAAAAAAAACACTATGACTGAAATTTTTTGTACGCTTTCTATTAATATTAGATAATATCCAAAAATCATAAAATATTTACATTTTGTATTTTTTTGCTAAAAAAGGCCTTTGGGTTTCTGAGACCCGAGTATGAAGTTTATGTCTCAAAAAATGACTGTGATGTTCCAGGTATATATAAGCAAAAATTTTGATACAATGACAAGAGTATATTACATACCAAGGTTGAGAAGATGACTATTATTGCCCGAGTGGCGAGTGGCCCACAAGGGCAATAATAGTCTTCTCAACCGTAGTATGTATACTATTTTTTGTACCAGTAGTCTAATTGGACCTTAAAACCTTAATAATTATGAATAAATTTACTCATATATGTAAGAATGCCCTTGTAATAAAACTTCATGTAAACAAATAAGTAGGCTATATTTTGATGTTGACATAAATGCTGAAACTAAAAGCCAAGTATTTTTAAGGTTATTTTTCATTCCATTTATAATGTCTGAAGAGTTTAGATGTACACCACCTGAAAAGCGCGAGATTGCAGAACAGGCAGCTGAGAACTTGCTTCCGCATAAATCTAATCACTTATACATGAAAACATATACAGAATTTAAAAATGGGGTAATTCCAAATATACAGTAGTAACTTCTGAAAACGTACTTCTGGTTTATTTTCATGAATATTCAAAAAATAAAAAAGCCTCGAAGTTATGGGCGCAATATTCAATGTTGAAAGCTACACTTGGCCTAAAAGAGGATATTAACATATAAAAATATTTTAAATTAGTTGCCTTTTTAAAAGAAAAACTTAAAATTTATAAGCCCAAAAAATCATTAGTATTTACTCGAGGAAATTATAAAATTCTTTACTGAGGTACCCGACACATGTTACATTGCAACTAAGATAGTATGTTTATATATTAATACTTTGAAATTATTGATAATTTATATCTCTGTAGACTGCTCTTGTAAGTGGTGTTGCTGGTGCATGCCGAAGGATGAGTTGTGTAATTTATTAATTTCTGATGTCATCATGAGAGATAATTTAATTATTATTCACATCCACAATAGCAAAAATGGTACGTCTCAAAAGTTTGTAATAATGGAACCACTTTGTAGCTAAAGGTTATATCGAAGATTCCCTAGTAAATAAAAAAAATATAGAATGTATGTTACAAGATCTACCTACATCTACTTACGCAACCACACCTGCAATATATACAGGAATTTTCAATATGAATTAAATAATTATTTACATCTGTAATAGTTAGGTGATATATTGATTCCATATTATACTATCATACATATTTTATGTATTAATAGACAAATGCTTGTGTAATATATGTAATGTAAGTATTAGTCCATAAGTCTGCTTACTGGTATTTTCTTTATTAGGTTAAATTTTTTCATGTAAACAACACAGTATTGTTAGAAAATATAAAATTAATAACAATTGCTAAACAAAACGTACATTACATTCTGGTATTGTTAACCTAAAATTGTGCCTAAAATAGAGTTATTTATTTTGACGGTTAACAACTTGACATACTACTACTACTACAAGCATGAGTGCATGGTTGCCGCATTCGTTTTATTTGTTTTCATTATTTCCCTAGGTCAATAATAGACTCATTATTTACCTGTTATTAGTTCGAGGTCGAGAAATGTCATTTCGTGGCGCTTTGTTATGTGTAAAAATGCTATGATTTTTTACTACTGATACAAAAAATTATTTCTATCACATTTACAGATTTACGATTAAATAAGTCTCTTTATAAATTGAAAAATTACTAACCCTTCCTTGCCCTTAGTTAATTAAGTACAATTTTACATGAGAGACATATTTTCTAAATGGTACAATAATTATTTAATCTACTCATTCCGTATTCGATTGACAAAAAATCAATATACATATATATGGATACCAAACCCGTAACTAGAAAATTCAGTTACCCTAATTTTCTAAATAAGCAATTTGCAAGTATAAATAATTTTTTGTTCGGTATGTATAGTTTATCTACTTCGAACCGAAAACACTAAAAAAAGGTCGGTCTAAACTTCCAGTCAACAGTTAATTTCAATTTGTTTTTGGGTTAATTATCACATAAATGGGTAAGCTCTCTAGTTTCGTATACAGAGAGCTCATTTGTAATACGCCAAGAAAACATTATGTAGATGCTTGAAATGAAAAACTGTGCCCCCTAGGGCCCGACGCGGAGGCTATGAACTAATTTATAGTGGGTCGTCTCCAGCTACCTAGTCGAGTTATTAAATATCGTGCATAAGATTATGTAAGGCCCCACTAAGAACCATCCTAAATTTTCTAATCTAAATTATATCGCTCTACAATATACATACATATACACATGCCCTAAATTTAAACCTTAGCTATTCTGATTCATAATAGTCTAATATATTATAATTATTTACAATATAAGAGATTGTAGTTTGACTTATTTTCAAATATATGAAGAAATTATTGTGAAATAGGTAAATAGAATTGTTTTAGATAATAATCTATTATTTTAAGAATTCACCCATATATTGACACCTAATTAATAAAATAAATATTATTGCAATCTCTCTTTAACTAGTTCTGTAATTATTTCTTCCAAATTATAATTCTTTAATAAGTTCGCCCCTTTTAACGACATATTGCGGTGACCCTTACATCATCGAAACAATAATATTAAGAATTGGTTTAGTTATTGAAAAAGAATACTAATTTTATTTCAAAAATCGTTTATTTAAAATTAAGGCATAAGTTAAAACACATACTTGTAAGAAGGATGATTTGCCAACATTTAAATACAGATTTTATTGTCAAAATGTATAAGTTGTTGGTATGTAATAGTTAAATAAGTATATAGGCATAATGCAAACACAAAATAAATCAATGCACTTTATTTTTTGTAGAAAAGACAAGCACGATATATGGTTTGAGTACAAAAATACAGAGTCTAATTTCACACAAGGCGTTAGAACAGCCTTAAACATTTTAAGAAGTGGTCCATTATTGAAAAACAAAAGGTATTGAGAGTGAATAACACAGAGAGAGGTATGTTAAAGGATGGTACAATAAAGAGAGTAAATCATTTAAATGCTATTAAGTTATATGAGCAAGGTGATATCAGGTGTGCTCGAGAAATAAAAAAAAATTCATAAGAAAGATTTCAATAATGAAACTTAAAGTATAACAAATACCTGTGGCTTATAAATATAAAAAAAGGATATAAATCAAAAACATTTCTAGTGGAAAATGTCAGTTCGTAAATAAGAATATTTTGTGTAAGTAATCACAATATGAATTAAAAATACACTTGTTAGTTCTTGTATGTATAACTCAAGGGCTTTAAAAACAACGGAAATGGTCATGTGTGGTTTAAAAACCTGCAAAAGAAAAATACAATGTTAATATTGTATTATAGCATTCTACAAATTGACGTGTTACCTGAGGAGAAAGCATGGTTGGAAATCAGGGAGAATGTGACGCAGGCGACCGTTCTTCGTAGTGCGAGCTCTGTAGGAAAAATTCCCGTGGTGTGTAATGTGCTTCCTTTGCTACTGGACCGAAAGGTTTCTAAAAGAAGAATCAGGATAACATTAGTATATGGTAAAAGGAAATATGTAACAAACGATGAAAAAGGTAATGCGTTTATATATAAATACAATGAAGGATTATACTGAAGAGGAATGGAAGAAAGATATACTTACTAAAGATGGGATGCAACCAATTTTATGAGAAATTATAATAACAAACAGCTTGAAGCATCGCCATTAGTGTATTACTGTCAAGATGATCGACGTGTATTGGTTCGAACGTGACAACTTGAAGAAAACGAGCAAGTAAATTTATCACAAACGTTTTTGAAATAGATGCCAACCTAAAATTTAATTAGATGAGAGAAGCGCTAAAAATTGTCGATAGGCATTTGTTTTTTTTTATATAAGGCAAGAAACAGGAATAGACCTGCAGATTTTAAGTTTGTAATTCGAGGAGTAAAGACGCAAATTTTGTAAAAGATGAACAAATGTAATATAGCGAAAGTGAGAGTAGGGTTTATATACACTACATATCACTCACAATTTAATAAGTTGTATAAAAGGTTTAGAGTTTAATTTTAATTAAGTTTTCTTTTAGACAAATTTATTCAGTTAATTTTTCTTTTCTTATCACTAATTTTAAGATGGAGGATATCAATAAGATAGAATTTGATAAAATATACGATGAAATGAAGTAAGTCATGAGATGAAATAATTCAATTTATTGAATATCAGATAAATATTATCTTGTTTTCGAGTATGCATACACGAAAAATTTCGCATTTGTATAAATGTATGAATGCACATCTACCCTAAGTAGGCATTGGGAACAACAACATGCAGACAGCTGTTTGGACCTTACATTGGTCTCTTCAGTGCACGAACGTGTTGTTCACAATGTCTTTAAAAACTTGGATTACCTGATATAGTCAACTTACGTACCAAACGCCATGAGAGATTCCCAGCGGCACGTCGAGAGTTTGATGTCTTTAAACGCTGTACTAAGGTTTACCACGACATCTAACAAAAACTAAAAAAACTACAAGAGGTGTTACAACCTACCTCTGTTACTTTCAACCCCGGTCTCCCGTACTTATACAAAAATAGAAATAAATGATAGAATTCAGATAACGGCTGACACCCCAACATTGTTTATACAAGTTTGTGGTGTAAACAACGCTACCGCTTTCTCAGAAGGGGTAGTGCTGGTACCTTCAAAAACCATTAAATACCTTGGTATCACACTTGATGAAAGGGGATCTTTTGCACCTCATGTGAAAAATGCTGTTAGTAAAGCTGACGCAAAGATTGCTGGATTAAACAGGCTTTTACCCAATATTAAAGGACCAAGCAGTGGTAAGAGAGCGGTTCTATGTGGGGCAGTTCATAATGTGGTGCTTTATGGCGCTCCAATATGGAAAAATACAATATGCTTTCAAAAGTACAGAGATATCCTTGAGAGGTGTCAGCGTAACATGCTCCTCCGAGTGGCCTCGTCCTACAGGACAAGTGATCAATTGTGCCAATTGATTTGATGGTCAAGAAAAGGACATATATTTATGAGAATAGGCATGAGGACAGAAGACAAATTGTGTTAGATGCCAAGAAAAATACCATAGAGGAATGGCAGAGAAGGTGGGACATGGAGTCTGTGAAAGCGCAATGGATAAAACGCTTGCATGTAGGCATCGTCATATTTTTAACACAGGCACTAACAGGCACTAACAGGTCATGACTCTTTTCGCGTATTTGCAAAACGTATAATAAAGGATGAAACTGATATATGTATGTACTGTGGACAACACTCTTTTTGTATGCCCTAAGTGGCACAATATCAGGGAGAGCTCTGAAAGAACATTGGGGTATATAGTAACACCAGATACACTAGTACCAACTATGCTCGAGTCATCACAAAAATGGACAATGTTGCACAATATGATAAAGGTGTTAATATCAAAGAAGAAGACCGATGAAACAAACAGACAAAATAGTGCTAATTAAAGGGTTGTAAAAGAAAGAACTGGGTTATAGGGCTGCCGGCAGTATCTGATGATATATTAACAATAGTTCCAAATACTGTTTGAGTGCATTGAGGGGTTTTAGTGGGTGAGAGTCCTACACGCCAATCTGTGATTGAGCCAAGCACTTGGTGTGCGTAATGCATTTCCCCTGACAAAAAAAAATAAACATATGTTCAACATGTTATTTTATGGACAAGAAACATGAATTTAAGTAACTCGTATAAATACTATGGATCTGTAATTGCCTGTTCCTTATTTATATACAACTGTTACTATTTAGTTTCAATTTTACCAGCGAAGATTAAACGTAGACAGACAGAGATCTGTCTATTAATAATTAAAATGTTTAAACAAGCACACAAACGAGAAGAAACTTAATGAAATCTGATTACAAATCCGTAAACACGACCCGCTTTTGTACCTGTTTAAAGCTTAACATCTCGTTGATCAATTCGAGCATCAACAGAATGACTTATTAATTGCAATACGTCTGCTGAGAGATGAACTCTACCCTGGCGCACAGTCGGATTAGAAGTGAGATCTTCGTTTTAAACGGACCGCTTTCTCTCGGTGCTAGGCAGAAGCGCATTTGACGCCCAGCACCACTTTTCGAGCCCCGCTCTCAAAACTGAATAATTCTCTACCTACTACGTGCTCAGTCGCCCATCCCACACCGCGCTTCGTCTCTTCTGCACAACTCCTGAAACTTTCACCAGCCTCCCGCACGGCAATAAACAGATTAGAAAATGAAATAGCAAACTGATGGAGAGGTATTACACTTTAACAAGATTAACGATGCTAGAGGATCATTTCCGGTAGGATGAACGTGGGGATTAAGAAATAGAAGAGAATGCGCCTTTGTTAATAAGAGGTATGCACGCGAATCTTTTCAAGTTACATTTACATATATACAATGTGAATGATTGAATATGGAATTTGTGATAAATTACTGCCATGAGTTGAAGTTGATGATACTTAGGCCTGCTTCAAAATAAACAGACTTCGCTGTGTGAAAACTCTTCAAATGGAGTTTGCAAATCTAAGAGTTTTCGATTTCTATAAAAATTATCGCTCTTGGCGTAAGACAATTTGATATTTTCAAGTGCTTTTATTTTCAAAACATATAATATTTTAAATATAAAAATGTGTTTTTTTTTAATTTTATAAAATTCTCCTAATTTTTTGGAAATAACTTTGGCTTAAACAAAGACGTAAACTAAAAGTTGCAAAAGTTAATTTGTTCTTTATAATCAACTTCATTATAGTTTCGTGTCATTTTAATATTTGAGGTGGTTTACCTCCTTTTTCTAATATTCAACACAACTACACCCTGTCTCAGAATAAGAAGGAGTGATTCAAATATCCCGCCAAAACATGGAACACATAGCTTAAAACTTAGTAGACAATTTGATATGACATCATGACAAATGAGGTTAGAAGAACTGTATTAATTCTAACTAAGGATTTAGCTGTTTTGTGTTTCATTTACTACTATCGTTAAAATAGATGGATGTGCCGCTTTTCATTCTACCAGTCGAAACAGCAATACGAGTGCACGGCAAGTGGAAACAGTAGAGTAAATACAAATCTCTTAACATTCAAATTTTTTCATTCTAGTTTTACAAAAAAAATTAGAAAAATCTATGGACAAAGATATAGGCCCAATTTACAAATGAAAGCATAGACTTTGTTCTGAGCGTTTTGAGGAGGATTGCCGTTATAAATATATAATTACTGCACATTTTAGTGAATGTGCTATATCAACATGAAAATTGTGAATCAAGTCTATTTATTATTAACTATTTGTATCAGAGAGCAAGAATGAATCAAACCTTTTATCTTTTATCAAAATGTCCTTAAGAACTTGCAGAAAAGGTTTTGCTTATTACTTTCTATTTTAAACATCAATAAAGAACTTATACAGATAAATCATTCGTATTACTGCTACAAACCTTGAGGAGGTAAATTCAAGCAATTAGTCTTGGAAATGTGAATCTTACATACAACAGTAATAAATAGAAAAATTTACATCGGCTGAAGTTGTTTACACGAATTGCAAAGATATGTATATATACCTACATATTACTAATTATTATTCCCTATTAAAATTTATTTATTATGAAAATATATAAAGTATAACAAATATTTATTTCTACTATATACAATTAACAATAATTTAGTGTTCACATAATGTTAAAAAGATTAAAAAGTTACATGGTCGGCACAACTTTTCCAAATACTTATTGTAACATTTGTAATTACTTCTGTCAAAAGTTCTCGTATAAGTGATATTTTGAAAGGGAGTTTTTTTGAAGCAACTTCATCTTATATATCAATTCAGATCCTATATGTAGTATTCTTAATTACCTATCTTTATCGGTATGGCTATTTCATCCTACAGGTTTTCAACAAAGCTTGTCGAAATTAACAATAATTTAGTGTTGACATAATGTTAGAAAGATTAAAAATTTACATGGTCGGCACAACTTTTCCAAATACTTATTGTAACATTTGTAATTACTTCTGTCAAAAGTTCTCATATAAGTGATATTTTGAAAGGGAGTTTTTTTGAAGCAACTTCATCTTATGTATCAATTCAGATCCTATATGTAGTATTCTTAATTGCCTATCTTTATCGGTATGGCTATTTCATCCTACAGGCTTTCAACAAAGCTTGTCGTGCACTCATTATACTTGTGGCAATCCAAACTGTTTCCCATATTCTCCACCAGATATTTTCACCTTTTTCTTAATAGAAAAAGGTTTCTTTACGTTTGACATATCTGAAATATAACATGTATATGAACATGTGGTAATATAATTAGTATTTAATTAACACTTACTTGAAATTAATGAGTCAATTCTAGAATATGTGTGAGTTGTCCGGTTCATTTATGGTATGAACTCATCTATAGTTATTTTTGCAATGATATTAATTGTTGAATGTTTGATTTTTGCACAGACGTGCAGTATTTTTGACAGATTCATCAAATTCAAAGTTTCAAATGCATGATCACTTGTTCCTTAGGTCTTAAGCCGTCTGATCAACGCATACTCATGTTGTACATAAAAGTACGGATTTTATTTAATAACACAATAAAGTATAATAAACCGAAGTAAAAATGTAAGAGACTTGGTTATGGCTTGGCTATAAACATAAAATGACGTTTTGTCAAACTTATTTTCCCATGTTAAACTTGCCTATGCAAGAACCAATGAAATACTTTGAAAATATACGCCATTTTGGCGCGATATTTAAATCACTCCTTCTTATTCTGAGACAAGGTATAATACTACAGCTACGTAGTATTAGACATCTACATTAAATAAAATTCTGTTATTTGGATGTAGGTACCTTCCGTAACTGCAGAAGACACATTTTACACTTCATCCTTTCTGACGTCGTCGAAATGATTAAACAAAATATACATCAACAATAATAAGAGTAGGTTTTGACAGGCTACCTTAAGAGTCTCAAGGGGGTGCACAATAAAAAAAGGACAAATATTTACAAAGGAATATAATATCTCATTCTTCTTAACAAAAGACGATCTTTACGATAAGTACGATGTATATAAAATGATTAAATCTGTGAGGCTTAATAAGACTCAAAAATGTAATAAACGCATACGTTTATTAAATTAAGCCTCATAGATTTATCATTAATAAATCGTAAAAACCTTGGAAACGTATAAATAGAAAGAGACAGATGTCGATATGTAAACGATTAAACAGTTGGCATTGTTTGCTTGGATTTAGAAGATATTTCCTTTACCACAATCGAGTGTTTCAAAAAATTACTATTTAATGAAATTGTCTTGTTAGAATTTAAATGTAAACTAATCTAAATCTAAATTTAAACGCAACAGTCTATAAAGCGATATGGAATGAATTTTGTGCTGTCTCGCAGGAATTCACATAGCTTCCGCTTTAATAAGAATATTAAAGAAAATTGTACTTGATAATCCTCAAATTCAAAAAGCTTACTTTATGGTCCAACTGTTATGTGCCACAGAAAAAAAAAAATCTGTTATGTCATTAACTATGCAATGCTTTCTTCCGTCGGAAGACGTCGGACAAGTGAACCTAATTGATAAAAAATTTGGCGAGCCTTAACATGGAAATGACAAAAAGATAGCTTCATACAGAGACATACTTGCAATCTAGATATTTGATCTTCTCTTGTCAGATTATTGCTGGCAATTTCAAAAAGTTGGAAACTGAAATTTAGAATAATTCATATGTTATATTCAAATTATAAAGACTATAAATCATGCTAAAAAAGGTACATGTACAAAAGGATGTCATACACAAAAGTTGAAAGATGAGTTTACGAAAATAATCACCCAACTAACATGTAAGCAAATCTATACAGTCCCATCAAACTGCATAGATAATACCGGTTGTCCTATGCTTACTTGCTTACACTTTCACTTATATTTGATTGATTTTACATTCTATATTGTCATAATACCAATAGCTTTACTCGTATTTCTTTTAATTACATAGTTTCATCGTTATTATTTATATAATTGCATTAACTGAACAGTTTAAGGTAGACCTAAACCATTTAATGAAATGTATAAGTAATACCGATTGTCCTATGCTTATTGTTTACATTTTCATTCATACATATTTGATTTACATTCTACATTTGTCAACGTATTTCTAAATGACAACCAGTTATATATGGCGCTATTCTTTTGGTTTAATTTATACTCATCGCGCAGGGCCTCAGTTAGTGTATAATATATACCGCACTGGACAAATTTTAATTTCTCTTTACAGCTCTATACTAGCTATCTATCTTATACAGAAGATGACCTTATAATATGCAGCGATGCCTGCTTTCCAACAGTGGTGGGAGAAGCAGCGCGGGGGATCTTCACATTTCATAGGAAACGTTTGCCGGGTGTACTTGGCAGGCTCGCTATATGTTTGTCTTTTCTTTATTTCACCGTGCTCTTTTCCTCTTCTACTTTCGGACCAGAAATTAAAATTTGTCGACTACGGTATATTATAGACTAACTGTCTCTGCGCGATGAGTATAAATTAAACCAAAAGAATTGCGCCATCTATCCGACGGCAGCATATACCAAAACAATTTTGTTGATCACGCAAATATATTGTGTACATATAAATCATTTCGGTTTATAAACATAAAATTAATAATAACTTGACCACAGCACCACCAATAGAGTCCAGAGTTTGTGATTTTCTCTTTCGGCACTAAACCAACATATATTGTAAATATGAGTCATTTTGGTCCATAACTATAAAATTTGTTCATAACTTGACTACATGGCTACCTGTGAGGTACTAGCACAGCTGTGAACTTCCAACTCTGTCTTTGATCGTTACTGGCAGTACCACATACACTGACGAGGCCTTAACGGCCGTAGCACGTGACTGTGCGTTCACTGTTACTTATACGTTTACGTACTGTAAAATCCAAATTAAATGGCGAGCGGTGGGAGTGAGCCCGCGCTGCATTAGAAATAGTGTGGAGCTTTGTATTTGGTTTCACATAAAGTTGTAAGAAAGTGGGCGTACGCGTTTATAAAAATGACTACGGTGCATTCCCGCCGCTCGCTATCTAATTTGGCATTTACTGTATAAATATATATGTATATTCGTGATTATATACACATATTATTTTTCTCCAGATCTTTCAGATTGTTTTTAATTGAAAACATTCAACTGAGTTATTTTCATCCCTGGGGCATAAGAACAAAACAAAAAAGAGTCAAACAAATATGTCGTTCCTATCGTCAGTTTTGATAGAGAGTGCATACAAAAATTATAATTTTTGGAATTCGTCTGAATTTTTCGACTTTTCTTTGTAATTGTCCCAAATTTTCTTTTCATGAAAATTTTGTTAGGTCCATAAATAACAAAACATTACGCACATCCATCGTTTTAATCGTGAGTTATGGTCTTGAATTTATACAAAAATCCTGTAGGAAAAAGCACTTTCAGTTTTTCCAGAGTTTTCCAATTTTTTAGACAATTTTTCTCATCTATCTTTCCCTAGAAACCTTATTTGGACTATTACGAACATTTTTTTTTTATGTATATAGATTCCACGTTTTATAAAACAATTTATTATCGAAAAGAAAGACATTTATTTTGATCCATATCCGACAAAATTGTTCTATATCCGTATTTCAAAATGCGGATTTTACTACAATCATCGCCTTTTATCGCAGATTTAAACGTTTAACCACATTCTAATTGGCAATTCTTCAAAACACTTTGCTCTCCTAGTAAATTCGTTTGAATTTATACAACTTTAACACTTCAACCTCATTTTCCCGGAAATGAATTTCTAGCGTATATAGAACACTATAATTTTGTGCCGACGTTATTTGTAAGTTATTTCAAAATGGAAGTTTTGTAAATTAAAATAACATACCGTGAAAACAAGATCTTCACAGGGTATATGTATCAAACGTGACAGTGTTTATAACAATAACAATCTAGAAAAAAACTGATACAAAAATCATTGACTCGAAAGAAAATGAACCGAAGTAAAATGGCATTGACGTCGTTATCTGATTTTTCTCGCGTTATATGATATTTTTGGAACCTGCTCTATACCCCTGTTGTATTCTCTTTTAATTCTTTACGTAAAGGTGATGGTGCGTAAAACTTAAGTGTATATATATACACGCACTATAGTTTTTTTCCTCTTTTTTGTTCTTTGTATACCAGTCACATTGAGAGAATTCCCGTCGTGTTACACATAAAACGTCACTATGTAGAGAAATTGTTCGAATCGAACAGCTGCTGCGGATTACCGGACTAAAGGAGGAAGGTTTGTACAGTCCGACTAGTGTCTATATTTCGAATGTACTAATGGGATAAATTTATGGGGAACCCTTGAATCATAACGACCCTTGTAAGTGCTCCAAACAATGATTCAAGTTTGAGAAACTTTAAGCTTACAATAAGATCCGGCTTGTATTCAATGCTTATCTGATTGCTACGGGATTTCTTTTTTTATTATACACAGTACCAAGTATCTTTATCCTATCCCTCCGAAAATATTTCTGGGGGCAGTAAAACTGCTTTTGTGTTAGTTACGTAAGCATTTTAAGTACTCTCAATCAAGGTAAACATAAGTTTAGATTAGAATAATGTTTATTATACGAGGGCGGGTCAATATATCACTTTTTGAATGAAAAACAGGTTTTTGTATAAAAAATCATGTTATTTTTTAACATAGTCTCCTTTGAGCTCTATACATTTTGTCCAATGTTTCTCTAATTTTTTTATCCCTTCCAAAAAATTAGATTTGTCGAGGTCATCAAAATAGGTATTTGTTTGTGAGATGATTTCATCATTGGAGTCAAATCTCTTTCCGCCGAGCCATTTCATCAGGTTTGGAAACAAGAAATAGTCACTCGGGGCTAAATCCGGAGAATAGGGCGGAGGAGGGAGAAATTCGTAGCCTAATTCATGGATTTTTGCCATGGAAACTGCACATGTGTGCACCCTTGTATTGTCCTGGTAGAAAAGAACTTTTTTATTGGCTAAATGCGGTCGTTTTTTTTTCAAATCCTCATTAAATCGACTCGGTAAGTTGGCATAATATTCGCCATTGATTGTTTTACCTTCTTGAAGGTAGTCAGTGCGGATTATACCGCGTGCATTCCAAAAAACGGTCGCCTTGACTTTATTGGCTGACAATTCCTACCTGGGCCTCCTTTGGCGTCGATTCGCCCCGAGAAACCCACTGTTTTGTCTCTGGTGTGTTGTGGTGGATCCGCGTTTCGTCCAGGGTTACAAAACGGCGCAAAAACTCGTCCATATTGCGATTAAACAACTTCAAACACTCCTGCGAAGTTGTCACATGATTGCGTTTGTGGTCGATTGTGAGCAAACGTGACACCCATCTTGCGGAAAGCTACCTCATACCCAAGTTATCATTCAAAATTCAAACCACTGAGCCATCTGATATGCCTATGACTTCCACAATCTCTCGCACTTTCAATCTCCGATCGGCCAACACCATATCGTGATTTTTTTTAATTGTTTCGCGTGTACAGACCTGAACTGGGCGTCTAGAACATTCGGCATCTTCCGTGCTTGTACGGCCACAACGAAATTCAGTAAACCACTTTCTTACAATTGAAATTAATGGTGCAGAATTCCCATAGCATTTATCAAGCTTAGCCTTGGTTTGAGTGATGGTTATTTTTCGCAAAAAATAATTCTTAGTGAGCACACGAAATTCAGATTTTTCCATTTTCTCCTCAAATCCCGCGGTAGTCTGCTGTCAATGGCTGTCAAACACAAACTAAATGGCACAGCTTGTTCAACTTTTGACAGGAGTCAACTGACAGATGTCTGTTGACAGGAGCAGTGTTGCCCTTTCAGTTAAGAGGCGGGAAATTCAAAAAGTCACGGACACATTGACCCATCATTGTACTAACTTATGCTGGGTATTCTAAATTAGGTATGTCATTGTTTTAAGATTATTGGAAAAAGGTTTAGAACGACGCCTAATACTAATGACACATAATATTAAAAACTCAAGAAAAATATGGAATAGTATGTATGTAGGTAAGGTAACGAGGAGTAATACTGTGAGTATGAAAACTCACACATTTTCAAATATCACTCCTAGCTCCCCGACAAATTAAAATTACGCCCATCTAGTGGTGTAAACCAAGAAATTTATAAATACCTTTTATAGGAACAAGATTGCAGCGTGAGGTGGCAGTCGTAGTGTAAAACACTTTTCTTCTAAAATCGTCCATATTTAGTCCCTTTACTGAATATTTTTGGATCAGGAAAGTAGAATTTCCCTGACCAACGACAGTAAAAAACAGACTAGTATGATTTTATTGCAAAGTCATTTTATGTCATTTTTGAAATGAATACCAAAATGTGCCTGTAGCTTAAAAGTAAGCCACGGTATGTGGTTGAAGCTGATCGTAGCTCCAAGTAATTTCTATATAGAGCAATATTAATGTCCCGTTCTCCATTAACAACAATAAAACGAAAAAGTTTGTTTTTGGATCAGGAATTTTGATTACTATAATGTCCACTTTGTCGTCAATGTCATCAATAGACATTTTCATTAACTCAGCACACCTAGAAACCTTTGCTTGCTCGAATACTATCACAACCTTTCAAAAACAGATAATCAAATTAAATTAACTCGTAGATATTTTATTTACCTTTATTATCGTACCGAATCTCTGCATACTGATGCAATTGACATGCAGACTGTTAGTCGGCTTGTACCTGCTACTGTTTCTGAAAACATTTAAGTTTAAATGTAGCAATGTAATTATTTAATTTCCGTTTGTGAGGAAATAAAGCAATTTTTCATTTTTAATTCGAAATATATACTAAACCCTAACAGTCATAAATAGGAAATTGTCAACAGAAATGAAAGAGTCGATAAATGTCTACCGAAAAATCATAAAAAATAAAGAGTGTGTTCCATTTAAGTTTAATAAAAAAATTAAGAATCCGTGTTTTGACTCACCTTGTATACAATATATTTCTTTTATAATATCTTTACAATCGAGCAAAAATATAAGACGTATCCAAAGCAAGTAACGGTGCGAAAAAAGCCGTATAATTTTTCAATTTAAAAAAAATACATCTTATTTGTGTTTGTGATTTATGGATCAGCCTGTATATATATATATATATATTTATCCTGGCCTTAATAGTTAATAATTCAAGAATTTTCTTTCCTGGGATTAGCGGCCATAAAGGAAGTAAATGAATTACACCATTTTTTTTTTTTTGGTTTTATTTACACCAACGTTTCGGCAATTATCCTTGCCTTTTTCAAGGTTATTTATTGAACCGACATAACACTATTTTTTTTATATTAACATCATTTGTCATTCACTATAGGTACAAGTTGTATATAAATATGACATTTCCCCTGGATCCAATACTCCAGAAAACGATTTATCGTTGGAAAGAGGCGATTCAGCATTGAAGTTTAAATTAGAAATTGACCTTGCCAGAAGAAAATTATTCGAAGAAAGAAAAGAAGAAGAAGGCATAAAGCTATTAAATTCCGGCATTTGCTACATATGAGACAACAAAATTAGTAAATTTAGGTTTGGCATTAAGTGTACGACATGTATTAGAAGATTTCATATTACTTGTTTAAAAAACGGTATCTAGATCTAGATTTAAAACAATTTTTCTGCAAAACCTGCAAAAATAAACAGTAAATTTTATTATTATTTATACCTCCAGATTAATTGAACGATGATTATTTTTTTACAGTTATAAACTAATTTATATTTATGGCCAATAACTGTACCAAGTCATGTCAATAACTATACCAAAAATGCCAATAAATGTACTTTTTAGAAGTTTTCATTTTACTTGTCAATAACAATATTAACAGTAAACTAAACAGGATCTAGTAAATATGATAATACCACTTTAACATTTAATTTGCATGTAGTCATAATAAATTAATTTTCCAAATTATTTTATTATTATTTATTAGCTAAAATACATCTCATAACGCTTAAGGGGCCAATAACTCTACTAGTTACCCTTTCCAGAATCTGTTTAATAAGGATGAACAACACAAAATCAGGCGCTTATTATGTAAGGGATCTTACGATGTTTCGTACTGTGCATGAATATAACATTTGCTGACATGTTTATTGAAATAATCTTCTAATTTTTTGTGGGAAAATCACTAATCTGCAAGTGTGCGTAAGTTTTTGCTACTTAATAACAAACAAAAAGAACATTTTGCTCTCCACTACAGTTTAAACAAATTTTACTCTCACTCCAAATCATCATTTTGATTTTTAGTGAATTCCGGCCAGTGTATTAAAAAAATTGTACTTGATTATGGATCGACAAGTCATGCAGAGCTTTTTATCAAGAATATTTTTTTTGTGAAATGTAAGATAAACTCTTTTTCTCCATTTGTATAAAACTCTTTGGGACACACTGTATGTGCACCCATACATAGGGTAGTGTATAACAGATGTATTTCAAATTCCAAATATACTGAGAAAATATGTAAATTGAATCTGTACTCTTGAAAGTTATATACATACATATATACCTTTTATACCTTGGTGCAGAAATTGAGATGAGGTTTCTCTCGATCGGATTTACACACTGAAATGTATATAAAACACCTTTTGATGCTCTTTTTGATATTACTTTAAAGCATCTATTGATTTAGAATGCTATAATGTTATGATACTAGGGGAGTTGCGGATTTCTTATACGATTTTTTTTTAATTAGAAAATATTGCACTGCCTTAATTTTTTACGTGAAGTATAAATTAAAGAAGAAATGAAATTTTGATATATTCCCTGCCTTTTTTTACTTTGTAGATGAGAACGGAGGTAGCTGTCAAATATTTAAATTAGGCAGGAGGAAAGTAAATTTATGCCGTAATCCGAAATGGAAAAAAGCACACGTTCTTTTATCTATACGTTTTTCATATAATGTGATTTCCTGTTTAAAACATTTATGCTGGTATATCTAAACAAAAAAGATCGTGGAAAGTTACTCCTTTCCTATTTGTTTATTGTAGTGATATGTCGCCATAAATAACAGGAATATATAATGCATAAATAAAGCAAAGTTACTGAAAATATTTAGATTATCTGGTAATTTATCTGTTCGTTGTAAATAATTTATGTATATTCCCATTTGTGTTAGGTTTTTATAGTATTAGTTATACAGTGAGCTCAAAAAGGTTGGAATAAATTCATTTAAAATTCAACCTTTAATTTTTTTAAAAAACTCTGGGACCCGTCAATTTTTATTTTTAGATGGGCATTTTTTAAACTAATTTTTGTTTATACAGGCTGACTCAAAAAAAAGATTTCATTTGACACTTCAATTTTTTTTAATTGAAACACCCATTTTTTATTTTATTTTCGGATTCTACGTAAAATTTTGATCACATTTCATGTATTATAACCTAAGTCTAAGTTAAGTTCTTTTCTAAAATAATCAATGTAATTTAAAAAAAAAATTAATTCTAAATAATAAATGTCTCAATGATTCGTAATTAAATTGTGAAATATTAATTTAATAAATGTTGAAATTGGCCACCACCAACATCCTGGCAATATATCCGAGGCGATCTTCGAATTCTTGCAAAACATTGTGCACTATTTGAGGTTCTATCAGTTTCATTTCTTGTCTTATTCGGGATTTAAGTTCGTCAATATTATTCGGTCTGTTGATATACACTTTAGATTTTAGGTAGCCCCACAGATAATAGTCTAACGGGGTCAAATCAGGGGATCTGGCCGGCCATTCTATTGGGCCCCGTCGACCAATCCACCTTCCAGGAAAAACACTATATAAATATACACGCACCGGGCGAGTAAAATGGGCTGGTGCTCCATCCTGTTGATACCATAAGCTATCATTGGGAATGTCAGGATCTTCTGGATTTGGATACACTACAGCAAGCGCAGGTATCAAATCGAATTCTAGAAATTCTAGATATCTTTCTCCAGTCAAAGTGCCGTCAAAGAAGAAGGGACCCAAAATTCTGTTTCCAATAATCCCAGCCCAAACATTTACTTTTTGAGGGTATTGTGTGTGACACTCCATAATCCAATGCGGGTTTTCTGTAGCCCAATAACGGAAATTTTGATTATTCACGGTTCCGTTTAGGCAAAACGTTGCTTGATCCGAGAACACAATTCTTCGTGAAAATTGAGGATCATCAATACATCTCTCCATCATTATTTCACAAAATTGCATTCTTCTATCTGGATCGTCCTCATTTAGTTCATGAACTAACTGAACTTTATAAGGATGCCATTTATTTTTATGTAAATAGTTTAATACAGATCCTTGACTAATTTTGTTCTCGTCAGCAATAGCGCGACTAACTTTATGGTTGTTCTCTTCAACGGATAATAGCACATTCAACTGCACATCTTCTGAGATAGTGGGCCGGCCTTTTACATAATTATCTCTCACATGCCCCAAATCCCTATATATTTTTTCAATTTTACTAATAGTTGATTGAGATATAGGCGCTCTGTTTGGGTATTTATTGTTGAACAGTTCGGAAACTTCCAGTTGGGTACGCATCCTATCTCCATAGCCAATCATCATTAGTATTTCTATGCGCTCCCTTTCATTTACTCGTGCCATTTTACAGTTAAAAAAAACTACTTTTATTAGAACTTTTATACAAATGTTTAAATACTTTTGACAGGGAATGAACTTCAACGTCAATGTTAAATAACCTAGGTAACAGATAAAAATGGTATTAATGTTTAAATGTTTACAGTTTCAGTAAATTTGATTATGTTTAACTCCTAATATGTACAGTTTAAATGAAAAGAAATAAGCTAACTTAACTTAGACTTAGGTTATAATACATGAAATGTAATTGAAATTTTACGTATATTTCGAAAATAAAATAAAAAATGGGTGTTTCAATTAAAAAAAATTGATGTGTCAAATGAAATCTTTTTTTGAGTCACCCTGTATAAACAAAAATTAGTTTAAAAAATGCCCATCTAAAAATAAAAATTGACGGGTCCCAGTGTTTTTTAAAAAAATTAAAGGTTGAATTTTAAATGAATTTATTCCAACCTTTTTGAGCTCACTGTATATCTTCACATGGTCGAATTAAAATAAAGAATATTTTTATTTAAGTTGTACTATTTTATATTCAAAGAAATTTCAAATAAAACTACATTTTGGACAAAATTAAAGAAATACAAGTAAAATACAAAATAAAGATAAAACAAGGTAAGGAAATTTATGGAAAGGAATAAATATATAAATGCACGTGTTCCTTGAAATTTAGTTGATACAAAATTTTTAAAATTAACAAACTTTACTTTTATCGTCTTGAAGAAAAACGCCAAAAAATTAAACTAAAATACCAATGGTCTTATCATGAACTTAAATCCTAATTTGTAATAAGTTAACAAAAGTAACATTATTAATAGCGTCTATAGAGGAAACGCGTTACATTCAATTTTATGACTTCAGCCTTCCTCAACTTATTTATTATATTGATTTAGATTGTCGAAATACCGTAATTGTTTCATAACGTATCCATAATAAAATTTAAAATAACCAGTACTTACGCTATTCTCATTAATCAGATGATTATAGAAATGTTTGTAAAAGCTTCCACTGTTTACAGAAACCTTTCGGCATTATATTCAAAGGACACAAATAGATAATAAACAGGATGTAGGCATAGTTCTAAGAAGAACTGTTTTTATACAATTTATATCAAAGCAAAAATAAACACGCAAATTTGACAGGCAAAATATACACAACACACGCCTTTTTGACAGATATGATTTATCTGACAACACCGAAATGAACTATTAGTCTATTAAAAATATGTTAGAGAGAAATTTAATATTGAAACGAATATTATGTGTTTATTTGCCATGAATGCGTGTATTACACGATCAATGTAAACATTTTCCATCTAAACTAATGAAATAAGCCCTCAAATATAATTTAACAAAATAACTTTTTTAGTTTCACTAATACAGTTATGACAACATGTAAATGTCATCAATGGGACGTGCAATTGGATATAATGCGTCCTCTCGCTATATGCCCTCCACGTTAATTAAGTAAAAAATTTGTTTGTCAGAAAAAAATATATTGCTATAGTCTACTCCACCCTGGAATCAAAGAATTGCTCTTATGCAGATCGCACGCGATGTTGCATAATTTCAATGTTGTATTGGTATTAGGGTAAATTTCATATGGCAGCGTTAGTATACTACGTCAATTTTATAACGATAGTAATGTCGGTAAAGGATGATTGTCATATTGACATTGGTGGTTATGTTCAAATATTCTTCCCGTGAAAATTACATCAAGCGATTGACAACATTCTGTGTACCAAATAAAGATAGTTATATATGGATCACTATAAAATAGCAAAGAAAGGCAATACTTCATAAGAGTCTGTACTTTGATTCCAGAGTTGAATACATTATAATCACAAATTGATAAATGTCAAAATGACATTAGGTAAATAATTACTTATAAATAAAAGGCATGTCGCTTATTATAATTTGCAGGTACTACTTACTCAGTACCTACCTACTAAGATGAAGTTTCTTAAAACACGTTGTACTATAAGGACACATTTAAAACAAACAAACTGCTTTACCAATATCCAAATATCCGATTATAAAGGTACCAAGAAATACAGATAAGAGCGCTAGAATTGAAAAATAATTTTTTGTCTGCGCACGTGGGTAATAGTTATTTACGAATCAAATGCGGGAAGATTGTGTTCCCGCATGAGAGCATTTTGAAAGCACGAACGACCGAAGGAAGCGAGTGCTTTTAATTGCGCGAATGCGTTTTTGACAATATTTTTTGTACGAACATTAAAAGTTTTAGTTTTAATCAACGAAAATTCAGAGCGAACATAAATCCAACAGGCAATGATCATTGTTTACTATAACATTCAAATATACTTCTTTGATGTTGTATATATTTACGTATTCAGAATATTCAGATCTTAATGACTTAATTTTATACTTGCCTACATGGAACAGTAGAACTATTTTGAATACTTTTTGGAAGACATCGCTTTGGCAACACAAATAAATTACTTTTAATGCATTTAATGCAGATTTACCAGTCGCTCTAGAAGTATTTTTTTAACATGTCCACTAGTAATCACCTCTAATCAGAGTATATGACAATATAGAAAGAAATATATGCGCATTTTATCTAATACTGCAGGAATGGCATTTGTAACATGACAGTTCTATTGTTACTAGAAACAATTGCAAACACAACTAAATATGTTATGTGTTAATTATACAAGTATAGAAGCAATTGCTTCCTTTGACATTTATATTTTTGCACAATTTGCCAGTTTTCTTTTACGCGTGCATAATTTTTCTGGAATATGTCTGATAATTCACGTACTCCTTGCTAGGTTCGGGAGGTGCAAATGCGGCGGTACAAAATTTGCTGCCAATAAAATCAAAACGACTTTACGAAGGCATCTATAGAAAATGTGTATAATGGTGCAAGACCAAAAATGTTAGGAATTATACTGAAAATTGTTTATTGGCATATTTTCAAGACTTTTCAATGTTGAAGTCGTGTTTAATTATTTACAACAATATAAATAAGTATAATTAAGGTATTATTTTATATAATTAATTTATGATAATTAAATATTACATTTCAATTTATGTGGTATTAATAATGGGTATTGCTGGAGCTTGCCGCCGGGAAGAGTTATGTAAAGTGTCCGTTGATGATATCGACTTCAAAGCAGATGTTATATGTGACTGTACCAGAAACAAATAATAATGTATGCTGTCGCTTTGAAGTGATCGAGGCTCCATGGATTAAATTGCTTCTAAGATATAAAGTATTAAGACACACAGCAAATACTGTTTTTTTTTAACTTACCATAATAGAGAATATGTTAATTATCCTGTTGATCTAAACACAATTGCAAAAATTCCTTCGAAAATTGCTGGATACCTTCACCTAGACAGTCCTGGTCAATATACAGGTCACTGCTTCCGTAAAAGTTTCGCTACTCTTCTTGCAAACAACTGAGGGCATTTGTTGACCCTTAGTAGACATCGAAGTTGGCGTTCTTCAACAGTGACTGAGAGTTACGTAGAAAACTCCTTCCATAGTATGAAAATGATTGCGAATAAAATAATGAAACCAGGAGCACCTTCTAGTACTAGAAGTTATAACAAACTAGTGCAATCAGAACCATCATCTGTGACTGCAACTTATAATACATCTGAATCTATAAATGTTGCACAAACTTTATCAGATGCAAACTAAGCTCCTCCAGGAACTTCATTTTCCAACTGGCAAAATGTTACTGTAAATGTTTACAATAATATTTGTAATAGTTGTTTCCAAAATAAAAATATTGTCGATTAATGTGATTAATATCAGACCTAACCTAAAACTAGATTACCTAATTAATTTAAGCATATCATGTACGTAACTATTATTCACCTTTCCATAAAATTGTTATTATATTCTTACACATGGCAAGCATGACGTATTTATTCTTATATTTATAAATTTATACCACATTTATCGCGTTTTTTTGGTTTAATTGCAATTAACTATCAATATGAATGCCGCTTAAGAGGTCGTCAAATAGATGGCGCTTATACATTTATAGGAAGAATTTTTAATTATTACTCCAATTTCCCTAACTTTCAGTACAGAAAAGACGAGGGCAGTAGTATTTTGCAAACTAAATTTTATCAAAACGAAAATGAAAAGTGTGAACACATGGATGTTAAAACTAACATCAAGCAGTAAATAAATACTGTGACTTACATATATACATATTGCAGTGATCTTGAATAAATAATAATATGTAAATAAATAAGTATAATCAAGATCACTTCAAGATTTTATTTAAATTAATTTTTATTTTATTTATTTGTGTATAAATATTCACTATATCAATAATTTGCCAAAATTAATTTTTATTTAAGTAAAACAATAAAAGAATCCTATTTAATTAATATTAAGTACACTTTTGTATATATAGTAATAAGTAGTTTCATTATTTTAAGTGTTTTAAATGTTATTTGTTTAAACTTTCTCGTTATGAAAGGAGTAAAGTTTAAAATAAACTCCAAGAGTTTTGCATATTTACTCCTGATTTGTATATAAATATAGAATGAGCATATTATAGGGAAATTTCATGTCTCTATGCTTTATATCAATAATATTGTAAATAATGTATAAGTATATTAACTGGTATTTATGGGAAATCTTGAATTTATACCATTGGCATTAGCGATTCTCGCTTATAAATCGCAGATATTCCCATAGGGATATTTATGCAGTGATCTTGAATAAATAATAATATGTAAATAAATAAGTATAATCAAGATCACTTCAAGATTTTATTTAAATTAATTTTTATTTTATTTATTTGTGTATAAATATTCACTATATCAATAATTTGCCAAAATTAATTTTTATTTAAGTAAAACAATAAAAGAATCCTAGTAAAATTTTTATAAAGTCATAATATTAAAAGACGCATTAAATGTTACGTGAAAGGAAACGAGCAAGTGTTTCTCGCACGGAGGTCGACCGTATGGCCGGCGAAAAACAACATTATTCGTCAGATATGAGTCATAAACGTATAGACGAATTTATATTCACATGTTTGTTTACCTTTTTCAAGGTTTATTAATACGCTGTTTCCCCAAGTGACCGATAAGAGTAGCACCGTCGATATACAATTTTGGAGGTGGATTCGTGTATGCCGAAAGTTGCCGTATGTTTTTATAAAGAAAATTAGGCATAAAAGAGCGGACGGATAAAATTTCCGGGATAGCTGGTGCAAACCGCTCTCTTTAACTAATCTAAAAGTAGGTGATAAACCACTTCCTCCTCTTTTAAAAGGATTACTTTTAAATCCGGACTTAGAATAATTTTTGAGATTTTCGAGACTTATAAAATTTTTAACAAGATTCAACACTTGTAATATTTTCTCGGATAACATGCAACGTGTATTACATTGAGATTTGTAGTTATTCTTGTATAAATAATTATGTATGAAATAATTTTATTTATGAATTTGGATCTTGAATTTATTTAATTTCATTTTATTTTCTTTTCCTAGAATGTTTTGTTTTGCATGTAGGGGTACTATGCCATACATTATGACAAAACTTTTCTAGTAATTGTAATGATAACTTTGGATAGCATAATCATTTCATTTTCGTACAATTTACTTTTCTTTTAAATTTATTTATCCTTCAAAAGGGATTTGAAATTAATAATTTTCTTTTATGTGTATATAGGATTTATATAAGTGAACAAGTTTGAAATTTATTATGGATGAATTTGAAACCATGTACGAAGAGTTAAGGTGATTAGATAGTATTTGTTATAAATGTGTGTATAGTGGCGTACCAAATTCTTTGTTTGTAGTGGTGTTTTTGTATTGGAATTTCACGAGAAAGGTAAAGTTTATTTTTAATATATATATTATTTCTTTTTATATGTGTATCAAGTATATTTTTGTTGTATTTGGGTGTTCAATATTAACGTGTTGAATAATATATCAGGAATGTGTGAAATGAATTATGTCGTTATCTAATTCATAGCATGGAGTCCTGGTGAATTTGAAAGACACGAATTGGTCTTGGTGGTACTGCGTTTGGGAGCGAGAAAAGGCACCAGGCAGAACTAATCAGGGCTGAGTTAGTCTATTGAATATGCAAAAACATTATTTTATTTCTATAAATTTTATTTATATATATATTCCTTAAGGAGTGAGCACATTGTGATGTATGTTCGGGTTGCGTCCGACGAGTTGAAAAAGACATACTCGTAGGGTGGAACTTTGGGATACTCATCTGTGTGAATTTGCTATCTGATGGTACTGTGTTGGGAGCGAGAAAGGGCGCCGGACAGGACTAATTAGGGCAAAGCCATATCCTTAATGTTAATATTTTGTTAGCAAATAGTAGATCGCGCAAAATTTTTGGTTATTTATATTCCAGTACAATCCATCATGTGTAATTTATTTTATTTTTGATTGTTTACATGTGTCTATGACAAATATAATTCATAATAATCACGTTCACATTTTTCTTTAGACATAAGTTTTTCACGACATTATGACTTCATTTATTTTTATTTCTTATAATATTTTATTGATTATGATGTATCAATTTGAATAATGATTGAATTATTGATTCTTTGTATGTAAATATTTGTATATTAAAACTTTTGAATTCGTTTAAAATTATTTTTAATAAATTAGATGTTAAGATTTATTTGGCATTTTATTTTCTTTACCTGACCTGGAGATAATTAAAGAGCAGGAGAATCGTTTGGAGAATCTACTTATATTTTCTGCCCCTGAGAGAATTATTTATTTTAAACTGAGCTGGTTGTATGTAAAGGTTTTGCTTAACCTACTTTTCAGCAGAAAATTCATTGTATCTCAGTCTAGCATAAGGCCTAGCACTGGGATGCGTGCTTGACTCTCAATTACACATTGATTAAATAAATTAAATTTATTTCATTTATATATAAATTTGCAAGAGTCACAGCAATATGTATGTGTTTGAGATACACACATACATTAACTGCCATTGCCGACAATGGCTTTAAGACTTAAAACGTTGCTTATGTCATTTTTGCGTGTTAAATGCAGTGAGAGTATCACGGCGACATCTAACACCCAAATGGCACTTATTGTATGTGTGTATTTCAAACACATGCATATATGCATATACGTTTTACGTATAAATGTATATACCGCAGTCGTCAAATTTCAATTTCGGTTTACACTTCTATCCCATGCAGAAGATGACCCTATAATATGCAGCGGTGCCTGCTTGCTAACAGTGGTGGAAGAGCAACGCAGTGTCAGGAAACCCTCACGCCTTACATTTCATAGGAAACGTTTGTCGAGTGCATAGTCTTGGCAGCCTCGCTTATGTTTATCTTTAGTTTATTTCGACGCGCTCTTTTCCTCTTTCTACTTTCGTATCAGAAATTAAAATATGTCGACTACTGTATATAAGTCACAGTATTTATCTAAATTTTATAACTATCAAGATCGATTTTTTTTAAATATCCTAAAGTGTGTTTTTTGCAATTTTTACAGTCGTCTGGACCGTGAAGTACTCCTTGCTAGTCGAGCGATGCATGTGCGAAATGTCACTTTATAGGCGGTGAGTACAAAAAAACATAATTGCACAAATAGTCTGCATTTGTATTTTACAAAAATCAAGGATTTATATGAACCCAAACTAATATTCATGAAAGGTTTTATAAGTGGTGAGATAAATATCTTAATTTCTTGTTGGGAAATTATAGTTTTATAATCTAAACTACTTAAGACAAACATTTTCAATGTTTTTATTCAAGCAAAATAATATATGGTTTTTTGTTTTCTTTTTTTTTGCTAAATGCATCACTTTATGTTAAGATAATTTATATTAATTGATTGAAATGTCACAAAAATGACATCCACCAATTGGTTGTTTCAAGAAATTAATTCTTCTCAGTGTAGGTATCTTCGCGCACACTGCGAATGTTTGTATTGTTAAATTGTCTCCATATTATTTTGACATCTCTTTTACATCGAGCATTCTCGTTCGTGCGTCAACAATTACATAAAATATCATTTATTTGAACGTGAATCCAAAATAGTATAAATTTGTTTAATTAGAATTTCGTTCCAATGAGTACCAATTACGTATTTAATTTTTGCTAACTGGTGTAAAATTTCAATTATTTTACACTTTAACAAGCACGGTTTCAAAAGTCAGTTCATTAAAAATATATTGTAACAAAGGGATGCTGTGTATTTTCAGGTGATTCGTTATTTTTCGCAATTGGCAGATCTAATTAAATATACCTGTTATTAATTGACAGAATGTAATGAGAATAATTAAAAGGTAGAAGTAATAGAGTGGAAAAGCGTGTGTTAATTGTTTGCCAGTATATATTATTGACGCTTTGAAACTCCTGGAGGCAAAAATGATTGTATATTTACATATTCTTTACGTCTTTGTAATTAGCGTTTGTCTGAGTGCTTAATTGTTACTTTCCGCAATAAAGATTGATATTAAATATTATTTAATGATAACAGTGCATTAAGTACATAGATATAAGAAATTCATATTCTAATTATCTAAAAACAGGATTATTATTTCACTTCTCTTAAATATGTAATTATTTTTTTCTACTCCCATACTTTAATTGTATTATTAGATATGCTAAACCTGTACTTTAATGATGTCCATTACGATACAGATTTTCATTATGATACAAGTTTATATCCAATAGGAATGCGACATTCCAATATTCATACAATATTCAATATGGCGACTGCATATCTGACAGATATAAAAATGAATTAAATGTGACAGTTCTCTGCAATTTACAAGTAAGTAGTTAACATTTGTGCTTTTTTGAAAATATCAACGGTAAAAATGAGAGATAATGACAGTGAAATATAATAATTGACTCCACCAGAAATTATGGAACAAGCCTTAGTAGCCACGAACAATTTATTACCAGCCAAATTCGCAAAAACGTACGGAAAATTTTACGCTCAATCTATAAAAATATGTTTTATTATGGGGTCGTAGAAAAAATAGTGTATGCAACTCGCATTTAATGGCTATTAAGACACTCGTATTCATTACAATACTCGGCTTCGCCTCGTATTGTAATTCTCTTACTCGTGTCTTAATAGCTATCATTAAATGCTCATTGCATAATATTCTATTAGCTTGCAACGGTGTAGTTTTGTAAAAAAAAATCTTCTTCATCTACTTGTTTGCTTAAATTTCGCCCGCGTGGGTGGGGTATGTGATAGGCCTAAATTTTTTAGTTAGCATTGCTAATACATCAATTTTTTTGGCCTTGTTTGCTATTTTCTCTAATATCTGTTATTTCTGCCATCACTGCTTTGGTTGAGTTTCACCTTGGCCGACATTTTCTTTGTTTTCCTCAATTTTTGTAATTGCTATTTATTTTACTGTTCTCAGTCATTTTAATTATTTCAATCTTATTGGTTCTTCTATTCTTTGTACTATATACTTCTTTATACAATATGTACAGTACATTTCATGTGTACTTTTTCTCCCACTCTTCATTATTCGATTCAGCGCCATAAATTTGGGTACTGTTTTTTTCTTCTATTTGTGTTTTTGTCTTTGGCCGTATTTAGCAACGTATAATTAAAATGTGTTTTCTGCGCAATGAAAAATCACCAGAATAATAACTCAAAAAATTGGATAAATTAGATGTACTAAACTATCAACCCTTCAGCATTATTAGTAACTACACAAAGATATTGGAAAGTACTTTAAACAAAAACCTTCGTATGTCATGTATCATGGCACGCATTGCAACAGTAAAAATTGAAATTTGTACGGTTAATAATAATGATTAGTGGGGTCATTAAAGCAAAATATAAACTTGTACCTACCTGCTGATAATTACTAAAAGCATATGCGACAATGTTTGATTATGGTAATCACCAACTATTAATAAAATGGAATATTTTTAAAAGTGAATTATCATTGTTTTCGTTACTGCCTCTTTAAAATCTTGTATTATATTATATAATTATTTGCAATAACTAAATTTTTTCAAAATCGACTTTTTACCGGCCCTCTATACATAATATATGCATGAATTTAGAGAAGTACAGATGTAATTAATGTGATGCGAAATTAGATTATACCCCAATCTCATTTATTTATCGGTACTTTATTTTTAATTATTGCTTGAAGAAAGTTCGTTGTTTCAAGATGTATTTTGGTTAAACCAAGAAAAACCTCCTATGTTCTCCAAAAAAAAAAAAAATTTTGTGGAATTATTATAATTACGAAAATTATGTATAGGAAATTTTTACACATCCACAGGTTGAATCTACCTGATAACGTATAAGTGACTTGTCTAATTACGTTTTCTCCTCTTTTACTCTCGCCTACCTATTACCTGCTTGCTGTCTGTCTGCGTTCTTCTCTGTTTTCAGAGAAGAGATTGCGTCTAATTGAATAAAGGTATCAACACGATATTCTAATCTTAAGTTATTAGGAAAAACTGGCTAGTTTTTGCGTAAAATAGGTAAAACTTAACTTCCGACCAAAAATAATATTTTTCGGAAAAGTGCTCATCTGTTACGTTCAAGAAAATTATAAAAAGAGAAAAGATTTTATTTGAAAGCATACCTTTTCTTCCTTTTTATTCATTTTGGAATTATTCGACTTTGAAATTTTGCAGATGTTCACGTTTAGAAGTCCTCTAACACTTAAAAAGTGGTTTTTGAAACATCTCTTTCTCTCTCTCTCCCTCTCTCTCTCCCTCTCTCTCTCTCCCTCTCTTTCTTTTTCACTCCGATCACAATAACAATCAAAAAAGTGGTCAACACCATACGTCTACCATACTAAAGTTGTTTGAAATTCCCACCGAAAGTAGCTTCCTAGTCTTATCGAAAAACAGTTTTTTGTTAATTTCTTGAAAATTAACACTTTTTTAGTAATTAATTACTTAATTACTAAAAAAGTGTTTAAAGCTTGATTTTGATTAATGTTTGTGTAAAAAAAAAATCAAAAATCAATCCGGAAAGAGCACTTATACACTTATTTAATTGCATCTTTTTTTACAGATAACTCACAAATTATGCATTATTTATGGGTTTATTAAAAGTATAGAGTACTATCTGGCAAGACAGGCGTTGTTCTGCCCTTTCCGGTAAATGGCGCAATGAGTTTGATTTGATTAAAGTCCCTGTATGAGAAAGAAGCATGTTGTGTACATACAGCGCCACCTATAGGATTGTACCATAGCTATGAACCATCGTCTCGACAAAACAAACATATTACGTGAATATAACCTCAATCGGTCAAGTAGTTCAGAAGCTACACGATCACTAACAGACGCATCAATGATTATATACATCGGGTTGTCATATTGACTGTCAATCAATATCATATCTTCGAGGAACGAAATGAGTCGTTTTAAGATTGAACGACGTTAAGAAATACTGCCAACTAGTTTATAAAGCGAGTGCTGTGTTGCTCAAATAACACATTTATTGAAAAAACGTTTTGGCCGGAATAAAGGACTCATCACGCCCGATGTACGCAAGACCGGCTTGCTAATGGATAACACTCACGGACCCTGTTGTGGCCGAGAGTATGCAACTCAATCCAGGAACATCGACTCGCACATGAGAACTGTGCACAGAGCGCTCGGATTATTCGCTTACAATGTCCAATTGACTCAAAATCTGAAGGCAAATAATCACTCGCTTCGTTATCGCTTCTCAGTTTGGGCCTTTCAGCTGGAATTGGGCTTCAAAGTTAGCCGAAAAGTCATCTATTTCGACATGCGATGTCGCACTTGGGTAACAGATGCCGCTAAGAATCTCTCATGGCGTTTGGTACGTAAGTTGACAATATTAGGTTTTCTAAGCTTTCGAGGGATTATGCTCAAACACGTTCGTGCATTGATGAGACCAATGTAAAGTCGAAACAGCTGTCTGCACGTTGTTTGTTCGCAATGCCGGCTTAGGCTAGATGTGCATTCAGACATTTATTCATACACGAAAAAATTTTTTCGTAAATGTATACTTGCGTGATTTTGATTTATTTTATATCGTTTTTAAAAAAAACTTGTATACGGACCACCCAATATATAAGATTTAGAGCTGCATTTGGAATAATTTCTCTGTTTAATTAGGTGTAAATATTTTACTAAAGACTGAGCGGAAAAGTAAAGCTAAACCATGCGGAAATAAAGATATTGACTATCATTATCATAAAGAGGTGATAAATTTCATCTATGAATAGTGAATACTTTATGTCTTGCATTATATTTTTACCTACAAATTTGTACAACTTGATACCTATATTGTCTTCGGGCAGAATTTAAGTACCAATACTAAAACTTGCGAAAAACGCAGAAAAGCAATCGGAAACAGTGGAAAGTCTTAATCTATAACTTCTGTCAGAACTTGTAACAAATTTCAACTTATAATATACTTGAATGGAAGTTTGAAGCTTGCTGTCGCCTTTCTGTACATTAAAGATTCTTCGCGTAGGATTTTGTTAGAAAAAGATTTATCCTTGGAGAAACATCGTACCGCATGACAATCATCTTCGGACAAAATAAATTACGGGAATGTAAAATTTCAGTAGATACAGTTTTTCAGATTTTCTTTTTCCAAAATAAATGTACGTGAATCTTTGTTAAATCATAATTTCCTTATTAGCATTGTTGACTTTCAATGTTTCATATTTTTATACTCACAATTATTTATTTATTTATTCGTTTATTTATTTTCCAACTGGTTCAACACCCAAGTGCAGGAAGTAGTGCTTAAGAAAATACAAATACAATAAGCAGTGAATATAAATTAAAATTAAAACTGGACGAAACGTCGGTAGTAAAATAATAGACAACTACACGGTTTCATCTCAGAAGCCAAGAAGTATTTGTTTTGATTTTTAATACATTTTAATAAGATAAAGTGTAAGTAATAACATAATACATAAATTAAAATAAAAGTAATTTCATTACTTCAATACTTTTTGTCAAATTAACACTTTTCTCTTATATGAAATACAACTTGTTTATGAAAATTTAAACTTATGCCACAAGGGTATACGCCTGTCAAAATACTACTCTAAACCCTAAGTCATTTCATCTTACCGAAATTATTAAGATTGAATTCAACGACTTCTCGAAAGCTTTACTTATGCATGAACCTTTCCGTGGAACTATTCTCAGACTTAATTCAAATCTTAATTTGTCTTGATTATAAATGGAAATGCAATTATAGGCTCGTGTAAATAACGTTACCTCTCGCTGCACACAAGATAGATCCGGAATAAATCATGAAGCTCGAAATTAAGTTCAACAAGTTGATGGTTTTTTGTAGATATTTCGGGAGCGAATCCATTGGCGACAGCAGGTAACAAACTATAAAATGCATTCTCTATACAGGTGAAATTAGATGGCAGTACAAAGATTACGAATATTGTGATCAAAATGATATTTAACATTTGATTTAGGATTTTCAGTTCACAATTAAATTATTAGTACTAAATAAATAATTAACCAATTGATTTTTGAAATTACAGAATGGAAAAATTTCTTTCGGTTTATGTCGATAATAAAAGGGAATTTGTTTTGATAGTGCATTAATTTCACTTCGGTCATTAACACAAACTAATTATTTTTTTCTTAATTTGGATGAATTCCAATATTGATCGCGATTTATTGTCATCTCAGTATTTAGAATTTTAGTATGATTAAAATTAAAGCAATGTTTTAAATTTTGACAAGATTATTAGTTAAAGGCCAACAATAGAAAGATATAGATATATCAACATCCTTTTTTAAATATATATATATATTTAAATTAATCAGAAATTTTGACGTAGTTACATACAATATTAAATGCAATCCCTCTAAAATTTTGATTTATCAAAAACGACATCCAATAATGAAATTTACATCCATTAGAAGGCAAGAATGCTGATCTGTGTGTTTAATGACTCACATAGGAAGATGTGAGCGATAAATGTGTAATTAAAAGCGAAAATAAACAATTAACATAGAACAACCGCTACTATCTATGTAGTTTTATTAGAAGATAGATTCATTTTAGACAACATTCAACAGAATAAATGTAAACATTAAGACAAAGTAGATCTGTTGTATATCATTAATTAATCCGAAGGTCTAAATTTACCTTAGACAACCATCTAATTTCTTCACACAAATAATACTATGTGACAAATATATATGCAAATCAAACACGAAGTATTAAATGTGTGTTAGTAGCCTTATGTTTCTACATTATTTGATTTTTACTAAGTCCTTTACTAACCACTGTTGTTTTATAACATGAACATCTATGGTTTTGACATTTTTAAGGTAAAACTTCGCTTGTTTTAACTTTTTTTTATACGTGGTATAGGGAAGTATTTTGATGTTTACGTTTTGAAGTTACCTAACACCGAAAAAGTAAAAATGTCTCTCTCTCTCTCTGTGTGTGTCAGTGTATGTGCGTGTGAGCGCGAAAGCGGTCAAACGGTGAAAGCTGTGAATGCCAAATTTTATATTTACAAGTATAATATTCTTCTTGAGATATGTTTAGATTGTCAGTAAAATCGGTAGACCAGAAGTAGTAATTTACTTCATTTAAAAAATTGAATTTTTCTAATATTTCGTCAACTACTAGGTTTAAATAAATTAATAACAAATTTAAATGCACTCAAAAGTGAATTTTGGAAAAATTTACTGAAAAATCTTTTTGAAATTCCTACAGTACGTGAGTCTTTTACTCTTACCGGAAATCAGTTTTTTGCAAATATCTCGCAAGTTTTGCAGTACTAGGTAGATTGAGTATAAAGGTATCTGAAACTTGATGTTCAATATTTTTTGTATTAGGTATACATTCCATAAGATTTATTAAGAGAATAGAAGAATAGGATTTTGAATAATTTTTGTATAAAGAAAATCTCAAAATGTGAACGTGGCATTTACATTTACTCACAGGTTTTATTTAAGAATATAAAAGTGTTTAAAATTTAATTTAGTACAACTTTTGTATTGAAACGCACATACTTATAAGAAAGTCGTGCGGTGGCCACATCTCATTTGCTCAATCTATATATATTATTTGAATTAATACGCGTTTTCTTAGTTGTGCCACGCTGAAGAAACCAAATAAGATAGAAACATATACCTCTGTGGCTACTAGCATATATTTAACACTTCATACTTAATTAATACATTTCTATATCCATATATTTTTAGCATATAGTTTTATTTTTGTGATGAAATTAGATGTTCATCTAGGGTAAACCTAGACTTTTTGATTAACCCACATGAATAGTATACGACAGCTCTACGCATAATTTTTACATTTATTCTTTTAATTATACAATTCGCGTCGATATTATTTGTGTAATGGAATGAAATACATGTCTATGATAGATCAAGACCTTTTAATAAAACTGCATAAATAGAAACGTATGTTTTATGCTTAATTGTCCACATTTTTCACTCATACACATTTTTCATTTGCATTTTATTTATGTTAATCAATGAATGTTTTTGGATGACAACTTGCTTATGCATGTTTGCTTTATATGTCTTTCCTTTTGATTCTTGGATATTGTATTATCTTTTAGCTCTATGATTCGTTTTTACACGTTATAATTATACCAGCCATAATAAATATAAAATTGACCGTACTGTATATTTATCATTATCTCGTGTTTCATTATTGTGCGTAAATATGGCATGAAATTCGATGTTCATCTATGGTAAATCTAGACTTTCTGATTAACCCACATTAATAGTATACGATAGCTCTACGCATAATTTTTACATTTATTCTTTTAATTATACAATTCGCGTCGATATTATTTGTGTAATGGAATGAAATACATGTCTATGATAGATCAAGACCTTTTAATAAAACTGCATAATTAGAAACGTATGTTTTATGCTTAATTGTCCACATTTTTCACTCATACACATTTTTCATTTGCATTTTATTTATGTTAATCAATGAATGTTTTCGGATGACAACTTGCTTATGCATGTTTGCTTTATATGTCTTTCCTTTTGATTCTTGGATATTGTATTATCTTTTAGCTCTAGGATTCGTTTTTACACGTTATAATTATACCAGCCATAATAAATATAAAATTGACCGTACTGTATATTTATCATTATCTCGTGTGTCATTATTGTGCGTAAATATGGCATGAAATTAGATGTTCATCTATGGTAAATCTAGACTTTCTGATTAACCCACATTAATAGTATACGATAGCTCTACGCATAATTTTTACATTTATTCTTTTAATTATACAATTCGCGTCGATATTATTTGTGTAATGGAATGAAATGCATGTCTATGATAGATCAAGACCTTTTAATAAAACTGCATAAATAGAAACGTATGTTTTATGCTTAATTGTCCACATTTTTCACTCATACACATTTTTCGTTGGCATTTTATTTATGTTAATCAATGAATGTTTTTGGATGACAGCTTGCTTATGCATGTTGGCTTTATATGTCTTTACTTTTGGTTCTTGGATATTGTATTATCTTTTAGCTATAAGATTCGCTTTGCACGTTATATTTATACCAGACATAATAAATAAAAAATTGACCGTACTGTATATTTATCGGAATCTCGTGTTCCATTATTGTGCGTAAATATGGCATTAACGCCGAGGCCAGAAAACGCCACTTGACGAACAGTAACGTTAAACGAAAATGAAAAAAATAAAAAAAGAGGGAACCTCATAACGTAATCGTTCGGCGTATTTTTCTATTTCCAACGTTCCTCCAGACCGACAAAAAGTCGAAACGAAGAATGACACAATATTTCATATTACGGTCTGCGACACACAATGCGGACGGTGGTACGTCGTTCCGTAGCAATTTCAGTAGCGATTAAAAAAAAAAGACGAAACGAAAGGCACATTTATGATTGTGAGCGTCTGGTCACCATCAAAACTTGTGTTTAAGTTCATGCCCGTTGGACAAAGAAAACGATTTCGGAGCAATTTCATGCCAATGCCGCTCCAGTTTTTACATCGTCGGTATTTTTCTGACGTATCATTACCTTGTCAGCCGCGCGGCATTCAGCTCCGTTGCGTACACCAGCTGTTCATCCTCAAAGTGGCGAAACGATGTTGTGTCTTGTCTTAAGTTTTCGTCGGCGTCCTGAGTGTTCAGACAACACGTCGATAACAACGCACCGACTGTGCTTGGTAGAACGCCCCCTGGTGTGACTGAAAGATGATCGGGGAAAGGCTTTAGACCGTTGGAATTTGTTAATGAAGCGAACCGGTTCACTTTAACGCGTCTAGCTTTAAGGCTAAATTAGTAAATAGATGAACTACATATTACGTAACGGAGCATCCTTGTCATAATTTTATCTCACAATTACAACAATGGTGTCGGTGTAGATCAATTAAGCAGTATGTGTAAATATTTATTTCGTTACTTACGACGCTGCTTTCTTTTTTAATTACTTCAAAGATATCACGTTTAGTGCTATTATAATTTGAGAGAAGTTCTTTCAAATTTTTGGTTAATTTTTCATAGTACATCTAGGCTAATATACAGATAATTTTATGATAAGTTATGAAATTGATCTCCGACAATAATAATAATAATAATAATAATAATAATAATAATAATAATAATAATAATAATAATAATATAATATAACTTTATTGTCGTAAGTCAAAGATATTGACATTGTCAATAAATACATATATATTGGTTATCCTGTCCTTTGTAAAACAAGTAAATAACAAAATTTCATATATGTATATATACATCGGGTACAATACACACTTTATACATCTACCCAGCAATTACTTTATATGCTCCTCAAACGAGTAGTAAGCTGTCTCCAGCAAAAAGCCCCTTAACTGACCCCTAAATCGATGACCGTTCGCAGACAAGCCATTCTTCAAATCAGTCGGCAAAGGATTATATGCTTTAATTGCTCGATACTGGGGACTCTTTTCAAAATGTGTGGAAGTATGAAGCGGTACCGAATAGTCGTCGCAGCGCCGAGTACACATTGAGTTGTAAATGTCCCTGTTTCGAACAAACATCGATCTGTTATCCACAAGGAATACAATGAGTTCATATATATATATATAAAGAAGATAAAGTTAAGATTTTAAAATCTTGAAAAAGAGGTCTACAATGTGTGCCGTAAGGATCCAACACATTGCTCGAATAGCGCGCTTTTGTAATATAAAGACACCACTAAGATGTGTCGATGCATCCCAAAAGAATAATGCATATCTGAGACGAGACTCAATATTCGCAATGCTCTAGTCCTTGTACTACGGGAAGTTAAACGAATGTATCGGGAGCGGGGGGGGGGTGGAACAACTTGAGAGAAAGATGATAATATTAGAGGAAAATGACAAACAAAACCAAGAATGCCTACTGTAAAAACAAATAAGGGGATATTATTATGGATGTGGTGGCAGAATTTGGAATGTTGAGCAGATTACTTCAAAAAGCTATTGAACAGGCTAAAAGTATCAGATGCACTGTAACAGAAAGCTTAGACAATGAAATAGGGCAACAACATATACAGTGAGCTCAAAAAGGTTGGAATAAATTCATTTAAAATTCAACCTTTAATTTTTTTAAAAAAACACTGGGACCCGTGAATTTTTATTTTTAGATGGGCATCTTTTAAACTAATTTTTGTTTATACAGGGTGACTCAAAAAAAAGATTTCATTTGACACTTAAATTTTTTTTAAATGAAACACCAATTTTTTTTTTTATTTTCGGATTCTACGTAAAATTTTGATCACATTTCATGTATTATAACCTAAGTCTAAGTTAAGTTCTTTTCTAAAATAATCAATGTAATTTAAAAAAAAATTATTTAATTCTAAATAATAAATGTATCAATGATTCGTAATTAAATTGTGAAATATTAATTTAATAAATGTTGAAATTGGCCACCACCAACATCCTGGCAATATCCGAGGCGATCTTCGAATTCTTGCAAAACATTGTGCACTATTTGAGGTTCTCTCAGTCTCATTTCTTGTCTTATTCGGGTTTTAAGTTCGTCAATATTGTTCAGTCTGTTGATATACACTTTAGATTTTAGGTAGCCCCACAGATAATAGTCTAACGGGGTCAAATCAGGGGATCTGGCCGGCCATTCTATTAGGCCCCGTCGACCAATCCACCTTCCAGGAAAAACACTATCTAAATATTCACGCACCGGGCGAGTAAAATGGGCTGGTGCTCCATCCTGTTGATACCATAAGCTATCATTGGGAATGTCAGGATCTTCTGGATTTGGATACACTACAGCAAGCGCAGGTATCAAATCGAATTCTAGAAATTCTAGATATCTTTCTCCAGTCAAAGTGCCGTCAAAGAAGAAGGGACCCAAAATTCTGTTTCCAATAATCCCAGCCCAAACATTTACTTTCTGAGGGTATTGTGTGTCACACTGCATAATCCAATGCGGGTTTTCTGTAGCCCAATAACGGAAATTTTGCCTATTCACGGTTCCGTTTAGGCAAAACGTTGCTTCATCCGAGAACACAATTCTTCGTGAAAATTGAGGATCATCAATATATCTCTCCATCATTATTTCACAAAATTGCATTCTTCTATCTGGATCGTCCTCATTTAGTTCATGAACTAACTGAACTTTATAAGGATGCCATTTATTTTTATGTAAATAGTTTAATACAGATCCTTGACTAATTTTGTTCTCGTCAGCAATAGCGCGACTAACTTTATGGTTGTTCTCTTCAACGGATAATAGCACATTCAACTGCACATCTTCTGAGATAGTGGGCCGGCCTTTTACATAATTATCTCTCACATGCCCCAAATCCCTGTATATTTTTTTCAATTTTACTAATAGTTGATTGAGATATAGGCGCTCTGTTTGGGTATTTATTGTTGAACAGTTCAGAAACTTCCAGTTGGGTACGCATCCTATCTCCATAGCCAATCATCATTAGTATTTCTATGCGCTCCCTTTCATTTACTCGTGCCATTTTACAGTTAAAAAAAACTACTTTTATTAGAACTTTTATACAAATGTTTAAATACTTTTGACAGGGAATGAACTTCAACGTCAATGTTAAATAACCTAGGTAACAGATAAAAATGGTATTAATGTTTAAATGTTTACAGTTTCAGTAAATTTGATTATGTTTAACTCCTAATATGTACAATTTAAATGAAAAGAAATAAGCTAACTTAACTTAGACTTAGGTTATAATACATGAAATGTAATTGAAATTTTACGTATACTTCGAAAATAAAATAAAAAATGGGTGTTTCAATTAAAAAAAATTGAAGTGTCACATGAAATCTTTTTTATGAGTCACCCTGTATAAACAAAAATTAGTTTAAAAAATGCCCATCTAAAAATAAAAATTGACGGGTCCCAGTGTTTTTTAAAAAAATTAAAGGTTGAATTTTAAATGAATTTATTCCAATCTTTTTGAGCTCACTGTATAGAGACAGGAGGCATTTAAACCACCAGATATAGGCGAAATTAAAGGAATTATTCACCAAATAAAGAATAACCGAAGCGCTGGCAAAAATCAAATTGCTTTAGAACTTATAAAACATGGTGGTCAGAAATTACTAGAGGATATAACGAATATAATACAGGAATGTTGGATACATGGGAAAATCCCAGAGGACGAGAAAGAGTGTTAATATGCCCAATTTATACAATTGGGTGACAAGTCGTCATGTGAAGTAGCATTGTTGGATGTGGTGTACAAAATATTGATAACAGCTATTAGGACAAGGTTAAAAAAAAGCTGATATAATGCTGGGAGAGTATCAATGTGGGTTTAGGAGTCAGAGATCAATGGTGGATCAGATAGCTATACTAAAACAATTTCAACCATATACATATGCTTTGTATAGACTTTCAGCAGGCATATGAGTCAGTAGATAGAGGAAAACTATTAGAAGGTATGAGAGAAATAGGAGTGCGGAGAAGAACTGGCGGAAATGACTCTAAAAAATTCGAGCGGGTTAGTTCGGATGAATGGGAGATAGTCGAGAGTTTTGAACGTTAATAACTATCACAAATATACATATATACATTTGTACGTAAACGTATATGAATATATGTACGTGTTGAGATACACAGCATACACTTAGGTGTCATTACCAACAGCGAACGCATAGACACCGGTGTTTCGGCCTTCGAGGCCTCTTCAGTGTACGTGGTGCTGCTGGCAATGATCCACACCTAAGACCGTATCTTATGACCGTTGAATCGCAGATATATGTATATTTGTGATAGTTATTATCCGTTAATGTACGTTACACATTCAAGTATTTCATATCCTATTTATTTGAACGTTAATGCCGGTTTGAGACAACGGATCTCTGTCAACAACATTGTTGAGTCTTCCTGTTTTGAAAGACTTGTATCGTTTTTCTTTCACATGGATCTTCCTGTTTTAGAATTAGTAAAGAATAACACCTCACTGAATTTACTTTATACGCGGTTATTCACAAATGAAATAACGCTACACTGTTATATACAACTTTATTTACAATTAAATAAAATAACAATGCGAATAAATGTAGGCTTCTTGCATTGGGCAAGTTGAACAATACATGATAGCTAACTGCTAACAAATTGAGTTTCGTTGATAAACTGATTTCAATTTTCTGCTGCAAACAAATGCATTATTTAGAGTGCGGTGGTGAGTTTACAAAACCGTACCTCCTCTATTGTTGTCTGGAAAAACCGAATATTAATGAGTTGTAAATTTCATTAAAGGTTCTCGGAAGGAGCAAATAGCAATACAATTATCAAATATAAGTATATGAGCCCTGCTGTGCGTTTACGGGTTTCTTCAATTACAGAATATCTTTAATTCTGAAATCCGGCAAATGTTTATGAATTTTTAAGTACTACAACGGGGAGTGTTAATAATTGAAGAATAAATAATAATGAAGTAATAAAATGACTGTAAGCACTTATACAGAGAAAAGATAAAGTAAATTGAGATTAAAACTAAACATATATACGTTTTACATAGAACAGAGAATATTACTTTATAAAAAAGGAATAAAAGAAAAATAATAATAATAAACGTCCTTAACAAACATTATTCAATGTAATATTAGAAGCCATATTGAGACGAAGCAATATTTACAGAACGGGGCTGATATATGGCAAGAAACATCAGTATGTAGCCTTTGCCGACGACGTTACGATAATAACAAGAAATTCGGAAGAACTAAGGAGAGTAACAAGGAAATTTATAAGAGAAGCAGCGAAATTGGGACCCGGGGTAAATAAAAGCTATACAAAGTATATGGAAACAAGATACGGCAAGGAAAAAAAACAGGACGAAAAACTAAAAATGAAAATAAATTATGAAACATACCGCATCCAGAAGGTGAGTGGTATCAATTGCTTTGGTGTCCAAGTAACAGATCGATACGAAATGGAAGAAGAAATCGCAAGACTGGTTAAAGGAAACAAGTGTGCTAAGAAATAGGGAATTATCTAAACGAGCCAAAATAAGGATTTATAAGAGAATACTGAGACCTACGTAGACCTTAAGCAAAACGTGTGGAAATATGGTAGAAGTGTGGAAAAGGAAAATATTGAGAAAAATAATGGGTAGGGTTAAGACACAAGACTAATGGAGGAGAAAAACAAATGAAGAAGTACGATATGCGACTTTTGGAAAGCCAACAATATTATAGGGGGTCAGAGCACAGAAATTGAGATGGTTAGGGCATGTGGAAGAATGTCAGAAGGAAGAGTGACGTTACAAGCGATGTGGAGAGGAAGAAATTCAGGGGCAAAAAGAGGAGCAGGCTAAAGAGGAAATTGTTAGAAGAAGTGGAGAGCGACTTGAGGAGATTGGAACTAATATCATGGAGAAGAAAAGTAAAAGACAGAACGGTTTGGAAATAGCTTGTTAACCGAACTAAGGACCTTGAAGATCTATAGAGCTTTATATATGTGACATCAGTAAATTATTAAGAAAAAAAGTACAAAATCGCTTTCTTTATTACTTTTTATGCAGGAGAGAAGCATAGAGGTACGATCAATACTTGTTAATTGAACTCAATTTGAGTTCTATTGTAATTTTTAATGTACTTATCATCTGAATCTTAAAATACTAGTTACATACTAAATTCAAAGAGTTATTTTAAAGTTAATAAACTTTAATAATTACATGTATTGACCACTAACCAGAAAATGTAATGGCAAGTCTAACTTTAAAGAAAAGTGTAAAAACATTAATGTTAAGAACCCTGTATATTCCTTAATATACTAATAAAGAAACGAGCATAATTCTTTTGTGCGCTTTTAGCACAACCCTTGTGATAAATAAAGTAAGTAACTTGGTCGTTGATACAAAATACATTGACTTTTAATTGTCTTAAATGAAATTAATCCTTGACAGACTTTTTCGGCAGTTGCAGATTTAGTCAAACGACATGGCTACTACATTGTCACGTTTATTGCACTACTTTGTGGATTCCTGCTACGCAGTGTAAAATTTATTACTACGCCTCTTATTCACTAGTATTTCAGCAGTACCAACCCACTTACCATGAAGTTATTTTTTAATTTAAGTTAATTAATAATATTATGGTTATTTTGCTCAGGTTACTATTAAATTTGATTTTTTTAAACTAACTTAATTAAAAATTATATTAAATTGTTTTATAATTATTTTAATCAATTTAGTATATTTCTAGTTCTCTTTCTCATATTTCATTGAAATTCTTGGTAAATATCATTACGCTGAATTGGGGTTTACCACAATAAATATTAAAAATAGATATTTTTTACTTATTCCATAACGTTTATTATCTAATCGTCTGTTTCTTTCTTTGTGTGTAAGATATTGTCATCCGGGATATCCGAAAAGGCGAGGATATCAATGAAGGTGCTGGACCGTGTCAGCCTCGAAGTGATAATTTCAATCTTCTTCCTTTCCGTTCCGTCGGCTTTTATTAAATCAGCCGTTCTAGCGGTAATTATGAAAAGAACCCCGACGGCGATGGAAAAATTGAAAAGACAATTTTTTCCATCAATTAAACTCGCGATGCCAATTTTGCTACAAGCAAGCCGGCAATTCCGAAGGAAAGAATGCGCCTCCTCTGTTATCACGTAGTGCAAGCAGAAAATTGCTTCCCATAGTACGAAAAGACAATTCCGCTTTGATCGCGTAATTGACAAAAGTTAAATTGATTTATGTCTCTGTAGTTGCTGTATTTCTAAATAAATTTGAGTGGTAGATTGCGTGTTCGTTTTCGGTACGAGACAATTTTCCTGACTATGACATTTCTTTGTGGCGAAATATTAAGAAAAAAAAAAAAGATTGTCAATGTACTTAGTTGCGGTTTTGATGTTTTAGGTAATTTTCCTGCATAGTTGTTGCTATATTTTTCCGTGAAATGTGTTACCACCATGAACTACGGTTACTACGCGTTAATCTGATTTCTAAATTTGAAGTAAATAAAAATACATAGATGCTAAAGTACATCAAGCGAGTATTACTACCACGAATATACATATACATTTATATGTAAGCTTATATGCATATATGTATGAAGTGGCTTACATAACATACACCTAGGTGTCATTGCAAACAGTCAATACACAGACACGTGTTTCGGGCTTTAAGGCCTCGTCAGTGTACGTGGCACTGCCAGTAATGAACAACGACAAGAATCACAACATATTGCTGTGGTATTTCATAAATTTTAAGATAGAAAATAAGGAAAAAGAATTAAAAATAGTTAAGTTAGATACAAGTTGATATTAAACAATATTTTAAGTACATAAACATAGAAAAATAAGACAAACATAATTTTAAGGACAATTTATTTTGTAAATAAATATATAAATAATTTAGCACACAAAATTTGATTCATATTATGTACATTTAGAAAAAGAACTACATTCAAATAACAAAGAATAAAAACTGATAGATATGCAACACCATAGACATTAATGAGATGTGAGATGCATACCCACATTTAATAATAGCATAGTATAAGAATTAAATATATATTGTACAAAACACAATGTTAAAATACTAACCTTAATTTAAAAATACTAATAAAAGGATATAATGACTTTAAAACAGTATTATTAGCAACTAGTGAAAATGTAGGTCAAGTTCAACAATAGATTCTTTAGCAGCGATAATAGTTCAAAATAGGAATTGATCACCCAGAATATCAATATTATAACCACTAACATTGTCGAGAATAAAACGTTATGTGCCAATATGCACGTTTCACTTATATTTTCTGAATAAAATATTATTAAAGGTGCGTCAAGGTACGATTTGTTTAGTTCTTCATTGCACGAATACATTTCATGGGACCACAAGCTAAAACAAAATACAACATTAGACTAAAGTATAAATAAGAATAAATAAAAAGTACTTACCAAAATCAATAAAAACAATCACATCAATTTGGTATACAAATACACAAGAAGATGTAAACAAGGTTAGAATTTGAACATGTTCAACCAATGGGAACGAAGAAAAGAAATATAGTTATAAAAAATAACACGGAGGGCGTGATAAAGAAAATTCAAAAGGATATGGGAAACAATCAAAACAATAAAGCAAAATGTGCGATTTTCTTTTGTTATTCCCTATAAAAGGGAGGATCTTCGGCAATTTGAGGTAGTTCGTCGGCAGCTCCCCAGTACCAAAGAAAAATAAAAAGTTAGTTCGGCAGCTCCCCAGTACCAAAGAAAAATAAAAAGATCGTTCGTCGGCAGCTCCCCAGTACCAAAGAAAAATAAAAAGTTACATAGTTTTTCGGTGTTTTTTTTAAGTGAAACGAATCTACAAAGGTGATATACCTTTAAAGATTAATAAAGGAGTATGGAACCCAATAAGTTTATGGAAGAATTTTAGGAAATATACAAACAAGCTGCGTAAGTACAAGCATACACAATAAAGCTTTATTTGCAACCTTATAATCAATAAATAAAAAGAATCTTCATGTGTGTTATATAAAATTTTAATGAATAACAATAATTTAAAAATATTATTTAAACATTTGATAAATTCTTCATTGGATGAGTCTCGGCTTGACGTGCGAATCTCAAGTTGAGGCGATTCAAGGAAGGATAAACAATTTCTACTTGAATAAAATAATTTCGAACACTATTTAAAACATTCAATAAGTTCTTCATTGTTTAAATCTCGATTTTGACGTGCAAATCTCAGGTCGAGATGATCCAGTGGGGATACATTAATAAGGTGTAAAGGAAATAAGTTTAGAAAATTTGAATAAGAATTATAAACACACATAAAGAAGAAATTAAGAAAACTATCACAATTTTGCAAAGTGCTTGTATTCCAACGGACAAGATAATATATACCGGGTGTAGAATGGATTTTCGTACATAGGGATTTTACATGCAAAACTAATAATTTGCGAATATTCCCTCCCCTAATTTTTTTATAGGAAAATGTTAAACACAAAAATTATAGAGCTTTAAAAATAGGTCCCATTTTTTTTCTTCTTTGCTTACTATCACCCTCCGGTCATTAAAGGAAAAAGAATTGAAGAAATGATACAAAATAGCAACAGCCGTGACATGTGACAACAAAAGTAACAAAATTCATTCATTTAACACAACAATGTGACAATTTTAGTAGAGGCGTTTAAATCTGTTTTAAGCATAGGTTTTAAGTCGTTTGCAGAAAATAAAAAACGTGCTGAAGAGATTTTGATACGTCCTTCCATTGTATAGCCGATCATGCAATGTGCCCCATAGACAAAAATCATTTGGCGAAAGATTATTTAATTTCTCCACCTCGACCTATCCAGCGATTTGGGAATACATGATTTAAGTACTCTAAAACATCGCGCTGGTAATGCGCCGGACATCCATCATGTTGGTACCAAAATTCGTAATTAATTCCCAATTCATCGATAGCTGGCCCGACTTCTTCTTGCAAAAAATTTAAATACGCAGCACCAGTTAAGCGGTCTGCAATAAAGAACGGTCCAATTATGTGAGCACCTAGTATGCCAGCCCAAACATTGACACTACCCCGGTATTGCGTATGAGTCTGCAACATTAAATGTTCATTTTGTGTGCTCCAGTAGCGATAATTTTGTTGATTTGGTTCACCAGTTAACTGAAATCGACACTCATCGCTGAATAAAATCCTAGATAAAAAGTTTCGGTCATCATTGGCCATCTCCATCATTATTTCACAAAACTGCATTCTTTTTTCTTTATCCTCCTCGAATATTTTTTGGTGCTTTTCGTATTTATAAGACCGAAACTGCGGATCCTGACTCTTTAAAATTTTCTGAGCAGTAGTAAAATGAATCCCCAAATTATTACCTATTTGTCTTAAGGAGACATTTTTGTTCTCTACAACGCTCAAGAGAACGGCATCTACCTTCTCTCTACTTGCACCAGCTGTTACATTCTGGCACTTACATTTCTTATTAACAGTGCCGTTGGTCTCAAAGTGCCTGACAATTCTATTCAGGGTGTTCAAATTTAGAATTGGTCGCTCCGGGTAGAATCCAGCAAAAGTTGCTTGTATGTCCCTAAAAGACAATTCAGAGTAGTACCATTTAATAAAGTTGACTTTCTCTTCTTGGCTATAGCAATTCATTTTAAGAATCAGCAAACTTATTTTGATTGTCAAAACGTGACATTTATTGCTGACAGGATTCATGGCTAGTACTAATCGGTTCATTCCTAATACTTTTTCTTCAAGTCTAGCAGGACCAGAAGGTGTTAGAAAATAAATATCAAAGAATTTAGATAAATTTTTTTAGTCTACAACTTTTGTGTTTAACATTTTCCTATAAAAAAATTAGGGGAGGGAATATTCGCAAATTATTAGTTTTGCATGTAAAATCCCTATGTACGAAAATCTATTCTACACCCGGTATATACTAATGAATATTGAAGTATTATATTAAATGGTTGTCAACAACCTCATGTTCTTGTAAAAAAATTAATATTACAAATAAATATAAATTGGGTTATTATCCATTCTTATTCATTAATACCCATCCCAAATAGGAGAAATCAAATATTAATAAAAGGAGGAAAGTAAACTTCACAAACACAGTTAGAACCCAAAACAGAAAGGAAAAGCTGTGTCATATTTTATCATTTAAAGTAAAGAAATCTATTCTTTAGAACCCTGAGAACATTAAATAAAATTAATTTCATTAATTTCACTATTGGTTGTTAACTATGGGTACATATCACAGCAATATGTCAGTTTGTATCACAAATGCTAGTGAGAATATCACAGCTACATCTGCCGCCCAAGCGTGACAAGTAAGTACCGATTCGCAATCTATACTATATTGTTCGGAAACGACTAAACAATCAATTAAAAAAATATAAGTTTTAAATACTCATTCAAAGAGATAAAGTATACATTATTTCATATAGTGATAGTATAAACTGTTGGATATTTAAAGATATTAATTTTGAAATATGATAGAAGTAAAATGACGGGAGAACCCCTTTTCAACTACTCTATAATTTCTGGGATGTAGTTGTCTCAAGAACTAGTTCTCCCGTAAACTCGAACTCAATTTGTAAGCATTGACTTCAATCGGCATCACACGTGTAGGTTCCTTTATGATCATATAGAGTAGCGCGCAAAGTAACAGACCTTGTGAGCTAAGTAAGTTAGTAAATCTTAAGTTATTGTCGCCAAATAGTTTTTTACATTCCTGGATAGGTTTTTCTTGTAGTTTTGCGATATAAATATATTTTAAAGTTATGGGCTTGAGTTTATTTCGTTTTCTGCCAAGAATCGGCTTACGGATCGTGGGCAAACACCCACAAACGTTATATTGATAGCGGTAAATAAAGTTAGAGATGGTAAATCCATTTGAAGTTGGTATAACAAGAAAGGTATGCTCTCAACTATAGAAAGATCCTAAAGTAATCTCAATCTTAATTTTCTTGTCGGGGTACCAAAAATTGTCAAGTTTTCACTGACGACCAAGAAACTCATTTAGCTCGTATTTAATAGATGGCAGATATATAATAGGTGTAACGACAGTTTTCGGACTATTTTAAATGAAAAATGTTACACCTTTGGAAAACTTTACTGTTTCGAATGTTTCACATAACATTTAACATGGTTTCCACTTTGTAAACTTATAAAACACTTAACGGTCCTAATTGTTCAATGTGACGGAGTTTTGTTTAAACATCTTGCATATATCACGAAGTTTAGTTCGGATCTTGTTCCTTAACTGAACTTCATTCTCGAAAATCTTCTGAGTTAATAAATCCCATAAGGTTTCAATAAGCTTAGCTTGAGGCAAGTTTGACGGGTTATGGGCACGAGGCGTGAAACGGTACATTTTGCGCCCCCAACCATTGTGTTATCTCTCTGTCATAATGACTGGAAACCAAGTCACTCCATTACGTGATGTAATCATGTGGATGGTCTTCATTAATGAAATCACACATTTTCGGCAATCAACGTTGAATGTAAAGATGAATGGTTACTGTTTCTCCTTTCACATGCCCTACCTAAGGTCGCCATACTTTAATCTTCAAGTCTCAGTTTATGTATTCGAAGAAAACGTTTTAAAATCGTTCGACAACACCCATTACTTCGGATTAAAACCCCGTAAAGTCGAAAAATTCGTCTTTAAATGCGCATCGGTTCTATAGAAAGGAAAATTCCACATACGTAGATTACTAACAAGATGGTTGGAATCGATTGCTTCAATACATTTATGAAAACACAACCTACTCTTAGCATCAGAAAACCAGAACCCACAAGTTTGAAATATGGAAAATGAAAGTATGGTCTCATCGTTCCCACCACATTTTTCACATAAGACGCAACCATAGGATCGAACCGTTTATGAGATCTTTGAGCGCTACGTCAAGCGTACGGCTGGTTTCGAACCTATCAATCATGACAAGATGCGACGTTCCAGCAAGGGTTCGGAAGGCACTACCATCAGCGATAAGTTAAAAAAATATAATGGCTGGATTCGCTTGTATGATTGTATGGAAATTTATCCATTTAATTAGAACGTGTTCGCAAAATAAGGTTTTGCTCTACGCTACGCTTTTGACAAGCGAAATCCATTCTTAGTTTCCTCTGTGATGCAAGATAATTTATTCGAAGAAGCAAATGAGGTTATAGAATTGAGCAAGTTACTAATTTCCCAGCCAAACACGTCCAGGAGTTTTCCAACGGCCAGTCACATCCACTCAGGAAAAACGTCAAACAACTTCACCAAGAATTAATGTAGAGTATGCAATTCCTACGCCAGAAAGCGTAAGCACTACAGGGCAACAATTCCAAGACAGAATCATGGTAAGGGATTTATTGGCCAACCATGTAACAAGAGGACTGTAGAACTGCTACACATAAGTAGGGAACGTCTACGAATAACAGCTATTTTTTCAGTGGTCATGCACCTTAGTGTATCTAAAGTGCATCTAAACAAGATAGACCAATGATCATGGAGACCTTAGGTGCACGCCCTGCAAACTGTCAGGCATTTCCTAGTAAAATGTGAGGCAATGGATCACAGGAGACCACGTATTTTAGGCAACTGAATGCAGACCCAGAGATGCTCAAGAGGCTTCCAATAAAGGACCTGTGCACCCTTGTAAAGGGCACGACATTGCTTTAGTGGATAACATAAACTACACGGGTTCAGCACAATAAGCTTTATTGGCTGTGGTGCAAACTGGGGACGTACGTTGGAAAGGCCTAGGGAAAAAAAAACTTGGATAAGCTGTTGCGCATTCTTACCGCAGTAATATGCTGATTTCGTAACACAGTAGATACCATAAAACTATAGTCCCCTTGATAAGTCGATATTTTCCGTCTTGATCCTGGCCTTTGTTTAAATAAACTAGTCTCCTGATAACATTTATACACCTGTTGAATTTTGGAACGACTAACCTAAGTCATGTTGCTATGTATGGTTGGCTGTGGCCATCTTCAGTTAAAGCAACAAATTGAATTGCTTGAGTTTTACTGACTTGCACCTTAAGGGTATTCAAATTACTTAAAATTTGGAACACAGTTTTCTACCAAAAAAAAGGAAAAAAACGCACAACATCACTCTAACTGATTCTAATATTGAACACATGTTCAGAGATCAAATGCAAAACGGACACAATAACAATTACCAAAATGACAGAGAAGATTATTATGAATTGTTTTAAACATTGCTAAGCCTGCTGAGTTCTTATCAAATAAGTTTTAACATTTCTGAAAGAAAATTTAAAAAATATTAAACTGACTTTTTTGGCGCCTGTATATTTTATATTATCCGTTAATTTTACTGAAAAGCAAAGCAGATATATGTTATATTTTCTATATCTAAATTAACTTATTTCCTAGTTATATCTACACTATAACTATCTCTAAATAATTGTGGTTGTAATTACATAATTAATCGATTTTTTACATAACATCATTACGCTAATTAGGTCTTTCTCGCTTCAGATAACCTTATCACCACGTTTATTTAACTTCCGTAATGATTTCGCTCTGTCGAAATTTCTCATGTATCAAAAGATTAGATTTATAAGGAAAATTAATTAGAAACTTGCGTACTACGTTTATTACTGCAACCGTACGAGCAAGTTTTCTTTGAGAGTTTAAATCTGTTCCTATTAACATGGAAACCATTCAAGTTGTTTCTTAATTAACATCTCTTCACAGTAATTTGCACTAAGTACGGAAGAAACATTCATATAGGTCGCGGTTTTCTCAGTGTATTGTCTCCAGAAGTTAATATCAATTCTAATTATTTTGTTACGTTTTGTATTTATTTTGGATTTTCTTGTAGAACGACAAAACTTTACAATTTCCTTTAATTAAATTGTTCTGGTAGGTAAAATCCAAAATTAAATGTTAACTGTATTATTTGCGGTATCACATTAATATTCTGCTAGTAAACTTGTTACATTTCAAATTTTGATTTGATTATTTTTGGGGCGTTATATTTTGATCTTTTATTTTTGGAGGACCGTATATCTTAATTCAAATTTAGAATCTTTATTTTGAATTTAGAATGACGCATTACTAATTTGGTTTATGTTGTGTTGGCTTCCTGGACATATCGCGGCATCTTCCGGTGATACCTTAAACTTGATTTTTACTGCAGTTATCAGCATATGGTAGATTTATGTGTTTTTTTTGTACTTTCTTATTTAGTTGTATTATTGCTCGCTTTCTGTTTTTAAATTTATTTAGCTAACTTTTAAATGTCGTGCTTTCCTTAATCTTCATTTCCTTTGTTCGTTATTTTTCTTATTACAATTATTGGAATTAATATTCGATAATTCTTATTTTGCTTTTCAAGATCAGTTCTATCATCATGTCTTGGGTTGTCCCCTATTGTGACGCAGTAAGTTATAATGATGATGACTTGTTGAAGGAATTCATTCCTAAATTATCCTTTTTTCTTCCTTTTTTGATTTTTTGAAAAAGTATGTAGATGATCTAATTTACTATGAAAACAGAAACGAGCAATAGTTGTTCTTTTCTGTTCTTTTATTTTGGTAAAGAAAAATAAAAGCACAATTATACTAGATTGGTGCAAAAGAGCAACTACCCTTGGACGATACATACACTACATGTCGAATCGTCCTACTAATATGAAATAAATGTTATTTAAGATTGAAAAACGCAGTAAAACTATTTGTCACCCTTCCTTATACAAGAAAAAGATAAAGCTGCTAAAAGACGTTTCGGCAGACAACGGCCACCCCATATCTATCCCATACCACTCACAAACAGAGTACTACAGAAATAGTTCTGGTTGTACTAATACAGTCCTACATTAAAATCAGACATTATCTTTAAGACTTTACTTTACATTTAATAACTCACTCCTAAACTCACATAACTTTTCCATGGAAAAGTTAAAATAGCCAAAAAGATTATAATGGCCATTACTACTCTCTTTATCAAACAAAAGCTCTACTTCATGACAAATTGGAATCCCTTGTTGTATACCAAATCTCTTGCAAAGATTGCAGTCTCGTATATGTATGGCATACTTTACTTACTCTACATTCAAGAATTATTTCATCCAGAAGTGACACTAAAACATCATGAAAAGACAATCCACGGCCTTAGCTATTCATTGCTATTCTACCATTCACAATAGAGCATATAAAACATTTTTTTTGGAAATAGAGCACTATAATAGAAGGCACATGTTTTTAAAAATATTCCATATTTACAATAAACAAATACTATAAATAAAAAGGCGTATATTTCAAATCTTGTAGATTGACCAATGTTGTTTTTGCAATGAAACACTTAACTATGTAAAAGAAATTCAACAGATGCCATATTTTGTTTTTTTTCTATCTGTGTCAACCTGTAAACGGTGGTATCTAAATTGAAACTCATTAGGAAATAATATATTAATCTTTAATTTGTCCTGGCAGATTGTTATTGTTAGAAAAAATGATATCTTTTAGTAAAATTACTTTCCAAGAATGTATGTAAATAATTTCTTGCATTTATACTAAATGATAAAACAATTCGCTTGAAATTATCAGACATATTTCCTTTTCTAAACATAGAAAATGCTTGCGTCCAAAGCCATTCTTAACATTTTTCAGATGCTCATAAAACAGTAAGTTATAAACATGTCTATTGATTCAATACTGGAGTATCTATCCACTACAACATATACGAACATATAACAAATTAAATAAATTCATTAGAAGTACAATAACAAAATTATATTTACAGTGATAGCAAGAACAGTAACAATAGTAAATCGATTACAAATTTCGAAACATATATAAATATTAATAATAATAATAATAATAATAATCATTATTATTATTATTATTGACTCACTATTGAAGTGTCATTTCTTGATCATGCTAAAATTGCGGGACAAAACAGAACAAACAACTCACGCTATTTGATCATGGATGTCGCAAGTAGCAAATATATTCAAGGCAATGTATCTGATATTACTGCGCCATATAACGCCGTCACTTAACTTCAATTTACATTGATAATTTTGATTCTTGTAACCCCAAAATATTGATCCTTATGTGGCGCAATCTAGTAGTACCCAAAAGACATACTTTCTGAATTTTTATTGAAATAAACTTTAAAATAACACAAATTATGGACTAAAGACGACGATTCAATACCACTAAAAATTTCGATCGGCCGGAATAATTTCAAAGCAATAAAATTGAACTAAATTAATATTTCAGGATATATGCCTTCACATAGTAAAATACAATTAGGTACATAAAAACCATAAATTATAGTACAAATACTATAATTATAGTACGGTTGGCAACACTGGTTCCTACATATCTATTTTTGAGAAGATTTTCACTGTATCTATTAATGTATTATTTCAGCTACGATTGTGGGTACAACTTTAACTAAACTACAGAGAATGCCTTCGAAATGAAATGAAATGGACAGGTAGCGGCTGAATCCACATATCTCACTACATTTTATCGTATAATTTAAATTTAATTTAATTAATTCAAAACAATCAATTCGTATATACGTATAAAATATATATGCGTGTATGAACAATTAGTCATAACACTCATTAGCGTTACTGTTTCATTTTCCTATATGTTTCATTTATTTACTACATTTGCTCTTATATGATTTCACAGTATACATCTTTATTGACTTCTTTTAACTACATAGTTGAGTCAGTCTCGCAACCGACATGCGCCACTAAATTAAAACGGCGTCAAATTTGAGATGTTGCAAAATTTGACCTGTCAAGTAATATAACCTACAAAAGCCATTTTAGGACTGTCATAAATAATAATATTTTTGACGTTTGTTATAATTGTCATCTAAACATTTTAAATTTGTCAACGATGTTTGCCTCCTAAACAGTATAGCCAAATGTTATATAAAATATAGGTGCAGAAAAATAATATTTAATAGCTATTTATAATATTTAGTTTGTAATTGGCTTTTATGTAATTGTATTTTTGTATTTTTGTCATTTTGTCAAAAATCGCCCGGCATCTCAACTGCACTTTACCCAAATAACCAAAATAAAAAGAAAATTAACGTTTCGACATTATTTATATTATGTGTTCTTCAGAAACCAATATCTATCGGAAGAAAAATCGGAGTTATTTAAATATACATATCATTTCCTACTTTGAATTTAATTACGTGTTATTTTATTTTCTGCTAATAATGCTTATATTAAATATGGGTGGCGCTTTAAAAACTTTTGACAAACACTGCTTCAGATTATCAGCAGTTTAATAATATTATATTCTTTATATAATATGTCGATAAAATCTGAAACAATGCCGGCCTGTATAAAGTAAAAACTGGGTAAAGTACTTTACTCAAAAGAATGTACACGAGAATAATATGTAAATATTTAATGTTACTTTACTATTTATTTGTATTTTATATGCTAAATGCACAACATATGGTTTTTAAGAGAAAGTAATTTGACTTTAATTTTAGCGTCTACCTTTATTATATTACACGGTCGTTGTGTACATTTTGAAAATTAGCATATTACACATGAAGGTATTTCGGTATGTTTACTTTTAATTACTTGAATATACATTCAGCGGAACATATTAATGTACCTTCTGAAATATACATGCATGTAAAAAATGAAAGAGGTATGTTAGGAACCTGTTAATTCTAAATTTAGCCATCCGGATGATTAACGAAAGTGGTATACGAAACAAAACTGTTATTCTGGAGGGTTACTTCTACATATAGAAAAATATTATTCAATCCATGACGTTACAAATTAATCGATTATTCTTACCGGTATCTAATCTCCTAATAAACTAATAGAAAATGGTGCTAATTGAACTAATGTTTTAATTTACTATGGCATTCTAAACTTTAAATTCATTAGATGCTAATAGAGAAATATATATTTTGATTAAAAACGATGCCTTTACTTGAAATCTTTCATAATGCTAATTAACCACAACTTGATGTAACACTAACTAATTTTAAACAATTCAATTCTGTGTGTAATGCCAACGATCGTATGCTGGATCTTGTTGTGTTTGACATTGGGTGCGTCGTTCTGCGGAATGATTGTGCATTTGTTGCGGCGGATGATCACCATCCGGCCCCTCTATTACAACTCGATGCTGGAAGTAACGGCTGCACTAGTTTTTCTAGAATTGACTCTAAATCTTACAATTTCGGGAAATGTGATTTCAATGAACTTTAATTGTATCTCTTGAATGTGGACTGGAAGATGTTGGTTGGGTGTAATGATGTTAATGGGACTTGTAAAATATTTTATAATGCACTTTATGCGGCACATGACTTATATGTGCCAAGTTGTATTCGCCACTCGAGAAGCTATCCGAAGTAGTATACATCTCATTTAATAGCCAATATTAAGTTGAAATATTACTTTTTCAAGAAATTCAAACGTTACAACTGCCTCTCTTCGTTAGCCAATTTCAAAAATATCCGTTTATTAGTCAAGAGACAATCTCGCGAAGCTTACAATGTTCAGCGTAATGTTTCTCATAACCCAAAGGAATTTTGGTCATTCATGAAAGATAAAAAGAAACACAGCCGTATATATGGTTGCATGTCTTATAACGAGAACAATTGCGATACTTTAGCAGTGTCTTTGGTACCCCCTCTTCTATTGCAGACCTTCCCACTTTGCAGAATTGCAACTGCAATAATCATTTTGATTGCTTCTCGGAAGACACTATTATCAGTGCTATTATTAGTTTGAAAAATGATTTCACCTGTGGACATGACCGTATTCGTGCCTTCTTCATTAAGGACTGCAAATTTGTCTTCGTAAGGCCGCAACTCAGAATATTTCAACTCTCTTTGAGTTCCTCTACTTTCCCTGACGTCTGGAAAATTTCCAGGATTACGCTCGTCTTCAAGACTGGTGATCAGACAGTTACCAAAGACTACAGGCCCATTGCAATCCTTTCAACTTTTTCGAAAACTTTTGAACTCTGTATTAATTCAGGTCTTTATCCATTTGTTAGGCAGAATTTGTCACCGTGTCAGCATGGTTTTCTGGATGCGAGACCCACAGTTACCAATCTCTACCATGTCACGCAATTCATTTCGGACCATGTCACGCAATTCATTTCGGATAGCTTGGATGGCAGGGGGCAGGTTGATGTGGTGTATACTGATTTTGCCAAGGTCTTTGATCGTTTGGATCGGACTATTCTTGGCATGAAACTCAGAGCATTCGGCCTCAGTGATGCTCTTGTTAGCCTTCTGATGTCCTATGCAAGTAATCGTTCTCAGTACATTCTTTACAATTGATCATCTTTCACGTATACCGCTACGTCTGGGATCCCGCAAGGTTCTAATCTCGGTCCCTTAATTTTCAATATGTTTATTAATGATGTCACTTCTGTGATCAGTTGTGATAAGCTACTCTTCGCAGATGATTTAAAGATTTTTTGTAGTATTTCTTCGATTTCAGACTGTATTCGCATTCGGGCTAACCTGGATAACATCTTCCATTGGTGTACTACAAATAACTTACCACGAAATGTATCGAAGTTTAAATCTACGTCTTTCTCGCGCTGTGTGGAACCATGTACTTTTATCTATAGCATAAATGGTGTGGGTTTGGAACGGTTTCAGACAATGCGGGACTTTGGTGTGATTTTTGACGAGAGACTCACGTTCGTTGACCACATAAACAATGTAACTTCTACTTCTTTCAGAATGCTGGCATTCATCGTTCGCAATTGCAAATCTTTTACCAATCCGGAATCATTAAAGGCGTTATACTTCATGTTGGTTAGGTCACGTTTTGAGTATGCTTGTGTGATATGGTGTCCACTTAGAATATTCTGCCCTTGCGCATTCATATATACGAACTTTTAAATTATATACATAAAAATAAGCACGAGTTTCGACGTAATAATGACATTCATTCTTATGACACTCGTTCATATCAAAACTTTCATATACCTAGCCAAGTAATCATTGAATTTGTCGGGAAATTCTCCTCAAGTTTTGGGTTTAAAAGTTTTTAACGCCTTGCCTCAGAGATTTCATATTTTAATGACAGCGTGTGTTTAAGCGTAGTTGAGGTATTCTTAGTAGAAAGCTGTATTGTTGTCTTTTATACTTATTGTGGAGAATTATAATTATGACAATATCGATATCCTTCTTTAGAATTGTAATTGATATTATTACAAAGAATTCAGGGCCGGACTTTGCGCCGAAAGTATTTTAGTTAAATCGTAAGCGCTGCCTCTAGCGAGCCGGTCTATTTTCTACCTTTATTAGTTACATGTGTGCTATGTCATTAACGAAAGCAAAAAATCGGCAGAGTGCAGAAAGCATTTTATTCAGTCCTTGTTAGAGTGCTAGTAGCCTGTAACATTAGATAGAATACGGTGAAACACACAAATTGTACATAGTTTCTATAGAAAATAAAAAAAAAAAAAAAGAAATTGTGATTATTTATTTCTAAGTAATACATTATGACTGCGGGGTAGATTGCCTTATCATACGGCTATACAAAATATATACAAGAAGATAAATTCTCATAATTAAATAATATTAAATCAAACACATTTCACCTCTTTCAATTAATATTAATTACTAGGCTTCGGATAAATATGCATTAAAAAAGTACAAAATATGCACGCAAATATGCATCTAAAATATTAAAAATATGCATTTAAATATGCATTAAAAAATCGTTTATTACATTTAAATAAAACTTTTTTTAAAGATTATATTGGTCTATTTACAATAAATTTACAGATTTTTACTATTACCCTTCACTATGACATGATGTAATAAATTGTCAAATATAAATTTACGCCTATTATCACCTAGAATATTTTTAAATTCTGAAAAACATCATTCCACGTCACATGATACAATAGGAGCGAATGATAAATTCACCATGTCAGTGAGATTCAAATTACTGGGAGCAACAGCAGTTTCCTCATTTTGTAAAATCTTAGAAATATTTTTCAAAATTTGATATCCAGTAATTTTATCTAAAACTGACAACATTTTTTTTGCAAAACTACAATTTTTTAATTTACTTAACCTATCAAAAACATTTTTAACAATTTGTATACTGTTTTCTAAAGGAAGTCCCTTGGTTTCCAATTTCAAAATAGCCTCGGAAATACAAGTAAAATTTAATATAATGAAAATCAAATCTCCGCGCAATCCTCCTTGTGTTAAAGCGTTTTGAGCATCCTCTATGCTTTCCGCTTCTTCAGGATCGAAATCGTTCACAATACGGGCAATAAGCTCAAAATGTTGAGCGTAATAGCTTGCAGCTTCAATCGAGGTGCCCATCTTGTAAGAATCGGGGACGGCGGAAGTGGAATCCCACCACCAGCAATTTTTTTGAACTTGGCAACGCGAGAATGTGCTATTAAAACACTTTCTTGGTCGATGAAATTAACAAATTTACATTTGTATAAACGGAACGCACTAATTCGGCCACTCGATGTAAGCCATGTGCCACACAAGTAGCATGAGTCATTTCTGAATAGAGTATTTTCGAACCACTCATTGCTTTACACATGTATGGAGTAGCATCCGTACACACAACGAGCACTTTTTCGTAGCAAATGCCTGTTGGCCACAAAAAATTTAGCGCATCATTGAAAAATGTGGCAATTTTTGAATGGTTCACTTTTTCCAACACTTTCATTGTTAACAGATACGATTTATTTCTTTCTTCTTAAACCCCCAAAATACCAAAAACAAAATTTGCTATGCTTCTTTCTTTCTTCTTAAAGATACCCAAATATTTTTATCTTTAGCTTTTTCCCGCAGCTTTTGTATTGTGCCGCTTTTATAATGACAGAACATAGTTTTTTCGCAGTGTAGATTCGTCTGGAATATTTTGCTTGGTATGTTTTCCAAAAAGGTTTTAAATGATTCATTTTTTAATTTCGCCAACGGTATATCCGCAAAATTAGAGCTTCACACAATTCCTCGTTAAATGGTGAACGACTGGGACCAGGTTTTAATATAGCTGGTACTAACATCTGCTGTTTACTTCCTAAGCTTCGGCTCTTCTTTTTTTGGTACTTAATGGTTTGTAAATGCTGCGTCGCTTGGCACTTTTTTGTTGCTGTTAGACTCACTTCACAGTTTTTACAAACCAGTACACTTCCATCAGTTGTAAAATCGCTGTCTTTGACAAATTGGTTTAAAATTGCGCTAGCTGATCGTTTTTCTTTCGGCATTTTTAACACTGGGATGTTCGCTTCTCAAAATCAAACAACATGAAATATTCCACTCCTTGCGGGTTGGTTACCTGATAATCGGTCATAAAAGCTGTTTGGGATTTACCAAATATATTTTTGAAGGACGGTGACGGTAGATTTGTTGTAATGTTATGTAATTTGAGAATAATAGGACTTCTATAAGAAGGCAGCCGCACAGAAAAAGCATTCATTCATTCATTCAGAGTCGGTTATGTAAATAAGAAAGTACGTGTGTACCAAATAAATACTCTTACATAAATCTGTCACATAAATATTCTTAGATAAATTGGTACATAGTATTTTGTATTACTGTCATTCAATAATTATAGTTTTATTGAATTTAGTTTATATATAGTTCCTTTGTTTCAAGAGTGTTCTTTAAATTCATTTTCAATTATATTTTTATTTGGTCTTTTAAATATAAACTTTTAAAAATAAATAGTGAGTGAATTGTTTATTATTTTTCGGACTCATAAAAACCATTACATTATGTTTAAAAGAAAATGTAACAGGGAAATATGCAGATAAAACTGAAAATGACTAAAATGTGCACTTCAACTCAAAAATGACTTAATTATGCATTAGAATATGCAGTTATGCAATTGCATATTTATCCGAAGCTTATTAATTACACTATAAAATTATATATTTTATATTATAACATAAAATTTTTATTAGTACGTCCTTATTACTTTAACACAATTATTTATACTCGAATGTTGTACTGAAATTATTATCATTCTCAATTTCATATTCAACAGATATTTTTTGCTGTCACTTTCCTCCATTTCACCTGTTTTCTATAAAAAATGCAATCTACTAATGTCTTCAAATATCACTGATTACGTTTACCATGAAATTAGGGTTGGGTATTATAACTGCAACGGAGGGCCTAAATTTACTCACGCAGTGTCTTAGAATTTGCCCTCGTCTTACCTATTAACGTCTAGTTTGGGAGATATAATTCAGGGTTGCAATATGTCTAGCATTTGTGCGGGTTTATTAATTACCTCTGCTTGGCAGAATTATTACAGGGTCAAGGATGTATATATACCTGTGTTCCAAGAAGTTGTACTGGCGCCACAAATTGCCTTCGAATATTACGGCTTAAAATCTTCCCTTCAACACTCAAAGAATTTATGTGCCTATCGGACATTTATAGGAGTTTAATCATCATGAATTATGCGGTTTTATTGGGTCGCGGGATGTGGCACCTATTAAAACTTTACCTATAGCGAAGGGTTGAACTGATTAATTTAATGATGCAGTGTTTAAGTATTGTGCTTAATTTTGTTTGTTCTTAGTCATTTTCGGAAGTGCCGTAGTAAAATGAATAATTTGGAGTAGTAATTTTTTTTCTGTTGTTTATTTATCTTACGAATTTAAAACAGGTTTAGTGTTTTGTAGCACTGAGCAAACAGCAAGTTGGCTTTCAACAAGACTGATATTGCAGAGGAATGATATAAAAATTGAAAAAATAAGATGCGCTTTGGCTAAACACATGTTACAGGAAGGTCATTCAACTAATTTCGTAAAACTTTTAAAAGTTGTTAAAAGGAAAATTAGTAGAAAGTTCTTAGAAATGGTATGCATTACCCAAAGTATAAATATTATACAGGGTGTTTCTTAATAACATACTGATATTTATGGGGGTTATTCTTGGGTCTATTTTATAAAAAAAACTTCATATGAACATATGTCCTAAATGTCTTAACTTTTAAACTGTAGGGTGCTAAATTTAAAAAAAAAATTCAATCATGTACATCTTGTTCTCCTTTTAGCTGATTGTCTAGTTCGCTTTTCGCACAACGTTCTATGAAATATTTATATTTGGAAAGCGAACTTCATACAACCCCCTGGCTTCCAGTGCATTACCATCAGCTAACCCGTACATGTAATGCATGTCTGCATACTCAGAATTTGTAAATTGAACCATGTTTTTTTTAATAATAGTTAATGTTTAACGGCCTAAATACGTTACAAGTATACTAGGTAGATAAATATCAAAACTGTTTATGATTACAAAATAAAATCTGCATCTTACCCACTAGATCGTTTTTAATCCTTATTAATACCTAATTTCATTACATCGTGCACATGAATGAATTTTATTTTTTAAGCGAAAACCGTAGGTGTAATAAATTTACTAAATTAAACAAAAACTATACAAGTGTCTACGATCAAAAGGATCAACAGACTCCTACAATTACTAATTATTATTACCAAAGTAACTTATCTGAAACTAGTGAGGTCTTCATTAGCTGGTAACAACAGCGATGAAAAGGTAGACGCAACTGATGGTCAAGATTTACGTCTTGCTGCGGAACAAAATATTAGGCACCTTCTCCAGTGGGGTTAATAGACATAATTACGTCTAACAATTTTAACGTCACAAGTTTTAACATCTCAAATTTTAAAGTCTCAAATTTTTCCTGAATAGAGAGAATAATTAGTTCTGAAGAAAAGGTCAACAACACACGAGACATATAGGTTATAAAAAAGAGTCATTAAAAAACCAAATTACTTCATAGATAAATACCTGACTTATGCTCTTCTAACGTGCACACGCATAATCATCGATATTCTGTCAAATACCATGCCAACACCATGTGACTTTAAATCCCGTTTACGTCCGACCACATGTCCTTAAATAGAAAAATTGCTTAACCAATAAATCCAAATCCAATCGCAATTCTTCCTCATACAGAAACCAATCAAACAAATATTCCGCAAAACACTTATAGATATGTTAATCTACCAACATTATTGAATGATAGTTAATGGATTTTTCTCACACGATGTTACTTGATTAAAATCAAAATAGAAATGCCATGCGGTATCCATCGAACTTGACTCACAAGCCGGTATGGAAGAACAATATCGAAAAGAAAACCCTAACGAAGCTAAATTAATTAAACTGGAATTTCAATTTAAAATGATACTAAATTACTAAGAAATGAAAACACAAGTAACTTAAAATTATATGAAGATTATTCCGTTTAAAAATTAAATTACTAAATTACTACAGATATCAACAACAACAACTAGCCGACCTAATAACGAACGTACTTAAGTTAAGTGATTCATAGACAGATGACGCTACGATAACCGAAAATATACAAATGATATTATTACTAATTTTTAACAAGTCAAACTTGTACTAATTTAGTTAAGAATAACCATAACTGTTAATTAAATATAAAAATAATTAAGCCAGTGGTTTTTGAACCGTTACATGACAAATAAGGAAAGCCATTTGACAGAAACGGAATTTATTTGATAAAGCAAGCCTGCTACTATAAAATAATTGGAAAGTCATTTGACAAATAGTGAAACGCAAATGACAAAAGCGGAAAAGCAAAAGAAAATGTAATAACTCATATATTTCAAATTATTCCACTATTATTCAACACCTTATTAGACGAAATCATAGATGAAGTGATCAGGATTTAATCAGACTATCGGATGGGGCAAGATAGGATAAAAACTGTGTGCTACGCGAATGATTCTACACCTATATCAGAAAGCGTGAGGAAGAATTGAAAAGAATGCTATACGGTTTTGATATTTATGCAGGAATATGCAATATGAAGATCTCCACAACCAAACCAAAATCAATGCCGATATTGAAACACACACTACGATGCAAAACTTGGAATAGACAATATCAGCATCAAAAGAGTCGTGCACTTAAACTATCTTTGGTGCAAATTCATAAGCTAATGAAACCTCGCAGAAGAAATTAGACAACAAACCAATAATGCAGTGGTGATCTCAGACCACATGAAACACAGTATCTGGAAAAACAAGCACATTAGCGTGGATTGCAAGGCAAAAATATACCAATAATGTATGAGACCTGTGATAACCTATGGCGCAGAATCAAGGTCCAAAACATTCTTGTCAAAAAGAATACCAAGAACTAACTAAATCAAGATACTGCCAACAATCACCTCATCCCACAAGTCCGGACAAGAAACACCCTGATAAGAGAGGAGTGTTAGGTAGGAGATATAGTGCAACGAATGAGATGCTATAGAAGAGAATGGAATAGGAATGATGGTGGATCGGCCAAGATCCTTAAAAATAACAAGCCACATGGTAGGTTACCCATTGGTAGACCTCCAAAATATGGAAGGGTAGCTGGCTATCTACTTTACACGAGAATCAATAAAAATGGCTCGAGTAGTAAACAGGCAGTTTGCCTAATGAAAGAAGAAGAAGAAGAAGATATTCCAAATTAGTTCTGATGTCTCCTTACGTTGGCAGTGCAGAGTGATAACATTGTAAATAACAATAGTAATAATAATAAAGCCGTAGATTTTATGATTTTAATAATAGTAGCGTATTATCTTCTTTTAACTGAAATTTTTACACGAGAGAAGTTCAACCCTCTGATTATGTATATTTGGAGTTATTTATTGCTTTTTCATTTTTTCTCTATCGAGAAATCACAGTTTTTAAGTACAAACTTCAACTAATTTTGGTGATTTTACTAACTGCATTTCATTTTAATTGTTACAATAGTTTATCCTGAAGAAGCACAAATACTAACGTTAAGCTTCCTTTAAAAAAATAAATCCAAAAAAAGTCCTACAGCAGCTCCCATACACTTAAAATGGATCTTAAATGGAAAATACTCGAAAATCGGAGGATTTCCCATGACATATGATGCTTGGTTGACCGCACATTGTGTTTTCTTAGTAGACAGCTTCTTCCTGGTGTGTTTGTATGGCAGATTAATGTTTCTATAGTTTTTCAATTTTTTACCTACTTCTTTTTTTTTTGAGCTTTTTGTTTACTTTTTTTTTTTACTTGTTAAAAGAAGCTGATATGTTTTTTGCTATAGTTTATAATGTATTGGTATGCAATAATGGACATGCACTTTCACAACTGCAATTAATCAAAGGTTGATTTGAACAGGATTAGCTGGACTCCGCCAAATACAGACGCTTTATTATTATTATTATTATTATTATTAAAACTCAGTATCTACTCAAAATTATAGCCCTTAAAATCCCAAGATTAAATAGCTTCTAGGGCAAATAAATACATAAAAATTCTACCTATAAAAGATTTTATTACTGAATTGAGCAATGTAATATTAGTAAATACTTATTTAATACCACCGACTGTTTCCAAATGAATTTTGACTAATTTTTGTCTTTGTGTTTTAATTTCACTCTAATAAACTTGATTTATTAGACGTATTCAACACATGTTTTATATGTCGAACTCTAATTACACCACAATTATATAAAAAAAATTATCAAACAAAAAGCTGGAATACATCAGAGTTAGTTGAAGTTGTGCGGAAATGTTGCGAGGCGACGCATGCTAATCATCCTAATTTTTAACAAAGAAGTTTATTAAAAAAAAATTAACGAAAACAATTTTTTTATTTAATTAACATGTTTGCAAGTAAGTAAAAATGTCAGATTCCTATATAATTCACATTTACATATATTTTTTTTAAATTCGTTTGTTTTATACCTTCAAGCAAACAATTTGACATTTTGTATAATTTGTAATAATTTGTATGTAGCCAGTCTAGCTTATTTATTTATTATTCCTGTTCATTTTCGTCAGTTTAGTTTAATAAAATTTTTGCCAGTTCGTATTAAAATGTACAATAAATATTACACGAATCAAGACGAGTAATGTTAATTTCTAAGTATACATCTAAAAACATGTAATTGAAATTGATAAAATCTTTTACCGATATTTAAGCTTTTATGTTATTTTTGTGCATCATCACTGAAAAATAATCTCGAAAATTATAATAATCATCATATTACATGACATATTATTATATAAATTTAAATTATAATTACAAATTAATAATGCATTATATTAATAATAATCTCAGACTGAAATAATCCCTTGACAAAGGTAAATCTGTTGAAGTAAAAATTGTTACAAGAAAATTAACTTCCTAAAAATTCGCCCATAGCGTAGAGCTCTAAATTGACAAGCAGATTAAGCGTGGCCCTTTTGAAGTTCTTATAAAAGTTGTCATACCTTTGATTCGTTGAGGAAGTTTATCGAATAATTTTATGCTGGAATAGGACGGACCTTTTTCCAACATGCTAAGTCTGTGTATTAGATAATTATATAAAATTTGAGATCGAGTCTCGTAATCGAAATTAGGTAGGAAATGATCAAATATTTCCTTGTTTTAAAAATTACAAAGTAAAAATTCCGTCTGACCTTATTTTCCAAGACATAATTCTCTAAAGGGCAAGCCAAAAATTACTCGAAAGATTTGCTTTTGTATGACAAAAACCCGGCCCGAATCTGGGGAATTTACCAAAAAAAGTATACCATACTTTAGTTTGGAAATAAATACCCAATAGTAAATAGTCATAGGAACTGTCTTCTCGCAATAAGTTTATTTAATTTCTTTACTAATACATCAATATACGGGCTGCAGCTCATATTTTCATCAAGAATTAAGCCCAAAATTCTAACTTTATTATTTAAAGTGAAAAAGTTGTTATAAGTAGTTATATTTTTCAATGCTAAAATCGATTTTTTTGTTTTGAAAAGAACAACTGCGGTTTTGTCGGTATTTAGGACTTTGCATTGTCCAAAGTTTGATATTGTGTAAAAGTTTTTCAGCCTCATACTGTAGGTAGGTAGAGAAATTTTTAGCAATTATTAACATAGAATTATCATCAACGTAATTGATAAGCGTATGTGGGGTACTCAGTATCAATTTACACAAATCTATAATATAAATATTATATAACAGAGGAGCAAGGATTCTTCCTTGAGGAAATACCCTTATTGTGACTTCCAGATCTGATTTTAGAATGTTTCTACTGGCAACGACTTTTGCTATTTGTATCCTGTCCTGTAAATATGATTTTACCCACTTCAAGGCAGTCCCTTTAATGCCAGCATTGTAGTTTCAGTAATAACTTACAATGACTAATGTAGTCGTAAGCTTTAGAGAAATCCAGAAACACTCCTAGCGCCAAGTTATTATCCTCACTGCATGATATGTTTACAAAAAAATTATTAACTGAATTTACGAACTCTTGTTTGTTTACCGGCTCTAAAGGAACCATCAATAAATTTATTAATGTAATGTAAAAATGGCCCCACGTTGGGCGCCATAATGTAAAGGTACACCCTTAAAATGCCCCAAAATTTAAAAGCTATATTGTAAAAGGAACTGTTGTTGAAATTTAGGTAAATAATAATATAGGATTCTATAATAAAATAAAATAAATTGTTTTGCTTGCCAGCTAAGCCCAATTCTTCATCCCAGGGCGATTCGGATTAAACAAGATGATGAATTAACAGTTTCCTAGAGCATCATTGGATGTAAATACAATAAAATACCCGTGTATAAGTTTAGATAATAATTGTATTAGAAATTAATTATTTTATAGATTATTACAAACAAAGTACAAAACTTTTACAACAAATTGTTTTTACAGAAAAACAACACATTAACGAATAGGTTAAATACACTTTTATAATGGTTACATTTAATAATATTTACGCATATCATTCGTTATAATAAAATCTTAACAAAGTATGCAAGAAATTACAACTCAGGCTAAATGTTTTCTTATATACATTGATGTATATATCACAACGCTAAAAATATATCAAATTACATAATTCGATTACACTTGGGAGACTTTATTAAATATATCTATATTATCTGGATAAATATATTTATTTATTTCGTCTCTGTTTGAAAGAGAGACATTATGTTTAATCCCTTATTTTATTAATACATTTACAAACAATAATTTTTAAAATACTTTATTGTTTGCTTCTTTCTTCTCTCTTGGTTGATGGGCATCTTCTTATCTTCGATGCGTTCATGTCGAATTTTCCAATTTGCTGAATAAAGCGCTAGCAGATTTCCATTTGATTTTCTACCTCCAAAGAACATACACCACACATACACATACACATCAAATCTTTGTAACAGAAGATCTAATAACTTAAACACTTAAGCTTGAATACTTAATGCGCGGTTGATTTTACATGGTTCTGCATGTAAATTTTTGTCTTTAATTAACCGCTTTTTATATAACTGTTGGAGCTGATGCACTTTATAAACTTAGGTCTACGACTCTATGCCGTTTACTTGTCGACTCTTTTGGCCGTTCGCTTGTCGACTCCCTACTTGAAGTCTATTTGCCGACTCTTAGCTTACAACGCGTATTTTCCTTCTTGTAGTTTGAAATCTGGGATTCCCCGTTTTCTATATTGTCTTGGTAATCCTGTTGCGTTTCACACACAAAACAGGCACGTAACCGTGAGAAGTTATAGATATCGCGGCGCTTATCTTACACTAACATTATCGTTCGGCGCCACGATGCTTACACATAATAAAACTTGTTTATATACATAGGAATACATGGGAATTAATTGATTTCCAATATACACGGTGGCCAGAAAAATGCGGACAAACGCCACGCAGGCCAAATCTTTGTTTAATTCTGAGTTGACAATCTTAATTGAAAAAAGTAGTACAGTGCTTTTTTTTTTTTTTTTTTTTTTTTTGTAAACCATTGGTATTAATCGATTAGTTACATCAATGCATTTGAGATAATTCCATTTCTAAATTTCACCACAATGATTTTACATAGATAAATTTGACGAATTTTGCTAAATTTTAGCCGTACAACTTAATGTTTGATGGTCTCGTATGCCGTAAGGAAGGACCGTATAACTTTTTTGGATTAAGATTATCGCCTCAGAATTGAACAAAGAATCGTTCTACCTGGCGTTTGTCCGCATTTTTCTGGCCACCGTGTATATAAAATTCATAAAATATTGTTTATCTGATTATTTAATATCATAAAATTTACAATACAAAATATAGTAGGCTGTACCATTACACGGCTATGTTGAAACTCTTTCCTGTTCTCTTTTTCAAACTACCCGTCACAGAGCTGGCAACATGCCTATTAGATGTTGAGAGATTCTCAGAATGTAGTATCTGTTTTTTCAACAATCTTTTTTAGAGTCAGTTACAAGTTGATTTAAACGTGCTTTTTCACTATTGTATTGGTCCTGCAAAGTGTTTGTATATCTTGGCAAAGTTGATAAAGCACTAATATTTTTCCTGCAATTTGTTATCTCTGGAGAAATTGGTTGAAAATTTCTATTTTAGATTTAATTCGAAATATTCTAAATGGAAAACACTTATTAAATATTTCCAAGAAAATATCAATGAAGAGGTCTCATTGAACGTTTGCATCATCAATTTTACAACGGCCCACAATGTTCCAATCGTTTAATGATTGTATAAATAATTCATTCATTCGACTTGCTAAAAAATAGATTTACCTCTGGGTCCGGACACATGCGCATGCTCTACAATTAAGAAATCCCTCATTTAAAATAGTTTGGTATAATCTAGAGTTTCTAGTAATTGACTTTTAAAATTTTACCAGAAATTCTTTGTTGCAGAACCTGTCTGTGGTCGCAAATAATAACTGTAAGAGAATGAATTCCGTCCAGTAATATTAAAGTGCAATTTTGCATTATTTAAATTTCACCGAACGATATTTCTTGAAGTGTATACGACCGCGACTAATTTGAACATTAGAAAGCCTAGAAACTCGGTGAATTTATGTAGTATTCTAAAATATTATCTCAATAAACTCGCCTATTAAAATGTTTGTAGACCATCATAGGGAAGAAAAGCCAGGGGATAATAGAATAACTGCACAAAGCGGTAACCGCTCCAGCTGTATAAATAAAAGAACATTAAGTCCGAGACAGAAGAATGAATTATATTTTGCACGTATCCGAGAAAATATTATTTACACAATGTCAAATGCACGGGACCGTAAAATGAAACGTCTGAAAATAACTTAATACTGGGTCTTTAAGAGTGGGTCTGAGTGGCGTTTTTCTTACGTAAATACGCGAATCGCTGAAGTTGAAGAAGCACAACGTAAAAAGAAAACTACTCTCGGAAAGGCATAGAGATAAACAAGAAAAGCGGACTGCATGCAAAATGACTAGGGAATATTAAAAGAAAGAGGATTTCATAGTTGTGAACAATGACACAGAACAATGCAATAGAGTTGTCTGTTTAGTAATTATGTTGGGCCCAGGTTGACCCTATGTATGGGGTAAAAAGCACAATATTGTGGCAAGTTCCTCTGTTTTAATTTTTAATATCCACACATAAAAATGATTTGCATTTTCATGCATAAGAGAATAGAATTGATAAAACGCAATAAAATCTCACATTTCCATACTAGAGGCTCTCAATGAACGGTGTATTTACTGGCAACAATGTTACGTATTTTATTGAATAGTCCCATTCATGCATTAATAATTTCGGCTTTGTGCGATTTTCGACGGAGTTTGCTCTTTTGAGCCTTTTATTATCAAAGTCTAAATAGGAAATATTTTTAATCAAGTGTAATACTTTTAATTTAATACATTTAGTGTTGAATATTCAATGATTGAATAAATTTATCTGTTTAAAAATATGTACTCGTTAATTAGTACAATATTCCGATGTATTAAAACCGATTTCTCAGTTTGATGAACGAATTATTTTAAAATTATACTCTTGCAATATAATATTGTCAAAGAGCTGTTTAGGTATGGAGGAGAGCTTTTAGGGCAAAGGTTATTTAAAGTATTAATCCAAATTTGGAAAAAAGAAGGAATGGCAAGCGAGTGAAAAAAAGGAATAATAGACGCTATACACATAGTGAGTCAAATAACAAAAGTTCTATCGGGCTACAAATAGTATATATATTGACTTCAAGCAGGCATTTAATAATCTGAAGCGAGAGTAGATAATAAAAGCGACGAGGGAGATAAAAATATCAGGAAAGCTAGTGAGATTGACAGAAATGATGATGAAATAGTCAAAAGTAGCAGTAATGACGGACGAAGGTGAAACTGAAGACTTCGAAATTAACCTAGGGGTAAAACAGGCTGACGGACTATCAATCACCTTGATTATTTTAGCACTGGATGCATTGGTCAAGGAATGCAATTTTCAGGGAACAATAATCAATAAGACGATAGAAGTAGTTGCGTACACGGACGATCTCACTATTCTAGCTGGAGACAGGAAAAGCTTGGAAGAAGCACTTCAAAAAATTGACCAAGCGGCAAAAAAGGTATTGTATGAGCATGGTCCAGGACCGAGATGCGTGGAGGAGGATATCTGTGGAAACAAAATGAAACAACAGTTTAGAGTACGGAAAGAATGGAAAAACGTGGAATAACTCACTACTGCTATAGAGGGATGTATGTGTGTAATACTGCCCCACATTGCTAAGCCAATAAATGCTATGGTGGGGGTAACTATTAGATACTTATACCACCTCTACTAATACGCCAAGTTAAAATTCTAATACCTTTAAAATTCAAAAATAATTTAACAAAACTTATTTAATAACCCCTGTATATGTATCAGATATAGGTATTAAAATGTTATTTATATTGGATTTTATCTCTCTTCAAAAATATCTATTTTAATAAAATTACCCTTTACTAGCTCAAAAAAGAAAAATATCTACAATACTTGTTTATTTATATTTTGAAATTTTAGAACATGAGACTCTTTCTTATATTATAATTATCTTTCCTTTATTTCCAATAGAATGCTTTAAATATCTATATTTAAACTTTCTTTTATGTGAACTTTACAGTCCTTAGTACTACCCTGTATTTCTACTTTCAAGAGTACATCAATCTCGGTAAATTTCTTATTAGATGGTTGGCATTAAAATGTCAACTTTATATACATGCATATATCATATGTACTTACTATTTGCATATATTATTTCATTATTACTACAATCCCATTCGGTCGAGTGAAATAGTCCGTTTCTAACTACAATCCTGTTATTATAATATGGTTAACACTATCTCCTTTATATGAATTGGATAAGTAATCATTTACTTCAATATTATAGTAGAAATTAAATATGTTTTTTTTTTTTATGTTATCGTTCGAGTCTATTGACAAGCCACAACGACTATTTAATATGTTCTTGATATAACTAAAATCAAAGAATAGATTTACTTATCATCAGCTTTAATATACCAAATAAACATAATTCTTGAGGTAGAAATTATGGTGGACGACAAATATACAGATTGTCGTAGTTAAAAGTTAATATGCATCTTCAAATACACACACATAAACATGTACCTATGTATAAGACCGGTGGTGTGGGGAGATAGTGGGGGATCGAGAGCGGGGACAACACATTCGTTCCGTAACTTTAGAGCGTGAACGTACATACATATCTGAGCAATCTCGCAAATATTAATACCGCTGAAGGAAATAGAGCGATTGATTTGGATGGCTTAAGAGAACAAATTCTTAACGCCATACAAATGATTACTCCTGAAATGCTATCGAATGTACGAAATGGGTTTTATAATCGTTTAGGGTACTGCTTGTTAATACATTATACATCAGTTACCAAAATATTATACAAAAGCCGTAAAGAGCGTAGCAATTCCTTAAAGCAAACGTCTACATACTAACTTTCAACGTTTTGCACTAAAGCCTGGGTACCCCGGTGTCCCGATATGAACTCATCTGTACTCCCCTACTATCGTACCCCTCCATTTCATGTTTGCATGCACATGTGTGCGTGTCTGTATTTCCCTATATCTACTTTTATTTCAGTCAAACGGTATAACCAACTACATTAGCAGTAAGCCAATTTAATTTACGTTATATTTTACTTTCTTATAGGTAGTATAAGGAAGTATTGTGATGATGAAAACTTTCGACCTCGAGATTTTTGCAGATGTCCACGTTTTGAAGTCCCCTGATACCGAAAAAGTGGTTTTTAAAAAATGTCTCTCTGTGTCTCTCTCTCTCTCTGTGTGTGTGTATGTGTGTCTATGTGTGTGTCTGTGTGTGACCACGATAGCGGCCAAACCGCTGTAGATATCAATTCCAAATTTTGTATTGACGTGTATAATCTCCCTCTTGAGATCTGATTAGTTTTTCAGTAAAATCGGTAGACCGGAAGTAGCAGTTTACTTCAGCGAAAAAATCGAATTTTGCCAATATTTCGTCAACTACTAAGTTTAAACAAATTTATAAAGAATTCATATATACTTAAAATTAAAATTGAGAATAATTTTATTTAAAAAGTTTTTCGAAATTCCTACCGGAAGTAGGTCTTTTACTCTTATCGAAAATCAGTTTTTCGCGAATATTTCGCAAGTCCTGCTTTTTAGACAAGTATGTTACGGGTATAAAAGTATTTAGAACATAATTTTCAATATCGTTTGTATAAAAAAACTTTCAAAATTCAGACCGGAAGTACCACTTTTACTCCTATCGAATAGCGATTTTTTGCAAATATGTCGTAAGTTATGCATTCTATATACAGGGTGTCTCTAAAAGTTGCGGAAAAAACGCTACCACACATTTCTGAGGGCGATCTAACCCAACTTACCTCAGTCCAAAAGTGGATGCACCATTGCATTGAATTGCCACAAGAATAACACCCAAATTACAGAAGCATATGTGTCCATATACGGAATGAATTTTTTATATCCAGATTACTCATAAACGGCTGCTGCAATCAACTCCTACCAGGTATACCTTTTCTAGGTAAAAAACATTGGAGAATAAGAATTTTTATTTAAAAGTTAAATACAATGTGTCTCAAAAAAGTTATTATGTTTTAAATGAATACAATATGCCGCAGGTGGCGCCCTCTACATTTTGCAATGAAAAGAACGAGAGCAGATTTAAATTTTTTACCCCAGGAAACCCCCCCTACCCAAATATTGTGACAATATACCAATTATTACAGAAATTATTTATAAAAAACTAAAACCAAATTGAACTTTTGACACTCTGTATCTCCGAAAGCATCCACTTTTGGACTGAGGTAAGTTGGGTTAGATCGTCATATTTTGCCCTCAGAAATGTGTGGTAGCGTTTTTTCCGCACCTTTTAGAGACACCCCAGTATATTTATCAAGAGTACAAAAGTATTTAGAGTTGGATATGGAGTATTTTTTGTATAAATGAAATTTCAAAATTCGGGCCGGAAGTAACACTTTCATACGTATAAGAAAGTCGTGTGGTGGCCACACCTCATTTTTTTTATCTGTGATGAGGAATATAAAATATCAGTTTTTATACTTGAAAAAAGGTAAATTATCCCTTTTATTTACAATATGATATTTATATTTTAGTGTATTCATGTTTAATCAAACATCTAGAAACTAATATATTCCTTAATACAACAGCAACTGTTATATATGAGTAATATTTGTGAAATACGTAAAATTAGCTTTATATTGTGAGGTTAAATGACATTTATATCATAAAAGATGAGATTTAAACTTTATGTTGTTCATATAAGTACATCTTGTAAATTTCAATTACTTTTTATGAAATTATAAGAAAAATCACCGATAATATTTGGTTTTAAATTCAATTACATCTAAAATATTTTTAATCTTTTATACGGCCTACTATAGAACTTGTACTATTATAATAAGAGAACTTTCATATACTTATAGGATTCTTCTCGAAGCTTTGTATGCTACGTTTTGGATGGTTATATTGATCCTGGTAATACTCTCCGATGTTTCTCTGGCGTTGGATCTTGTTAGTAACTTCTTGATGATGACAGCAATCCAAAAAGATCTGGTTCTCGACTTATACCTCTCTGGAATTCAGGACCTCTTCAGCTTCCAGTAATAAACCTCTGAAGTTCCGGATTTTAAAGGATACCTTTTGAAGATAACCACAATTCTTCGGTATCTTTATTAAATATGGTGAGTAAATAAAATATTATATAGTTTTATAGCTTATTTTTCTTTAGATTTATAAAATCACCTTATAAACCTCTTCACACGTAGAAAAGTGTAAGAATATTAAATTTTAACACTTTAACTCTTATTTGAACTAATTTTCGTGTTAGTATCGGAGAAAATCTTCTATTTTCCGATAACACAACCGCTTCTTTTTTCGAATTCGAAAAATTTCTTTCCTTTTTTTATTTATTATCGCCTTGACGATTTCATAATTTTTATATTTCACCAATGAACATCTTCCACAAAACTTTCTTACACAACATAGATTTTAAATCTGTTTGAATATTACAATTACTCTTTAAAATTAAGTAATCTGCTTATTGAAAATCTTCTTAAGTTTTTAGTAAAGAATTCATATAATCAAATGTATCAGAAACTAATTCTATCAAATTTTTAATGAAATGTCATTGAACAGTCAGTTCCGAATTATGAATTTTTCGCGCGAATTTTTAATCAATTTATTTGCTTCATTATTCAAAATTAAATTCTTATTTCCTTTTCTCATCAATAACGTCAATTAAACAAGTTTTTACAAACAGTATTACACATCATAATACAATCATTAATATCTAAATCTCTTCTTTTCAGATTATGGTGAATTACTATGCACACCTGAAACAGACAGTCATCTCCCAATACAGTTTAAAATTGCATTTTGTAAAATAACATATTCAACGATTTCTACATTGGGTTGTTTTTTTCTCTTTTCTGACTGTATTCTTAGTTTCTTCCTTACTTAACATACTTCACGACATGTATAACTGTCACTTTGTTCAATTATATTAAATTTAGATGTTTTCAATCTCGAGATTACGATGATTTATTTAACTCAAAATTGCGTATATATTTCCTAATATTATTTACTTTAAGTATAGTCGATATTAAACGCACATTATGTGAGCATGTATTAGATATCTTTGTTGAAAATATATTAAACGTCTTTTTTTTCTCAAAAGAAACCGAAGAAAACCGTTTCAAACTGAATGTTTCACGGACGTAGTCTACTGTAAGATCTCTTATTTTCCGCTTGAAAATCACCTGAGAAAAGGTAACATCAATTCTTGTTTACTTTGAAAATACCTTCATTCATATACTTAAGGAATACAAAAGTGTTTTCCAGAAATAGGAAACACTGATACAGTGTGTGTTGGAACATCGATTATTACCGTTCAAAGTAAGTTTATTTGAAAAACCTTTTCCTAGCTGTTCTTTTTTTTGGATCCGAAAGGAAAGTGATATTATTTTTTTTCTTTTAGTCTCTTACACTTAAATTTAGATTTAATTGTAATAAACATACATTTTACTGTATATAATATACCTATCTCGCGCCTACCTCATTAAAGTAGGCTGTTTTTTTAAGTTTAGTAATCAATGTTGATGTACATGCTAAGCTTTTGAAAACTTCAAATTCTGACAGCAGTTGTCATACTTAAATCCAAATTAGAAGCACTTATATTTTTAAAATTACTTTATTATAATGTTAGAGTTACAATATGAAATATTTATTATTAAAAGTTACTATAGAACTGGCTGAAAATTATAATATGGAGATTGGGTTTATTTCAGTACTTACAGGATTTCCGGCGACAGTTTCTTAGCCTGCCAATTACTTACAGTCGAAAGCAAAAAAAGTAGATAAGAGATCAGGCACTTTGTAAACCTGGCTTTATTTACTTGTCATTAGTTTCAAGTCATTATTCTATGGAATATCAAATAATTATCAAAACATCTTCTATTGGATTAATACGAATCAAAATAATAATTAAAAAACATCATGAAGAAATATATTTTATATATTTAGTACCTGGTTATAGAGCCGTTTTTGTTTAAAATTTCTTGCAATCTATTTCGAATAGAGTTTTAAAAGTTGGTACAAATATTTTGATTTCAATTCTCCCATGCTGTGTGAACTATTTCTATCAGTTCTTGTCTATTTTGAGGTCTTCCATTTCATTTCTTTATTTCTTTGATCATCAACCCTCACACATATTCCATAATATTTAAATCAGGACTACTAGGCGAAATATCCAACACATTGATGTTATTTTCTCTGAACCATGTTTGCACTCTATCCGATGTATAGATGGGGCAGTTATCTTGTTGTATTATAAAATTGCGATTTGGAAAAAATAGCTCCACTGAAGGAAACATCACATTACTTAGAATGTTGATATAAGTCTCTGAATTTAAGTTTTCTTCTATTTCCTATAACATACCAGTCCCATGAATTGAAATCCAACCGTTAAAGTTTACTTTGAAGTTTTCTGGATACACATTATTAACATAGTTTTCGTCAAGTCGGGTACCTCTTGGTCGGTATCACATGAATCGGTCAATTTTTCTTGCTTTGAAATAATTTTTCATGTGTAAAAATTACAGTTTCCCAAAAGTGCCTGTTATTTACCAAATGTTCAAGTGCATATTCTACACGAGTTCCTTTGTGGGTCGCATTAAAATTTAGTTTTGCGCCAGTTTTATGGCACCGCTAATTAGCTTCTCTAATTCTTCGTCGGGCACTGAAAACAGAACCCGGAAAGTTACTTACATCAGCTGCAATCACTACTGAAGAAAATGGATTTTGAATAAGCACATTTGTGAAATGGCGGCAACAATTTTTCAATACGAGGATTATTAATTTTTATCCAAGATCTCCGGATTGAACAATTTTAAACTATTTTATGTTTCCATATTTAAAATTTACCGTATTCAAAACCAGACATGACACAATCGAAGAGCTTCTTAATGCTATTGTGAATTCTTATGTTGACATAACCTAAGAAATCCTAATAAATGGCCTTGAAAACATGAAGCGTTCAACTTTGTCTTTAAAATACTGGTCAACATTTCCAATATTTGCTTTAGTATTATTTTCTTTTAATTTTGATTATTGTAATAAACAAATTTTCAAGAATTAAATTTCTAATTATTACACACATTTACATGACATAACCAAACTATCAAAATTATGCATTAGTGTTTGATTAGGTGCACTGTCACCACCCTTAAAAAAAAGAATGGCAGTGTCTAACGAGGAAAGAATTAAATTTGTAAGTAAGCGTAATTAAAAGCAACACAGAATACATACGTAATAAATACATTGCATCTGGAATAAAAGTTAGTTTATTTTATATACAATACATTTATTTTATATTCTTGGGTGTATAAAGGCTCTTCATTTAAAAATACATAAAAATACAAAAATGTAGGTATGAGGATCAATTTATAATAATTTACAGTATTAGTAACATAAATAACATAACCAAAAATATTAATTAATTTTTGACAAACCTATTCGAACTCCTCGTATTGCGACTTTGGCTCTGCCGGTCTCTTGATATTCCAGAATCGATTTATATCCTCAGTATATGACTATATAATTTGTGCTAGACTCTTTTCGTTTAGCAACTCATACTTTATTTGACAATACCATACTAATTGTATTAATTTTGGCGGGATAATAATACAATTTACAAACACTATTCTTCGATAACGAAATTCTATTTGCCATACAGTATATGCAGGTGCCCCACCGAAAACGAAAGAGATTGAATATCTCGAAGGAGAAAACTTTTTTACAAAAACGCAAAAACAGGTCGATTTTTGATCCAAGGGGGACACCCTTCCATCATATCTTCAACTGTGATACGTCATTCCCCTCCCCTCTATCACTCTAGCGACTACATTTTTAATAGGGAAAGTACTAAATACGATAGATCATTGAAAAGATAATTTTACGGAGAATTCAGCAAAGTGATTTTTGGTTGCGGAATTTTTGATTTTTGCACCCTCTAGCGGATAAAACGGTTACGTATTCCAAAATGTGACTCATCATTTAAAAGCTAATTTCACTACCTTTGAATTTAATGTTTCTACCTACCACAGTATATATTTGCTAAATGTAATACACTGTTTATTACATCGCCCAAAAATCAATTTCATTATCAAATTAAAATTCATCACAAATTCTTATTTTAAAGTAAAATAAGCATCTCCAGTATGTAATTCACATATCACATTTCCATTTATATTTATTAATTCCTTCATGGAGACAAACAAGCTGAAAATTTGTTGTTTACTTTGTTCGGTCTTTACAATTTTTCAAACTCTTATTTTTGCTTTTATACACACAACCATGTCGTAAATACAAAGTCTTCAAACAGCTCAATTTAAGAAAAAACCGCATTCCACAAAAAGAAACAAAAACAAAACAATTTGTGGTGAATTTCAAAGTGCATTTCAAAACGTTACAAAATAAAAAACTTAATTTGAATCTGTGGCTTGATACTAAACAGAAACACTAATGAAAACACCTTACACGCTAAAGCACTAAATGCTAGATATGTATTTCGACAACTGTGTTGTCATCATCAGGAGCACTGATAAATAATAATAATAATAATAATAATAATAATAATAATAATAATAATAATAATTTTATTAGTCCAGTTAATCAAACATTGATATTAGACACGTCAACATTGCAATATAGTTATCATAGTTTTCCATAATTATAAAATTGATCCAATGTGTAAAAGGCATTGTTTATCAAGAACATTTTAAGGGATGACTTAAACATAGAAACATTAACAATATTCTTAATTGTAATTGGTAGACTATTATAAATTTTTGTACAATTAAATTTCACATTTTTTTCAAATAAAGTTGTCAAGTGACCCTCGGCTCTCAAATCTCCACAGTATCTAGTATTGTAATTATGATTTAAAGAGTTGAAACTAAAATAATGTTTATTTGTTTTGACAAACATACTGCACCGTAGTATATAAATTGATGTCAAGGTGAGCAACTTATTGTATATAAATGTAGGTTTACAGGTTTCCATCTGTGGCAAACTAAAAATTAATCGTATAATTCTTTTCTGCAGTATGAAAAGGCGACTATTTAGAGCTAGGCGGCCCCAGATAATTATGTTGTAATTCAAATGGCAATATACCAATGCATGATATACCTGAAGGAGACCCGATATGTCGAGCATATTTTTTAATCGGTTAATAGCAAAATAGGCTGAATTCTGTTTGTTAATTACCCACTCCACATGCTCATCCCACGAGAGCCGAGGGTCGATATATAGCCCCTGAAATTTACAATTTTTGTTGTGATCTGCAGGGGCATAATCCGGGATCTTTCTGTTATAAAAATAAATACATTCAGTCTTAGTCTCATTTAAAATCAGTCTATTGAGTCTACACCAATTCTTCATTACAGAGGTTACAGTGGCTATGTTAACTTTGAGCTGTTCAGGGCTCGACGCAGAGACCACAATGGACGTGTCGTCAGCATAGCAAATTAATTCACCTGTTGACAAGTGGTGTTGGAGGTCATTCATGTACAGTATAAAAATCAAGGGTCCCAGTATCGAGGCCTCGGCAACCCCAGCATCAGTCTTATAATCTTTGGAGCGAGCACCATTACACTTCACGTAAAATTTCCTGTCTGTCAGGAATGATGTCAGAACATCCAATACACTGCCCCGAATGCCTAGTTTTTCAAGTTTATGTCTGGCGAAACCCCTATCAACTGTGTCAAACGCACGTGACATGTCAAACATGAGTCCGGCTACACATAGTTTTTCATCCAGTTGCTTACTCACATGTCCCAGAAATCTGAAGGCCGCAGTTTCTGTCGAATAGGATGCCCTGAAACCATGCTGAGACGGTGATAATATATCGTACTTTTCAATAAAACCCTTTAAACGGTTATGTAATACTGTTTCGAAAACCTTCGAAATAACGCTAACAACTACTATAGGACGATAGTTCTCAATGTTTACTCTATCATTTTTCTTATATACCGGAATAACAACGGTTTTTTTTAATATGGTTGGGTATTTTCCCGCACTTATTGCCCTATTAATCAAGTGTGCCATAGGGGCGGCTAAGTCTTCACATGTATCCTTTATCATGCTGATTGACAGTTGATCGCTCCCTACACTGGTTTTGTTCTTTAGATTTCCTATGATACTTGTTATTTCGGCGATATCTGTGTCTAAGAACACCATTGTGTTAGGAACACCTGGAACACACGTACATGAATCCGACAAGTCATTCCCGAACTGTTTGTCAAGGGCGTCCTGCACTACGCCCGAGAAGTAGCGACCGAATACTTCCACTATTTGTTCTGGATTAGTAATTGTTTCGTGATCGACTATAATTTTATCGATGCCATATGTTTTCTTTCTATTAAGCGTATCGTTCACAAGTTTCCATATATATTTTACCTTGTTTTGAGCACCATCGATGTGATTTTTATAATAATTTGCTTTTGTCGCCTCAATCAAACTTTTGTATGCCTTCCTTTTGGTATTGTACTGTTCATTGATATTGGCAGAGTCACAGTGTGATTTTAACCAATATAGGTCGTTCAGTTGTTGTTTCATTAGTCTTAATTCATCAGTGATCCATGGCACTGTTTTGTTGTCGGTAATGTGTTTGATGTTTTGTGTTCTGTGCTTGTCAACTATAGTCTGTAGTTCAGTTACAAATTCTTCAAATGCCGTGTCGGCATCAGGCACATTATAGATGCGTTGCCAGTCCGTGTTTCGGAGATCATGTTTTATTGATATCAAATCTTCGGTTCTTATTGTTTGCACTGAATTCTGTTTGGGGCTTGCCTCAGGAGTCACGGTACCCAGTCCCCGCCATGCATAATCTAACACCTGGGCCCTATGGTCAGAGATGTGCGGTTCGATGATGCGCATTGTCCACTCATTATTAGGGATGTTAGATACCATATAGTCGAGTGCGGTACTAGATGTGTGATTATTTTTGTTTGTAACTACTCTTGTGGGTTTTATATCTTTTGTTTGTAAACCATATGATTTAAATATATCTAATAAGCATCCTCTCTCTTTGGAAGCAACCAACATGTTAACGTTTAGGTCTCCGCATAAAATCATAAGTTGAGATCTCTCATTCAGTAATTCTAATATCCTCAACAGGTTTCGCTCGAAGATTTCAAAGTTGCCAGATGGCGGCCTGTATATAGCAATTAAGCCTATACGTTTCTCATTTATCTTAAATACAATTGCGCTACATTCGATGTGACTTTCAACCGAATATCTTTCCTCAAAATTTAGGCATTTGTAATCCACATTATTTCTTGAATAGATTGCAACTCCCCCCCGTCCATGTGTAGTCCTGCAGAATCCGGTAGTTAGTCTATATCCGTCCGGAGCAGTATACTGTAATTGCTCTTTTGTACACCAATGTTCGGTTACGCACAGAATGGATGGTTTTTCATACGAATTAAGTAAGTTTATTTGATCGAATTTTTTGCTTATTCCTTGTACGTTCAGATGCAACAACGTAAAGGAAGAGGCTCCGCTCGTTGCGTCTCTTGTTTTATGTTTTTTTTGTAGTTGTCTTTTTTCAGGCTTTTGTTGATCTATTCCATTTTCTGGCAAGTTTATATCTAAAGGACAAAAATCACCGGTATTCGATGTTAATTTTTGTTCCCTACTTTCGACGCACTGAAGAAAAAAAAACGATTCAACTTTACCCCGGTAGGCCATATACTTGGATTTTTTATTTTTCCTAGGTCTTCATATTTACATGTTACATGAAATGATGAATAGTCCGGTCTCCTAGCCCGGAGTTTCTCGCATCTTATATCATTAACACCCCGAGACAACAAATAATCAACAACATCAGTTTCTTCGGTTGCAGGTATTAATCCATACACATGTATGTGGGCGGATTTCTCTGTCGCTTTAATAGTTAAGTTATTTATTGCAGATCCCTGTATAATATTGTTCTTTCTTTTTTTACGAATTACTGTTTTAAATCCCTCGTCATTATATTCTTCTTCACTGCCAGATTTTATATTCTGTTTTATGTTTTTGTCATCCAAAGATGTATGGTTTTCTTGCTTAGTACTTTTTTGTTCTACATTCGGTATATCTTCATGTGTGTTTTTAGTACCTCTACCTTTTTGCTGTTTTTCTTTGAAATGTGCAACTGTTGTATCTTTTTCGATATTGTTGTTTACAGGTAAAATAAGTTTATTTTTCTTAAAGTTTCCTTCGAGTTTCACAGATAGGTCCTTAACTGTAGATATTAATCTTTCTATTTCTTGTGAGAGGACTCTGTTGTCGAGATTTAATTTATTAATTTCCTCATTAAAGACCTTTGATAGTTTGTCGATGATTAAATTTGCTAGTGCATTTAATTTTGAAGTAAAAATGGAGTGCATTTTCTCACCCATCTCTTCTTCGTTAACTGTATTCAAACTTTTTACTATTGCTTCCTTTACCCCGTCGATTGAGGTTGTGTCTTCACGCTAAAAAGTATTATTTTGAGTTGAGTAAATCTGTTTCAAATCAAGAATTCTCTGTTTTGTATATAGGGAAGTAAATTTAGTTTTAATTTGAGAAAAATTGCATTCACTTGAGCCAGACTATATTTAACATAAGGATAATATAATTCCTTTGAAGCAATTTATATTTCGTGTGAATATAATTTTTTTGAGAATTTGTTTTTCTTAATTTAAAAATGTACTTTTTAGCGTGTTCCATACAATAATTACATCTCCAAACCGCCAAACTTCCATTAGTTCTCATACTTGTATATTTTTCCACAGGGATATTTACACAAGATATATGATAATTTTGATCGCACTTGTCTCTGCACGCTACGTAATCATCATATCTGTCGATTTTCTTCTCGCACACATAGCACTTGATCGCCATTTTGTATAACACCGCGGTATCTCTATACAGTAGTATATACACAAGAATACAGTGTTGTTCTGTGTCCTACTATTGTTTATATGCACATACTCTAATTGCTTTTGTTTAATATTATTATTATATAGTAGTGTAATAAAAACAATATATTTATACAAACAATTTCAAGTTCATATATAATAGTTAAGTAGTAATTGTCATTTTCGAGCTGTATTGTTAAGATTTAAAAGTAAACATATGATTCGTATCTAGTATTAACATAATTATCCAAGTCCAACGTCTTCATTATTTTATAATATTTGTTGGTAAATTTATTAAACATTAAACAATATATTTTCACATTCTTCTCGATCTTTCAAATTGAAGAAGCGCAAAAATCAACCTTGTCAATATTACTCTCCTGTTAAAAATGCAAATAAATAGAACTTTCAAGTACTACAATTTCTGTGGTTCGACAACTAAATCTTGCTCTAATATTGTTGAATGATTTGGCGTACTCGATATTAAATATGTTATTGTGTAATCCTTCTCCTCGTCAGGCCATATATTCCTATGGCTAGTAAAATAAAAATGATTTGTGACGAAGAAAAATATTGGTTGATTTTCTCAATACAAAGTATATACTTTAATCAATCGAATAATTTGCCCAATGCGATGAGAACATAACGTTACGTTTTTGGGGCCTAAACATTAATCCTTCTTATAGTTACATATTGATTAAACTTGGCTGTTTGATTTACAAATAAAGAATGTCATTGGCTAAATGCTCAACAGGTAATTCTCCTTCTATCTTCTTAACACAATATAAATGTCAATATACTTATAATTTGATGTAGTTTTATCTTTAGAACATTTTATGAAATTGTTTGCTGAGTCTATGTATTTGTTTGTGTTTAGGTACTCGTTCATGTAAGAAAAACAACTTCCACTTTATAAGAATAACCCTGTCCTTGTTGGCTTCGTAGAAAAATCTCAATTCTTCATCCATAAGTATGAATAAATAGACATTTATTCGCAAATACATTATATACCACTTGTGATACTACTGTAATAACCCACTAATTGGCTAGACGCCGTACATTAAGTACATTTATTATAATTTAACAAAATAACATTAACGCAATACTCAAGACAAAGGTTATTGCCGAGCATATACATATGCACGCGTAAGCATTTCTTCCAATGCCCATATATGGGAATACACGATGTCGATGCACCGGCAACGTAAATAGTTTAAGTAGGTTAATATAGAAATAAGTTATATATACAAGTGTATGTTAGTTTTAAGGAGATTCACATTCAGGATTATTATCCATTATCGTTCAGACATAATGTATTTACTTCAATCCGAACATGTACATTAAATATACACAATAGATTTAGTTAGTTAACGTGGTGATGTGTTTTAATTAAAATCCTCTTAACAATTCCCAATTTCGATCCGATTCAAGAGAGCCAATCGAGATGACGATCGAGTAGAGCTAAGCCTTAGTACCAGGCTTATCACACTACATCTTTCTGAACCCTCTTGATGGAAACAGTTCTTTGCTAAAATTTTTGAATGTAATTCCTGTTTTTTTGGGATTACAAAATGTTCAGTACATTTGCTTTAAACATACGTTACTAATCGCTAAATTGTATTTTAAACATTTTTTTTATTAGTTAAAATTTTGAATAAAAATATTTTGATATTTAAGAGAAGATATACCTGTTTACAAACATTGCAAATTATCATTTTGTGTATCTTTAGTTGCTAGGTTGCATTGCTAACGTATTGTTATATATAAGTTGGAGAGAATTGCAATCGGACCATAATTCCTCAGGTCACTTCGATCACACTTCTTCAGAATAAGGCTAATTCTAGCTATCTTCCATCTAGTCGGATAAACATTTTTGCGCAGCGCCGGATTGAAAATAATTTTAATGGGTGTACAAATACAATACGGCATCGCCGTCATGCATTACTGACGGAATACGAGAAGTGCTTTCCTTATGGTGAATATAGCACCAAAGTTGTTTTGGATTACTCATTAGGTTTGATTCAGCTTCATAGGAAAATCTCAAGTGAGACTCGTGAATCTGATTTTGAGCCCAATGAACTCACGATAAAAGTAAAATTGCTGGGTTACTCTCCATCTGCAATGATAATAGTTTTTAAGCTTTAGATTATCTTTGATTTCATTAGTAAACCACTTGGAAAACAGTTATGAGAAGACGACCTACATAAAAGAACAGACTTATTAGGAAAATTGCATAATTTAATATAAAATATGTCAACGCACAAATCATCACATTTACTTAATTCAGACCAGTCAATTGACAGAATATCATTATAAAGATTTATATAATTAGCTTCACGAAAGTTGTATCGGAAGTTATTGTAAGAGGGAAATTCAAAGACTTTATGAATTACTGGAAACTTAAAATATATGGAATGTGCGGGATTGAAAGTATTAAGTCAACAAGTCTGCCATTAGCATTGGTAATATTATTGAATTGACTTAAATTGAGAATCGACGCGAAGATAGTGAGTGTACTAACCCTAGGATCAGTAATAATTAAATAACAGTAACTAGGGACATTGAAATCGGCAGCAAGAAGCACAGGATAGTAATACAAGTTCAACAAATTCAAGAACTAAATTAAAATCATCAACAAATGACGTCAATTGTCACTTATTTGTCAGCTGCGACATTCAAGGGGGAAATCAGTTTTATATTTTCTTACAATAGATAATTTGCGGTAATTTGTATATCTACTGTCTTAAATATAATTATATTTTTACATCTCACATTTCATTCACCTTTCTTACATTAAAATTTACTTTGTCCACAATCACACGAGATATTCATAGGGTGCATACATTATTTTTTGGGTAGGTTATTGGGATTTAAATATTTTATGCTTTCTATGTATAAGAATGCCCGTTTTGTTATTCCAAATTTCTATTACAACTACAATTTCTTTTTGTACCCTAGTAATATTATACCGCAGGCGGTGTTGTGCTGCTACGTTGGTGGCATAACAATAGAAGCTTAACGTCTATCAAAACTTTTGCATTTGAGAAGGAAATACATGTTCTTTACGGTCGATTTAACGTTGAAAGGAAACTACTTAGATTGGTATAAGCACAGAAGTTACCTCGACGGCGCATTGCATATCGTACACTAAGCCAGTGAAACGCCTAATGCACACAATTGGATTGCGATTTCACCTGTGATGTCTGTACAAACTCTCTACGGATTTAAGTGAAATAAACAGTCCGAAATCCTATATGCAGGTAATACGATGCTTTTATTGAATTCTAGGAAGCTACCTACAAAATCCTTACAAATACACATGTTGTTTAATAAAGTTAACAGTAAATTAATTAAATATGGAATGAGGAATAATTAAATTAGAAATTCTGTTTTTGGGAATAAGTATAAAGGTAAATAAAATTTTGGTTGATCAACCCTTGTCATTACATAAAACAATTGAGATTTCAACAGTGAATTTGCATTATAAGAGGCATTAGTTGGAAGCAGGATGGACATCTAAGTGAAATATCATTTCAGCAACAAAAGTGTGAATAATATGAATAATAGTATACTTTGACTTTAACATTAATTAATATAATATTTTCATAAAGTAATTATGGTAAATTTTCTGAATTTTTTTTAGCTGTAAATAATACTGGTAATAACCTAAGATTCTATTTTACAATGTACGCTTTACAGGCAAAGCGGAGATACAAAGATATTGGTTAAATGCTCGCGTATACAAAACTGCTAAAATAATCATTCAACCCCCTCAAACTTTATTTGTTTTCTATTTGAACTGTCACGGTTTTTCCGCCATCTGGGCTTTATTTTATTTTTGTTTTTAACTTTTAGCGCAACCTGTCTTAATCGTCTCTGAGCCTCTTGTACATTTATGCATATATTTTGCCGTCATGTCTGGGATTATGTTATTACAGCACATTTCTGAGAAAAAAAGGGCACTAATTTATATTCTTCATATTTTAATGTATTTTTTGTCCTTGCTTTTCAAAATATATCTTTTCTTTCCCACACAAATGCGGGAAGTAAAACTTGCCTTAAAGGAATAAATCATTAATACATTAATAAAGTATAATTGTGATAACGTTCATTTCAACCAATTTCAACTAAATTTAGTGTATTACAACTTATAAATTTCATAAAATTTATTAGAAACTATTAAACAGTTAATAGCGTCATCTATTATATACGTATATTATTAATTGGTAATTCTAAATAATCTTAACCTAAAAGATAATGTATGTATGTTCTGTACGTGCCTATAATCTTCAGTCTTCAGTACCTACAGAGAGAGAAATGTGGTGTAGAAAACAAAATATTTGTAGTAAATGTACTGTGGAAATAGCTCTTACAATTATAGTATATGGTGCAAGCGCGAGCATTAAGTTCTACTAGTGTAAGTGTCAGGAAAAACTACAATACTACAATAATATTGGGTTTTATACTAGATCTCGATAGTTGTCACTATAGTAACTATCGTTTGTAGTAAAATTAACAACACATTTTTCTGTGTGTATATATGATAAATATTATGCTATCCTGTCAATTTCTGCCTTATAGTATAATGTAATAACCAGAGAAAATGAATAATGTCATCTCAGACTATCTTAGAGAACGGAGTATGCAAGCAACAAGGTGCAGAAAGATGGCAGTGAGAGCAGGAGTGCCACAGGGATCCGTTCTCGGCCCTACTCTGTGGAACGTCTTGTACAATGACGTATTGGAATTGGAGCTACTTGGTAAAGCAAAACTCATCGGATTTGCTGATGATCTGGCTATGATTGTTACCGCAAATAGCAAGAACGAGCTGATGAGCTTTACAAATGAGAATTTGAGGCGGGTGGAGAGATGGATGACACAAAACGAACTCACTCTAGCACCGGAGAAGACGGAGGCTCTTGTTGTGACGCAGAGACGGAAGAGAGATGGTTTAGTATTCAAGGTGAACAAAGTAGATATAGTACCGAAAGAAACCATCAGATATTTGGGTGTATATTTTGATACAAAAGTTACCTTTAGAGAGCACCTAGTTAGGGTGACGGGAAAAGCTGAAGAAAGAATAGGAAAACTACAGCGCATATTGCCCAATGTCAGAGGACCCAATATATATAAAGGGAGACTGTTGGTGGCCGTAGTGCATTCGATACTACTATATGGGGCACAAATATGGGGAAAGGCAATGAAGGTTGAAAGAAATTTTCTCCTGATGGAAAAGGCGCAAAGGAAGGTCCTGATTAGAGCGGCTATGGCATACAGGACCGCCTCCACGGCGGCTCTGCAGGTTATAGCAGGGGTTCCACCGTTAGACCTACTGGTGCAGGAGAGGCTGCGTAAATGTGGTAATAACCAAGATATGACATACAGAGAAGCCAAGGAACGTACACATAAGATGTGGCAGGAGAGATGGAATAAGAATAAAACCAAAGGACAATGGACCAAGAGGTTGATACCAGACATAGGAAAATGGAATAAATGTGAACATAAAGACGTGGATTTCTATCTCACACAAGCTCTGACGGGACATGGGGTATTTAGAGAATATCTGAGAAGGATGGGAAAGTTGGAGGATGACGCATGCATATACTGTGGAAACACCGATACGGTCAAACATACAATCTTTATATGTGGTCGCTGGAATGCGATAAGGGAGCGCACGAGGGTCGCTTTAGGAACGGAAACAACTGTGGATAACATAGTCGATGAAATGTTACAATCTAGAGAGAACTGGGGAATTTTGCATAGGATGATTAAGACAATTATAAAAACTAAGAAAGAGGAGGAAAGAATGAGATCAGTTTAGAAGCTAAAGGGAGTGTGGAGCAGATAGCTAACTCAGGGCATTCATTATGTTGAAGTCTAAGAAGACGGTTCCATGGATGTCTAAGGAGAAACGCCACAGGGTGGTTTTTAGTGGGTATACCAGTTACTGCACACGTCGACTGGGAGTCCCACACTATCAAGTAGCAATAGACCTAGCACTTGATGTCCATAAAGAATTTTCCACCTACCAAAAAAAAAAAATAACCAGAGAAAATGAATAAATGAAGTAACTAAGAATAACAAGACAGGTTATACAGCTTGAAATGTATTAATCGATGTATATCTTAATCAGTTTTAGGACTAACGTTGCGGTAAACATTAATGTTAATTGAACAATGATTGGACTACGTACCTACTTGAAATATTAGTAATTTCACTTCCTCCTCCAACAGAATGCAGAACTGAACACTTCTTGAGAATCTTTATTTGTTGACACGAGAATTTTCTCAGCCAAATGTGTTATGGCTTGAAGAGAATCCTCTACATATCCCTCTACCACAGAAGAAGATTTCTACCCTCCAAGCCGTTTAACATATAATAAAAGAAATTCACCTATGATGTTAGCAAACCATGGTGGAGGATGTGCTAACATCGTAGCTGAACTTCTACGAAAGCAGTGACATATACATATATCTTCTTAATGGAGTATTTACTTTTAAAAATTCGGCAATTTTTGATTGAATTTTCCCTGCTGTATTTATTCCTATTTACACATTTACCATTGCGATAAGTTAAATAAAACCGTTCTTGATTCTGTGCAACTTCTTGTAATATATGTTTTTGTTGCAGGTATAGTTACAAATACGATGTTATTTTTATTAAAGTCAGTCAAGTTCTTCTCTACTACATGCTCTAGATACTCCTATTATTAATACTGCCTGGATTTTTTTGTATTATATGAAACTTTAATAAATGAGAAATCAGTGAATATACCTTCATTAGGAAAATAGTGAATCAGGAGCTTCCTCCATAAATTTATTTACATCCCCATCAGAGAAAGCCTTTGATTTTTTGGTTGTAAATATTCTGATTGTCTTTTAATAAATGCTATAAGTTTATTGTATTTTGATATATAAATGTTATTATAAATTAATAAACAAGACTTCAACATTGAATAAATTGACCGTCTAATTGGTATTTCTTGAAAATAGGATAAGAAAGGGTTTTCTGTATATATTTTAATTTTATTAATTTTGTGCCATTCCATAAATTTTCTATATGTAACATTGTACTTTTCTTTCGATTTAGCTGATAGCAAATTACTTAATACTCTCATTGTAACATCCCGTATTTTGGGAAGCGCATAAACCAGAAAATCTTCAGCGCTTGACATTCCTTTATTCAAATAATAACAAAATATTACAGAATTACATATTATTTACTAAGAAAACAGTAAATTGCCCTTCGATGAATATAGTCAACAAGTATTTTCAACAATGAGGAATAATTCATCAAAGGTAAGCCGGTAAGATTTGGCTATACGGATTGGATGCTGAGTAGCTCAAACGGCTATTGTTACAAATTTGACGCAAAAACTTACACAAAAATTAGTAAAGGATCATTGCCCTCAGGATCCAAAGTTGTGTTGGATTTGCTGCAAGCTGTGTCAATGCCGCTGGATCATATATTCTCTATTAACAATGATTTTCCGAGCTTTGATCGATTGAAACGAAAAGCTAATGTTCCTCAAACATTGCTATTTGCGAATTACAACAGGTCAATGGGGGGAGGGTGTGTAGATTTGCATGACCAGGAAGCAAACAATTATTGAGTAAGTATCTTCAGGAGAAAATGGTGGCGGCCACTTTTCACTCAACACATATATTTATATGTGTTGTAAATGCGTGGCGGCTGCATATAATAGCTTGTTCTGAGAAAATGGGTCTCATTGTATTTAGCAGGAATATAATACGGCATTATCTGAGATGCTACGACAAATCAACGAAAAGTCGACCGTCTGGTTTTTTTTATTAAAGACCATATTGCAAAACCAAGGAAGGCATTTTCCGGAAAAACTACATAAGCAACTTTGATGCCAGGAATGTCATAATAAATCCCGATGGAGCTGCAGAAAATGAGAGATAACTTTGTTCCTAGAACGTAATTATTTTAACCTGTAGCTGGTGAGGTGGGGTTTGCCAAACCCCATCGAAATTAAGAAGTGCGCCCGCGCGATAAGGAGTGGTGGGGGATCGGCAACCGTTCGTGTAGCTTTCAATCAGTTGACCATCTATACTACTAGTGTTCGCATGCCGTGAAATACGTTCGACGTTTTGATCAATTTCGATTCAAGTTCAGTTTGGGGTGTACCAAACCCCACCTCACCAAATACGTTACCTTTTATGTTTCAAACTGTATTATGGCGTCTACATCTTCTGTTTATAAAATGAGAACTGATGATCCTCGTTTTGAGGAATGGGCTACAGATGTTTACAATGATTTAGAAAGCAATTATAGTGGCGATGAAGAAGATGTCGTTGACCCGAACTTTCACAGTGATCATGAGAGCGATTCCGTCCAAGAGCTGTCTCAGGATGATAGCCAAACCAATAGTGATAGTGAAAAAAGAAAGAAAAGCAATTCTAAAGCATTTTATGGGAAGAACAAATTCAAGTGGTCTGCTGAACCCCCGAATCCAAATGTTCGCACGAGACATAATAACATAATTTCACATCTACCAGGCATCATTGGTCCTGCAAAACGGATGGGAAAGTATTGTAGGCCTCTTTCTTCTTGGGAACTATTATTTACAGACGAAATATTAAACGAAATACTTCTCCAAACGAACGAAAAAATATTACGGGTTAGACAGCATCTTTCTACACCAGATCGGTACGACTACAGAGATATAAATATTGTAGAATTTAGAGCATTTCTGGGGATCTTGCTACAGATGGCACCGGACGTGACATCTTTCGCTGCACTATATCTTTGAAGCGAGTCTTGGTCATTCTAGCGTGCCTTCGCTTTGATAATGCTTTAGATAGGGAAGAAAGAAAAAAGGTTGATGCCACTGCTGCAATATCTTGGGTGTTCGAAACTTTTATAAAAAATTGCCAAGCATGTTACTCCATAGGAGAATACGCCTGCGTCGATGAGATGCTTGTAGGATTCAGGGGCCGGTGTAAATTTCGGATGTATATTCCCAACAAGCCTCGCAAATATGGTCTAAAGGTGATGGTATTGAACGACGCAAAGACACACTACTTTCTAAACGCCTATATTTACTCTGGTAAAGACAGCGATGGAGATACACTGTCTGAAGTCGAGAGAAAAATGGCAAAACCTGCACAGTCGGTTTTACGCCTAGCTACTCCAATTAACGGAACAAACCGAAACATTACAGCCGACAACTGGTTTTCATCAATCCAGCTTGTAGAAGAGCTACAGAAAAGAGGCTTGACATATGTTGGCACTTTGAAAAGGAACAAAAGAGAGGTTCCACGAGAATTCCTGCCGGCAAAAGGAAAGCAAGAAAAGTCAACACTTTACGGTTTTACCAATGACCTCAGCTTAGTATCTTTCGTACCAAAAAGGAACAAAGTTGTTCTTTTAATTTCCTCTATGCATCACGACAGTAGAACTGATCCGGAAACTGAAAAACCAGAAATTATTATCTTCTATAATGCAACGAAAGGCGGAGTGGATGCTTTAGACGAAAAGTGCACCGTGTACTCTACAAGTCGACGAACCAACCGCTGGCCGCTTGCTATTTTCTATACGCCCCTCAACATTAGTCTCGTCAATGTATATGTGATATTTTCGAGTTTTCCTGGAAATAGCGACAAGACAAGAATAGATTTTGTCAAAAGTGTTGCTAGAGAACTGGTAGAGCCTCAACTGAATATAAGACTGCTCAACAGCCGTTTACCTCGCGAATTGCGGTTGTCTATCGGTCGAATTCTCATGAAACCAATAACAAGCAGTGTTCCACAATCCTTGCAAAAACAAGTTAGATGCGGTAAATGCCCAAGAGATAAGGATAAGAAGACAAGATTCACTTGTATTGACTGTAATACTCCCATTTGTGGCAGCTGTACTCTGGGTCGTTGTGTGGATTGTAACCAATAACGTATGTTGGTTAAATATTACCTATTCTTCCTTAAACTTGTAAAATTATTTCTTAGATAGTTTATTATAAGCCGTCTTAGTATTTCTGTGTAATTTGTTTTCGTGTATTTTATTTTAGTTCTTGTATAATAAATAAATATCCTCCAGGTGAAATTTTGCAGTTTTTTTAACATAGGCTTGAAACACAAATACTTTCCCTAATGGATATAACTTTTTCATTTCATAGCTCACTGTAATCTGCTTAAAAGTCACTAAAAGGTGTTTAAAAAATTTAATTAGGATAGCGTTCATAATGTTTTCGCAGAAATAGCATTTTTTCAATGGGGTTTGTCAAACCCCACCTCACCAGTTATGTATCAAAAATCTGACCTCACCAGTTACGGGTTAATAAACTTCAATCATAATGTTCAAGTAAAATAAAAGTTTTCAGAAGCATTATTGACCAGACAAGTGCCCAGTATCCCCATATGAGGACACATACTTTTACGAAACATTTAAGAGTTTTGTAATAAAAAAAAGTACCTTGTTTATGTTTGTTAGTTTAAACTTGACCTATAACCATCAATTTTGCAAAGCTATTCCAACAAAAAATAGCCTGGATCTACATGAGTTAAATCAATCACATTTCGTTAATTTTGAGAAGTATATGTTTTTTAAAATTTTGTGAAATGTGCATTGTTAATTTTACGAAACATAGACGTGAGCCAGTGGAAATGGCAATTTGTTTTTAAATTAACAAAAATTTTTGCGTGTACGATGTTCTAAAAATTTATTTTATATAGGTACACTTCCAAGCTAACTGCAATTTACAAGTAAAAATTGAAATAAATTCAAATTGAGTTCAAAACAGTTTTATTCAATTAATAGAATTGTTTCACCCTACTAGGGCTTCATCAGGTGATGAATATTATAATACAAAATCTTTGTAGACGTTCTTATTTATGTCTTTTCCTAAATGAAGAGGGGGGAGTTTGTGACATTAGGTTAAGAGCGGGAGTAACTTATATATTTAATGTAATATTTAATATATATGTATATACATAACAATATGATTAAGAATATTAAAAAAAATTTTGAAAACTGATTGTTTACTGTTATTATAAAATTAAACAATTTATAAATATATATATAACTATAAGAATTATTAAGTTGATTTTAAATATTTAAATTTAACAACGGTGAATTATTCACTTCTAGTTGGTCATTTAAAATAAGGTTTAATTTGTTTAATTTATTTATTTCTAGGTTTTCTAATAATAAATTTAATTTTTTACTCTTGTCTTGTATATGTAGTATGTCAAACTTATTATTCAATTTATGTTTTTGTTCAATACAGTGGTTTGCATATGTGGAATCTGTTTTTTGTAAGTTATAACGGCTTTCATGTTCTTTTATGCGTGTGGAAAAGGATCCACCAGTTTGTCCGATATAAGCTTTTCCACACTCGCAATTTAACTTATAGACCCCAGATTTTAAATTTTTGTCAGTTTTATCTTTATTATTTTTAATGTGATTCTGTAGTTTGTTGTTTGTACGAAATGAAATTAATGTGTTTGTTGTTTTTTGTAAATATGTTTTTATTTTTATGGAAGGTGTACCTATATAAGTCACAGAGGCAAATTTTGCAATTTGTCCCATATTCTTTCTTCAGACACTATATACATCAAGCTGCAATAAAAAAAACTAGACGAACATTCTCAGTGTAATATATGACGCCCACATGTAAAAGCAATTTGTCACTACTTAATTTAAATCTAAATATATGTACATTTCTAAGAAACCGCATCAACTCCAGAAATAAGACGTATCACGTAAAATAAAAAAAAAATAATATGTTCCTCAATTTTTTATGTGTAACACGTAGAATGCATAGTAGAGCAGAACTTGCAGCTAGACCATTCGTAATAATTTATGCAAAGGGAAACGTTACCGACCTATACAAGGCAGCTGCTACCCGCTACATTACCTACCCAACAGAAGATATTACCCCTCCAAATGTTATATTTCGGTGTATGCCGTGCATATCTCTTGTTTATGGTAATGCATTCGCAGACCGCAGGACACACAGGCGGTTGCAGTTTATTACTATATTTGATCGACATTTCACCGGGCAAATGTCACAGTAAAAATGAATAGGGTTTCTGCGATATGTGAAGTTATCGTCGGTATTCGATCTGTTACAAATTTAATGGTGTACACACGTTCACCTATCTGTCTAGTAGTAAAGTTTTATCACCAAAAATACCAAATGAATTTTTGTATTCACTGGAATCGCATATGTGTCCGATTCATATGAAAAAATAAATGTATGATAAAAATAAGAAATAGTTGCATACAAATTTTTATAGTAAGTTAACACATTGAAACTATAAAATATTCTGAAATACTGATATTGTTTCAGAACTTCTTTCTGTATATTGTTAATGCATTCTTTGCTTGTTGGTACATACATTGTAAGAACGAAAATATAGATTTAATGCAAAACTACGCGTTTTTTACTTTCCACTACAAACAAAAGGCCTGAACGTTTACAAAAGTCAACTTTGTCCTAGGAATGTAGATCAATTAATTTTTCAAGAGTATTGATTGAAAGACATACTTGTCAGTTTACAATACATATCTATATTTTCAAACACCAGGAAGACGACTGAAATCAGTATCGTTACTAAAGACCGGACTAAAAAGCACTAAAAAACAGAAAAAGTCTCTTAAAAAAGCATAAAACCTTGACAAAAAAAGCTTTTAATCGACAAGAGTTTGATTTGAAAATGTATTTTTGATCAAAATAATAATAATAATACTTTATTAGTCTCAGATCCACTAGATATAGACTTTCTCAATACAGAGTATATTACGCAAATAGTAAAACATATATACACATACATAAATATAAACCACAAAACATAATAGACTAAATGTACAATACGACTATGGCAACCGTGCATGGAGCTCTGCCATACTATAGAAACTGTGGTCAATTAGAAAATCCCTCAACAGTTTCTTAAAGTTTGCCAGACCCGAGTCCCGCATGTGTGTTGGCAATTTATTAAAAATTGTAAAGCCAGTTATGAGTGGGGACTTTTGATGAAACAAGTGATATGATCTGTCCACAACTAAGTTATTTCTATTACGAGTCCTGTAATTATGCCTCTTACTTATTATTGAAAATCTATGCTTGTTATTAAAAATATATGTTAATAATTTATAAGCATAGATAGAGGTAACGGTAGATATTCTCTTTGAACGGAAGGTGCCCCTACAAGACTCATGGTAGGGCAAATCAAAGACAAGCCTGATGATACGCTTTTGCAGAAAAGACACTTTTTGTATATCCCTCGCTTGGCCCCAGACAATAATATTATAGGAAATTATAGAGTCGGCATAAGCATACTAAACGCTGAGAAGGGATTCGGCATTCAAGATGTTTTTCAAAGTGTGCAAAAGATAATATGCCCTTTGAAGTTTACCGCACACGTAATCAACCTGGTTTTCCCATGACATATTTTCAAGAATTCTACCTAAGGATTTACAATTTCTAGAGACCTCAATAATTTGATTTTATTAAATGTTATGTCTAAACCTGAGCGTGTTCTATGTCTGTTGAAAAATTCAATAATAACCGTCTTATCATGGTTGATTACACTGGTCAACAGTGAAATTGCTTCTTAGGTGAAAGTACCCAATCCTGAATGAATTCAACGTGCTGAACACGAATATCACATTGAAAAAAGTTGATTGGCTCACGTTCAAGAGATATTGACGTTTTGTCCATTGTATAGATGCTATTGCATAATGTAATGCAATTTAGTGAGAAATTACGAAATTTTGCGTCATATTGCATCACCCCTTCATGCAAAGAAGTTAATGCAGCATTTACTGTAAGTTTCCATTGAGAGTGTTGCGAAATTGATTGCGCAATATCAAGCAATAGCTAATTATAGTTTATTTATAAATGGCCGACGTGACAGTTAACTCGTGCAATGTCCGTTCATTCGCGCATATTTTTCGAAGCTCTAGCATAGTGATTGCTATAGTGTAAAGTAACTAAACAGTAGCAATGCCTCGTAACTGTGTTAATAGTGCAAATTACTTCTGTTATATTTGCGGAGAAGTGACATTTGCTGCACAGAAAAAGAACATCAGTGCAACAGTTAAGAAAGCGTATCATTTGTATTTTGGTTGCAAGATAGGCGACCAGGACAAAGACTGGGCCCCACACGTATGCTGCCGCACTTGTGCCGTAAATCTTTCACAGTGGCTTAATGGCAAAAGAAAGGCAATGCCATTTGCTGTGCCCATGATTTGGAGGGAGCCCACCAATCACGTTGACGACTGTTATTTCTGTATGGTACGACCAGCTTCTGGAGGCATCACCAAGAAGAAGAAGTGGACAGTTGAATACCCTAACATACCATCTGCTCTGCGACCTGTCTCTCATGGCGAAGGACTCCCAATTCCAGAACCTCCTACAGATTTTTCTATCAGTTCAGACGATGAGGATGGCCATGCGTCGGCGAGTTCTCCTCAACGTGGCAGTAAGGATGATGACTTTTCGTGCTTTGACGAAACATCTGCACCACATAAAATTACCCAGGATGAAATGAACGATCTTGTTCGCGATTTGGATCTGTCGAAAAGCAAAGCGGAGATATTGGCCTCAAGACTTCGACAGTGGAATCTTCTGGAACAGAATGTCCGAGTGACTTCATTTCGCACTCGCCATCAGCTCTTCGAATCTTTCTTTAAGAAAGAAGAAAGCCTTGTGTTCTGCTGCGATATTGATGGTCTACTACAAGCTCTCGGTATTGCACATGATCCCCACGAATGGCGGCTGTTTATAGACGCTTCAAAACTGAGCCTAAGGGCGGTTTTGTTGAATAATGGGAACCAGCTTCCATCCATACCTATTGCACATGCGGTCTACATTAAGGAGACTTACGGCAATCTAAAGCAGCTACTGGAGACGATTAACTACAGCAAGTATGGCTGGCAGATATGTTCTGACCTGAAGGTAGTATCTCTGTTGATGGGTTTGCAGCAGGGATATACAAAGTACTGCTGTTTTCTTTGTCTGTGGGACAGCAGAGCAATCGATTTGCACTACATCAAGAAAGACTGGCCTCCGAGAGCATTTTTTAAGTCTGGAGAAACGAATGTACAGCACCCACCATTGGCACAGCCACACAAAATCATCATTCCTCCTTTACACATCAAACTCGGTCTTGTCAAAAACTTGGTAAAAGCCATGGATAAGAATGGACCAGCATTCAAGTACCTGCATGACAAATTCCCTCGACTCAGTGAAGCCGAAATTAAAGAGGGCCTCTTTGTGGGGCCTCAATTAGACAGCTCTTCCGAGACCCCAAGTTTGAGGAACTTCTTCAAGGTAAAGAAAAACAGGTTTGGGATGCATTCTATCAAGTGGCAGCAAACTTCCTGGGGAATGACAAGGCAGAAAATTACAAGTGTCTGGTTGAGGATATGTTGGCTTTGTTTCATGAATTCGGCTGCAATATGTCCTTAAAGATCCACTTTCTTGATTCCCACTTAGATTTCTTTCCTGATAACTGCGGGCAGGTCAGTGATGAGCACGGCGAACGCTTTCATTAGGACATTGCCACCATGGAGCAACGGTACCAAGGCAAATGGTCTACGTCAATGCTAGCTGACTATTGTTGGACAATCAGTAGAGATGTTCCACAAGTGCACTACAAACGGCAGGCCAAAAGAAGTCGAAAGCCGGAAGCAGACTAATGTTTTCTTACCATGTATTACAATATTGACATAAGTACACTTTTTCTGAAATATGCGTAAATGTTTTCTTACCATGTATTATAATATTGACATAAGTACACTTTTTCTGAAATATGCGTACATATTACAGAAAACCCGTAGCCAATTCAGCTTTTTCTTAGTCATTTTCGTGTTCAGCACATTGAATTCATTAAGAAATGACTATTTTCATCTTGGAAGCATGAACTTTTCGAAAATTTGTTGCCCAGTGTTATTAATTTGTTGGCACAACACAAGTCCTCAAAACTTTGTAGAACTATATTGATATTATTGTTGAGCTGTTCCGGATCCGAGTGGGAAACCACTATTGCTGTATCGTCAGCACAAAGAAATATTTTGCCATAGTTTATGAAACTAGGTAGGTCATTTATAAATAATAAAAATATTAATGGACCCAGGACACAGCCCTGTGGAACTCCAACGTCCATATCATAATCCTCCGATCTGACGTCACCAAGTTTAACAACCATTTTTCTGTCTTTTAAAAATGAGACAATCCATTTGTTCAGTTCTCCGCGAATTCCCAGATCTTACTACTAACAAAATGACAATTAGCGGAGTCAAAGGCTCTTGATAGATCAAACAAGATCAACACGGTGTATCGTCCTTTATCCATTTCATCAATAATATGCTGCGGACATTCCATAACACCAGTCAGTAAAATATGTTACTATATCAATGGTGTTCCGTCGTACGACGGTGTCGTCATATATTATTAATCATATATTGTTATTATTATTAATTTAATTATTATTAAGTTTCTATTTGTCACACTGTACGAGTATATCAGATATTCGTGTTCCTAGTTGACCTAATTGACCATATCTATACCTGCGCGAGAAGGTACATTTGCGATGATTGAATATAATCTCCTTCTTGAGAACTGATTAGATTTTCAGCGAAATCGGTAGACCGGAAGTAGTAGTTTACTTCAGTTAAAAAGTAAAATTTCAATAATATCTTAGGACAGTAAGTTTAAACAAATCTCTAAAGAATATAAAAATACTCAAAAATCAATTTATTTTATTATTATTATTTCATTTATAATTATATTTTTTTTCTATAAAAAAAATGTTTCGACATTCTTACTGGAAGTAGGTTTTTATTCTTATCGAAAAATGTTTTTATAAAAATATCTGGCAAATTGTGCATTCTGTACAGATTTATTAAGTGTTTAAGAGTTGGATTTGGAGAAATTTTTGTATAAAAACAATTTTCAAATTCTGACCGAAAGTAACACTTTCATTCACAGGTTTATTAAGAAGATAAGATTTAATTTGAAAAAACTTTTATATAAAAAATTTGGAAGGCACATATATATTAGAAAGTAGTGTGATGCCCACACCTCATGTTTTTGCTTACCACCATACAAACGGATAAGCCTATCAATTCCAAATTTTATATTTACGAGTATAATCTCACTCTTGAAATCTGTTCAGATTTTCAGTAAAATCGGTAGACCGGCAGTAGTAGTTTATTTCTGTGAAAAAATCGAATTTTACCAATATTATGTTGCTAAGTTTAAGCAAATTTATAAAGAATTCAAATTTACTTAAATGTGAATTTAAAAAACAGTTTTCAAAAAACTTTTCCGAAAATCCTACCGGAGGTAGGTTTTTGTCGAGAATCTGTTTTTCGCGAATATTTCGCATGTATTGCCTTCTAGGCAAATACATTATGAGTACCGTATAAAAATATTTAAAGCTTGATTTTCAACAACTTTTTATAAAAAAAACATTTGGACCGGAAGTAATACTTTTACTCTTATCGAATAGCTTTTTTTGCAAATATCTCGCAAAATATGCATTCTATAGAGATTTATTAAGAGAATAGAAGTACTTAGAATAGGACTAAGTATAAATAGTAAATTTTTAGTACTTTTCTCTGCCAGACAGACTGTTCCATTGATTTTCTTAGATTATAATTCTAAAAATGTGCGTTGATATGTAGAAATCATTTAAATGAGTCATGTTTTTACTAATTGCGCCCATAAGAATTCTTCCATCGTTACTCGTTATTTCATAGGAATTTTTCATAAATTGTAAAATCTTCGACGAAAAATCATTATATTCCAGAAAAGTAAAAAATCGCCTAATATATCTTGATGTTAATTTAATCAGCTCTTAAAGGTATGTAAGGAGAAGCATTGCATTCTTTTACGGAAAAAACATGTTTCTGTTGGTTCGTCTTTCCAGAACAGTCTGTATAAATGAAAATATTGTTGGATTGCACAGTTCATGGTTATCTATAATTTTTATATGAAAAATATTTTGCTTCTACATTATTAGATATTGATAATTAATTTTGTCATCACTTCGGTGCGTATAATAGACACATATTTTAAAATATTAATTAAAGAATTGTGAGTGATTCTATGCTGGTCTAACAAAAAGCTTATATACTACTATTTCTTTTCGTTCACAGAAAGAGAAATCAAATAAGTCTATTCTTCTTTAGTTAAAACTTTCCAACATACTTCTAAAAAAAAAGTATTCTTAAAAAAACTTGTAATCACCAGTAATCACAATTTTATGAAACGTCCACATTTGGATACAATTTGTAAATACAAGAAATTAAGATCATTTAAAACTCGTAGAATTAAATTGCAAATACATCGGAATCTAAAGATTCTATTCCTTATTAATCAGAAGGAGTAAAAAATAATGTAACGAACGTCTTACGCACTAGTGTATACAATTACTGTAATATTTTATTTATTTAATAATAAAACCGGTTCTAGGGGTGATAAGAGCGAAATTTTAAATTTCTTTATATAAGAAAATAAGCTCTGCTAATATTTCAACGTTAATCGATTAGAGATTTGATGAAAATACGAATTTAAACGGGAAAAATGATTTGACCTTAAGGTTTTTTAATATTTATTTTTCATTACTGCAATAAATAAATAATTTAAGGAAATAATGCATTTTAGTTTTATCATTCTGATTTTTTTTTAAATATAAGTATATCTTTTGACGGGTCGGCGTCAGGTTAGGGCTAGATGGTACAAGTAAGTACCTTAAAGAATTCTTCAAGCTAAAGCAACATGAGCAACATTTACAAGCACTCCGAAAGATGTCTTGTGTAACAATGAACAAGATGTCTCAAGCTACAACTTGCATGGTTCCAAGCAAAATCTACATTTTGACAAAGACAGCAGAAATCTACAGTTTATATTAAAAAGAGTCAAGGACACTATTTCCTATTTTTATATTGTATTGTAAGACTTTAAACAAAAATGAAATTAAATTATAAAGAATATAAGACATGAGTTTTGCGAATTTGCAAATAAAGGAAATGAAATACATATTTTTATATATTTTTAATATTATAAATGAATGCAATAAATTTAAAATAAATTCTCATGCAAAAATCTATTCGTATTGCGATTAAACTAATTAATGGATCCCTACTAATATTATTTGCAATTAATTACACTGCTACACTGCTAATAATAATAATCGTAAAGGAATATTTGCTTATAATAATCAAAAAGGTAGATAATTGCTTTTCGTTAAGCGTAGCGCCATTAAAAATATTATTGATACAATGCTTCCTTAAATAAATACAAAAAATATAATACTCTTACATGATCGCGCAGTGCATGTTCTTCCATGCAGATATTTCACAGAAGTCAAATCGAACAGTTTGTATCCAGCAGAAATATATCAAAAGCGATATATTATTAACAGCGACAGAGTTATATTGTGCATATTATTGATAGAAGTCAAATCGAACGTTCTGTATCCAGAAGAAATGTATAAACCGCGCTATGTCATCAATAACGACAGAATTACATTGTGATAGAATTAACTTCAATGTTGCTATTTATGAGAGGTGACAAGATGCGGCTCGTATCAATTTGTGTGCATATATCTGATGGAGGTGAAGTCGTGCGGGTGGTATCTAGCTCGCGTAAGCGGCAAATGCCCGAACTAAAAGATTGTTTTGCGGGTATATATAGCTAAAATGACCTCCACAATAAATTTTGGCAGACGACTTCTACTGACATCTAAGGACCATTGAAAGCAAAAGCAAGGCAAATCGTTATGACTTCCATTTTTGGAGGACAGAACGTTATATATGAAGTAACAACGTATTTCGTATATCTACTTTTGAGGTAACAACGATACACTCATCAATATATATATACATTAAGGGATGAGCACGTTGTTGCGTACATTAGGGGCGTGTCCAACGAGTTGAAAGGCATACTCGTGGGATGGAACCCTGGGGTACCTACCTATGTGAATTTGTCATTTGGTGATACTGTTCGGGAGAGAGCAAAGGCGCTGAGCAGAATTAATCAAGACAGAGCCATTACCTTAGTGTTTATATATTTGCAACCGATAAGCATATAATTTTGTTATTTATTTATAATCCAGTATAATTCATTACATATAATGAAAATTTTGGTATGTTGATATGTTTTACATTTAAATACTAATGAATTAAGATATGATAAAATGTTTAGTAGAATATTTTCTGATTTATTTTCGTCATATTGATTATAATTGTCGTATTGATTTGATTATGTTATCATAACATGCGAAGTTTTAATTTAATATTTAAGATATCGTTAATTGTAAATATACTTGTTTTATTTTTGAATTAGTATTTTTTATTTATTTTATCTGACCTAGAGACAACTTGGGAGCATTCGTATTGGAGAAGGAACATTGTTATTATTTTCTGCCCCTGAGTAAAAATTTCATTAGTAACCTTAAAACTGAGCTAGTGAAGTGTGAAATTGCTAAACCTACTTTTATGCAGAAAATTATGGGATCTTAGTCTAGCATAAGGCCTAGTACTAAGATATATGCTTGATTTGCCTTCGTTTATTATTTATATGATTTAAATCATTCTTACATAATTGTTAATTTGCAAGAGTCACAGCAATATGTATGTATGGGATACTTTTTGAGTTAAAGTAAATGTAAAATTAATTCTTCAATGGGTTCCCTTATTTTTCAATATTCCTAAACTGTTACCAAAATACATAAAAAGTAGAAGAAAAAATATATGTTCAAAACTAAAATTCCGGCGACATGTATGCACAATAGATAGAACGATGCATTCATAATTTAAATTCTTTGTAACTGCAATATTGAAGGAAAAAAGCTGAACTTTTGCGTATTAGCGATTTTTTCATAGAATGAATAGGCAGCGTGTAGTTTTGATGAAAAAACGTCAATAATTACACACACAGTTAGACGCCTTTATGGAATGAATGTTAAATCAGTCGGGACGAATGAGAAATATGCATTTATGACTGCCGACCAAAAAATACATTTCCAGAAATAACAATAGAACGTGCATTTGATATTCAAGGGCCCAACTCTATACTACGTATGCATTCAGGTCGGTCGGCAATTGTTGTGCACCGTAGTGCCCCATTATCACAATCTCTCCTGCTAATATTCGAATTGACACACGAACGATTCAATATCCTGAGCCCCGTTTGAATGTTACGTTTTGAAATGTTAGTTGACAGCGAATTAGGTACTTAGCGGTAGGTCGGGACAGTCTTCCTCTTTGAAATGGTAATCTCTTTCTATTCAGAAGGTTTCCGTATGATTGACGGGTTCTTTCTTTATCGGGAATTTTCAGCTTGTGTATTTGTGTGAGCAACGGCGGCTGCCATCTACAGAGATCTAATGGCGCTAATTGCGGACACCTGCGTAATTGACAAGGTTTTACACGAATCGGATTTCGATTTTATGTTGTCAAACGACAGAGACAGTTATTATGCTTTTAATATATTTATTTCTACAAATAATAGTATTGCATATCTTTGACACAGTCTTATTTGTGTGATTATATTAGTTGTTTGTCTTAGATAAATCTAGACTTTCTGATTAACTCACATGAATGGTACACGACAGCTCTACTCTCAATTTTTACATTACTCCTTTAATTATACAATTAGCGTCGATATTATTTGTGTAGTGAAATTAAATGCATGTGTATGATAAAGCAAGAACTTTTAATAAAACTGCATTGTTCACACTATCACTTTTACACATTTCTCATTTACATATCTTGCTAGTTTTTTAAAATTCTTTTGATGACAGTTTACTGTCCAATTGTCATATTGCTATTGAAATACGTTGCCGCTTTGTGACCTTTCGACATTTATTTACGTCTTCATCTGACAATCAATTTTGTATTTTTGATTTTTATCGTTGTTGAGCTTGAACTGCATTTTATTAATTTTCTCAGTTATATGTATTTATCCTCTTCGAAAACAGTCTGTATCTTGTGGAATGTGAGGTTTCTATATTCCGTATCCATATTTTCACCCACGTAATATTTAAATTTAAATCAGTTTTTTCTTTGCCGTACTACTTAAGAGGAGCGTTTACCTATCGAAAATTAAGGCATCGCCGTTTCGCGTTTTTTAAACTTATTTTGTAATTTTAAAATCTCAAATTTGTGTTAGTGATGCAAAAGTCATAAATTTATAATGTCAAGGTCAGTTTTTGTACTAATTTATCTTCTTAAGAAAGTTATGTGTTTTAGAAATAACCACAAAAATGCATGAATTTAATTATTGTTTACTAACTAAGGCTGGTACACAAAAGAAAAAAAACGTCCTCTACGCGCCAGCTGCACATTTGATGTACGATATAAAGAAAAAATCAAATTTATGTAATTATTTTTAAAGATAAAAAACATTAAACAGTAAATATTGTCACACACATTTTACACGAGGTTTTTTCAAGCTTATCGCGTCGTCTATCCCCACTTTCCGGTATCTCTACCGGTCCTAGCGAAGACGAATATCTGTCGGAATAGGTCGGATATTGCAGTGACAGTTTAATTACAAACTGTCACTCGCATTTAAATGTCATATATACCTATAATATTCGAGTGAATAATAATATAATAGTAATGGGCAAGCGAAAATTGGTTTATTATAAAACATCAACAACATCAACAGTTCCGTAAGTACTCATTCTTTATACATTATGTTTCTCATCTATAGTATTCCTCTATCTATGACAGAATCTGTGAATAAAACCGATGCGCTGTGACAGAACCGATAATCGTCTACCTTCACCTACTCACACCCCCTTCCGCCTACCCGTCTCGCAAGTAATATAAGTTGCATAAGGTTGTATTTGTTAGTAAACGCCCCTCTTAATATTATAAAAAAAAACCTTTTTTTCGAATAGTGACTGATAAAATTACCAATAAAACTACATTTGTTTTTTGTGACGTTTCCACATTTATTTATGTATTCTTCTGACAATTAATTCTGTATTTTAGATTTTTAACATTGTTGAGCTTTGAACATTCTTTTCTAAAACAGCATCTACCTTCTGAAAAGTGGAGTTATTTAAATAGCACGGCAAAGAAAACGAAACTAAATTTATATTTATATTATTTAGAAAACCCGTTTTTTTTTGCAAATATTGCTTCTCGCATCCTAAATGACATTTCTTCTTGTCGCTCCAGTCGTGATCTCGTAGACCACCCTCTTCTCGTTTCACTTTCTATCTGATGTTTATTCCGTTGCGCTGGAATCCAATTCCATACTTTGATATTCTTTCTTCCCTCATTCTAGGCAAATATCCGAACCATCTCAGCTGCCCGTCATTTATAACATCTACGTATAATAGTGGTTTTCTATTTTGGTGCTATAAAGTTCACTTTACCACACCCGTTAGGTTGCATAAATTATTAAGTACTTTATCGCACGCTAATTTTATTTTTTTGAAGTTGGTAACAAAAAAAAATTGGACCAAATCTTATTTAAATGTCAAATATAAGCCTTTAGTGTAACACACATGTGCTATAGAAGTTGTACAATGAATAAAAAACACACATGCTAACATTTTATTTACTAATTAACAATATAAATTGTTAAGCAGAGTTGGATGATAAGTTTTCTGAGGCTACTATTGAAATTTAGTTTCCATGTTGAATAGTTATAAAAGTGTACTATTACACTAGAAGATTCGTGTGCGTTAATGGATATTCCAGGCAGATTTTGGGAACACTACGTTTTGTCTGAATTCCTGTTGCTTCGCATTGACTGACACGTACGGTAATATTCGCTACATTATTTTCTTTAGACCTACTTAAAAGTGCTAGTATTGTTTTTAATAAATATGTCGAGACTTTGATGGCAAAAGATTTTGTAAATTGTCCTCTGCTATTTTGCGAATCTCTGGGGGCGTGCAATAATTTATTTCGTCCTTTTTGATAATTTGAAATAATTTAATGAACAAATCAGTCTAAATTTTAAGCAAAATTACATATGACACCGCCCTTATTCAAATATTTAAATTGTTCTACTTAAGAGGGAGTGCTAACTATCTCAATCAATTTCTTCTAGTTATAAATTTTAATAATTTTAAAGTTTTATTTAGACTGTTATCGACTGATTTGCATTCTCAAAAGCAGCAATTCTTTTATAAATATATTCGTTATATACGTTTTCTTGATGAGCAATAGTGATTTAAATGTAGCTGACACTCTTTTATTTTTAAAGTACTAGAAGATATTACTTTGACGTCCAGGATTAGAAATTCACAAAAGAAAATTACAAAATGTAAGGCAAGATCTAATGGAAATTCCCTCTACATCTAAATGTTATGAATTATTACATTTTGAATATGAGAGTCCTACCGATGAGAGCTTCGGCGAAACAAAAAATGAGGTGTGGCCACCACACGACTTCTTATACCTATTAGCGTTTCAAATTATACGAAATTGTTTTAAATTGTTGTAAATAGTTTTATCTTAAAAAAATATGCCGGATTTTAAGAATTTTTTTATATATAAATTATTCAATATCCTATTATAATAAATCACTAGAGAATGCAAACTTTCCGAGATATTCGAAAGAAAGTGCTGCTCGCTAAGAGTAAACGTTGTACTTCCGGTCCGAATTTTGGAATTTCATTTATACAAAAAATATTCCAAATCCAGCTCTAAATACGTTTGTACTCTTGATAAATATATATAGAATACATAATTTACGACATATTTGCAAAAAATCGCTATTCGATATGAGCAAAACAGGTCCAAATTTTGAATTTTTTTTTATACAAAAGGTATTGAAAATTAAATTCTAAATACTTTTGTACTTGTAGTGTAGCTGTCTAAACAGCATGACTTGCGAAATATTGGCAAAAAACTGATTTTCGATAAGAATGAAAGACCTACTTCTGGCAGGAATTTCAAAAAACTTACATAATAAAATTCTTCTCAAATTTAATATTGAGTACATATGAATTCTTTATAAATTTGTTTAAACATAGTAGTTGGCGAAATATTGGCAAAATTCGATTTTTTCACTGAAGTAAACTACTACTTCCATCAGCCGATTTTATTGAAAATCTAATCGGATCTCAAGAGGGAAATTGTATTCGTAAATACAAAATTTTGAATTAATGGCTATAGTGGTTTGACCGCTATCGTGGTCACACACAGACACAGGTATTTTTTAAAAACCACTTTTTCGGTATCAGAGGACTTCAAAACGTGGACATCTGCAAAAATCTCGAGGTCAAAAATTTCACACATACATATTTCAAATTATCACAATACTTCCTTATATCATACTACGTATAAGAAAGTAAAAGGAATTATGCGGTAGATAAATATGTAATGTCGAGAATTAAAATATACTCAAAATTTGATTAAAAAAGCTTTTTGAAATTCCTACCGGAAGTAGCTGTTTTACTCGTTCGAAAATCAGTTTTTTGCCAATATTTCGCAAGTCATGCTGTTTAGACAGGTACCGTACGGATATAAAAGGATTTAAAATAAATAAACATATAAATAAATAAATAAACTTAATTTTCAATACCTTTTGTATAAAAAAAATTTCAAAATTCGTACCGGAAGTAACACTCTTATCCAATAGCGATTCTTTGCAAATATATATTATGCATTCTATAGAGATTTATTAAGAGAATAGAAATACTAAGAATAGAATTTTGAATAATTTTTGTATAACAAAATTCTTAAATTGTATAATTTGAAAAACTCATATGTATAAGTAGTGTGGTGGCCACACCTCATCATTTTCGTTAATTTTTTATATAATAATTTACATACTAAAAGGACAAGAAATACTTGCAATATTTTGGGTGAAGAATAATAATTGTATAATAATATCCTACCTAAAATAGCCTGTATTGTATTCTGTCCCAACATATTTATGGTTACAAGTCCACGTGGATTTGAGTGACACATGTCTAGTTTCGATTCAACAAATCAAACGCGCGGTACACTCATAAATCAGAGGGCCTAACGGCAGCAACTTAACATAAATATTCTATTTCATTCGCACCACTTGCGTTTAGCACGATGGTCGAAAACGTACATACGTCGGTGTATACAACAATCGAAGAAATACAGGACGCGCCTCTTTGAAATCGGATTTTCTACAATCTGGGATCACAGCCTTAAAAATCAGAGTAACCAACCTCAGAAAAACAAAATTTCTAAAATGTTCGAATAAAACATGTCTCTTATTGTAAGCTTTTTTGAACTTTTAATAACCGAAAAATATTATAAAATACACGTTCCATAAGACATTTTGCGCACTTGTTCTTTAGAAAACTCGCCTAGCGGCTTATTTTCTAAACTTGAACGCGTGCGCAGAAATCATGTCTTATGAAAATTTTATTTTAATATACTATTTTCACTTCCATTTTATCTCTGATGTGTTCATTTATGGCGTGTCGTACATGATTAAGCCGCAATATGTCATTTCTGCCGACAGTAATCTTTTTTTTAATTTTTTCGTGGATGCAAATATCTCCGTTCCCTATATCACTACTAGCTCTATTATTGTTATAAATATGTTTGTTTTTGTTCTTCTTATGGGAGTTTTATTACACAATGTAGTGCTCTTGTCATATTCTTTTCTCTGCATATTTTCTTCACTATGTCCTAATCGACTCATCCATCTCCGCATTTTGTAACAGTAGATATTCCTACTGGCTTACTTTTTCTAGGACCGCTTATTGTATTCCTCGATAAGTTATTTAACATATTATTTGTCATATCTTCCTGATTATCTGCAACCACTACATGATCATATGCAAGAAAAATCGTTCATAAGGTGTTCACACTTAGCCATGTTCCCATCGGGCAACATTTCCTAGTCTAATGTTTTAAGTCCGCATCCAGGTAAATATTCAAAAGGAAAGGAAAAGCCAGTAGTCTTGAATTATTCCTTTCGAAGGCATGAATTACAATGAGATTTGGTTTCCCGCTTTTATGACAGCCTGATTTTATTCGTTCCATTTTATTCATACGAGGTTTTTTTAAAAAATAATTCATAGCTTTTTTATAAACGTAAAATTTTTCTCTGCTAGGAGCCATAGCGTAAACAGATTATCTGTACAGGGCCTTGCCGATATAAAGCCGCTTTGTTTTGTTAATTCCCTTACTTTTTTTCTTTATTATAGCTTTGAGGACTCATACATGAAGTCTTTAACGCTTTCTCCTCTATATTTCTTGCAGTCGCTTTTACGCTCTTTTTTATAATCGAGTACATTGAAAAAGCTTTCCAAGATGTAGGCTTTAGTTCTTGCATTCTGTTCCTCTTGTTTGCACCCTACTCTTTGTTTATCGTATTTTATTTCTATGGACGATTTAACTAGAAAGTGTTCTGATACACATTTTGGTCCTCTCTACTTTCACTAATAATGGTCCTATACATGAATATCGCTTATTACTATATGTACCGGGTGGCCAACTAAGAATGGCCGCCGGCTATATCTCAGAAACCAGCAGTCATATTGCTTCCGGGTAAAAAAATGTCAAGTAAAAGCCCCCAAGAGAAAATGCTGGAAATTATTTTGGAGTTTGTAAAATGTCCGCAAGGGGGCGTAACAGTCAGGATCAATGTTAAAATTTAGAATTTCTTCATATTTTTACTAATTAAGGGGTATTGAAAATTTCTAAACTTTATTCCTTACACATTCTTTAATAGTTTTACTCTTGCACATTTTTCACTATCTAGTGAAATAAAGTGGTGGGGGCAATTCAGATGTCTTTTTATATAAACTAGGATTACTCCCGTTTGGCTTAACCGATTTGAATAAGTTTGGTCTCATTTAAAAGAGCCTTATTTGCTCCACAAACTGAACTTGTGTTTTTGTATCTCGAACTTTTGCCGTCACCGGTAGATGGCGTTAACTGAAATGTAAACAAATATTAGGCCTTTTTTCAAAAAAGTTAAATGCAATGATATGTTTCTTTTTACAAAAGTTAATAAAGAATTAAAGCCTCTACATTTGGGTAAAAGAGCGAAATTTGTATGTTTTTTAGAACAGGAGATATTGGCAAAAATAGATGAAAATGCATGAATTCTCTTGTTTTAATTGTCTTCTTTTTGTTATATATATATATATATAATTTTACTGAATTTATTATATATATATACATATATAATCAATACAGTAAAATTCGAACACGCAGACCAAATAATAAAATGCCACAAAAGCGGAAGAAATTTGAAAGGCATTCCTGTAATACCGATGCAAAATATATAAAAATATATTAAATAAAAAAAATGTATAACATTTCGTTAGTTCCTGTTTAAGAAACCAAAATTACATAAATGTAATTTTATGTAAACGTTCGAAAATCATGTATTTCAAATTTTCATATACTATGATTTACTATACTAACAATTAATACTAACACTATCAGAATAAAACTAATATTAAACACTAAAATAACTACAATTACATTACTGTAAAGATTGGTTTGCAGAATTTTTAATGACGGCCTAATTGTTCAAAATGGCTCTCATCATTGTTAATGTAAGCCTGCAACCTTTGCGGCGTGGATAAAACAGAAGTTTCAATTTCCGCCTCCGATATGTTTCGTACTGCTGCTATAATTTTCTTCATTATCGTCTTGTTGTAGGCCGGTTTTCAAAAACAATGTCGTTAACTCTCCCCCAAAATTAAAATCTAGGATGTTGAGGTCTGGTGACCTGGCGGGCCAGGGAAATATACTACTCCGTCCAATTCACTTGCCAGGATATATCTGATCTGAGAAATCCCGGACGCTTGCCGCAAAATGCGCCGGGCACCCATCGTGCTGAAAAAACTTATCACGACGAACGTCCAGAGGGACATCTTTTGTTAAAAGGAGCAGCTCATTCATAAAAAAATTTAAATAAACCTCTCCAGTGAGATGTCGGTTAAAGAAAACGGGTCCAATAATTTTACCTCCTAGAATACCGCACCACACGTTTACCGACCAGCGGCATTGATGCTAAACTTCCTGCATCCAACGCGGATTTGTCCTGGACCAATAGTTCATATTGTGCAAGTTCACACCACCATTGCTATTAAATGTTGCCTCATCCGTCCATAGGACGCGAGAAAGAATTTCGGGGTTTCCGCTACCATATTTAATAGCCATTGACAATAGTCAATCTGGCGATCGAAATCTTCAGCCGTTAAAGCTTGATGAAGAACGATGTAATAAGGATACATCCTGAAAATAATATGGTAAACGTGAACGAAACTGTGAGATCAAATTTATCCAAACTTGTTAGACACTGTTTTAGGTAACTTACTATTATAAAGTATTACTGTGGTCTATATAAACGGTATCGGATAAAAATGGCCGTGACCGGTAAACAGACAATAAATAGGCAGATGAATGTATGAGTTAAACTTAAGAGAACCGAGTACGGAACGTTAAAACAACTGTTATGCTTAATGCTTAAAAGTATAAAAACAAACTGTAGGAGATAAAGCAAATCTAACAAAGGCCTTACAAAAAATCTCGAAATAAAGTTTGTTTTATTTTTAACTTAAATCTTTCAATATATTTGGGACCGTAGTTCTACAAATGCCCAACCCTCTACTTGTGGTTTCGGTCACTACATGTGGATTAAATTCAATATATTCTAATACTTTCATAGCATTTTCTTTGATTCGACCAGTAGGTTTCCTTCTATACACCGGAAGATTAATATTTCCGGTGGTCCAAAGCCTTTCCACTAACCTACGAAAAACACTGCTCGCATAATGTCGTCTTCCAGGGAACTGCGTAGCATACACTCTGGAAGAAAATGTAGCATTTCGCATGCATTCGAAATAGACACCAATCATATCGAATGTCTCTTCATTCGCTAATCGCATCTCACTAAAAGAAGTTTTCCCAAACACAAAAAAGTAAACGGAATCAATCAAAAACTGACAATAATATTTATTATTTTCACAATTGGTCGTTTTAACACAGAGTTATTGTTTTATTTTTTCATAGCTTACTTTTTTATTTTCAATGGTATATTTTTTGGATTAAAATAAGTATTAAAAATAATCTTGCTTTATTAAAGAGGGTCTTTCAAAATGGTATAACATTTTTCTTGATAATAATAATATGTTAGATAATAATAATATATGTAGCTCAAAATTGTTAGCTTCATAAAAAAAAAGGCCAGTAAAACAGGAGAACTTATGAATTTTGATCTATTTTTGTCAATATCTCCTGTTCTAAAAAACATACAAATTTAGTTTTTCTACCGAAATGTAGAGGATTTAATTCTGTATTAGCTTATGTAAAAAGAAACATATCATTGTGTTTAACTTTTTTGAAAAAAAGCCTAATATTTGCTTACATTTGAGATAACGCCATCTACCGGTGACAGCAAAAGTCCGAGATACAAAAACACAAGTTCAGTTTGTAGAGCAAACAAGGCTCTTTTAAATGAGATCAAACTTATTCAAGTCGGTTAATCCAAACGGCAGTAATCTTAGTTTATTTAAAAAAACATCTGAACTGCCCCCACCACTTTATTTCACTAGATAGTGAAAAATGTGCAAGACTAAAAGTATTAAAGAATGTGTAAGGAATAAAATTTAGAAATTTTCAATACCCCTTAATTAGTAAAAATATGAAGAAATTCTAAATTTTAACATTGATCCTGACTGTTACGCCCCCTTGCGGACATTTTACAAACTCCAAAATAATTTCCAGCATTTTCTCTTGGGCACTTTTACTTGAATTTTTTTTACCTGAAAGCAATATGACTACTGGTTTCTGAGATATAGCCGGCGGCCATTCTTAGTTGGCCACTCGGTACTCGAATACAGTTTTTTGTTTTTTTAATCCCAGTATAATTATTGATCTCTTTATGACGAATCGATATGTTGTTTACAAATTCAAATCCCTCTTTTTCCAATTTCATTTAAAACATTCTCCCCCTGTCGTTCAATTATTTTACTGTCCAGAGCTTTACCAACCCTTCGGTTCAAATCTCCTAACATAATAATTTCTTTTACTTTTTTTTACTTATATCTGACTTGTGGTGGAAGACCTTTCCTTTTATTTTCAATTCGATTGTTAAGATCCTTTTGACTATTGGGTTCCAGTTTAGTATGTTTTCTTCCATTTCTTCTTTATCGCTATGATCACTCCTACTTTCGCCCTTTTATCTTTCCCTATTGCATTCGAGAAGTATAAGTGTTCATTTTCTACATTTGTGTCTTTGCACTTTCTTTTTTGATTCGCTGAGTACTGCAACATCCGCACTTTACGCGTGGAGTTCTCTAAATACCCAATCATCTTTTGTGTTTAAACCTTGTATATTCCAGCATAGTATACTTATTTGCATTTTTTGTTTTTGTCGTATTCCTTGTAATCCATCTAGTCGAGGGCTTTAGGTTTTTCAGCAATTTTTTTTTTCACGCAAAATAGACAGCTATCCTATCTTTTACAACTTTCTTCTTTACCCAAGGAGTACTAGTGTTTGAGTTACTCAGATCACCCCCTTCTCTGTCATAGGCGGAGTTACTTTAATATTTAAGAGGAAAAAACAAACAATTTTCCATTCAATATTTTGAAATTAATTGAATAAGGGTTAATCTGCCTTCTTGTATTATACTACATCAGTATAACGTTTAATGGACAAAAGAGGTCTCTATCGCCAAGACGATGCATCTTTCCACAATGTTATTGTCACAATTATTTACTATTCATCCAACACGTGTGAATCCGATAAAAAACCTAATGTGCCCTCATGTTGCTAGCAAACAAAATATTTGGCTAATGAATATAAATTTTTAAAATTAATATAAATTTTTAAAATTAAATTTACCTAATTAAATAACTATCAGTACAGATGCAGAAAATTCCAAGTGGAATTTTCAACACAGAGAAAAATTAATTTTAAAATTATTTGAAATTTGCTATATACGAATACATCGGACTGCTGACAATACATTTATCCACCTGTTACTTGATATCATTCAGTACGAATTAAAAGACACGAACACGCACACCCTCGGTAGCGCGGAGGAAAGCATACCTGGCTGGAGATCGGGGAGTCGTGGGTTCGATCTCGCCTTTGGGTAAATGTTTAAGATTAAATTTACCTAATTAACTAATTATCAGAGCAAAAGTAGAAAACTATAATTAGAATGGTTATTGTAATTGACTTGTTAAAAGCATAGGAATTTTTGCACATTTTCGATTACTTATATAATTATTACTTAGATAGGTACATAAAAGAAAACATTATTCTCTTACACAATATAGAGTTGCTCTAATATGATCATTTTGTAATTTTGCAGCAGATAAATTACACAAATGAATGTTAAATTATTAAGATATCTATTCCAGATAAATCTTTAGTAACGCTTGTTATGAAAACAAATAGTGAATTTCGATATCTAAGATACTACCGAATCCATCCTGTATAACCGTGTAAACATAGATAAAATTCCCAATCTACTAACAATAAATTCTAAAGTTTTGACAGCGGGACCCTGTTGTACAATGTCGTAGTGCGTGCGGCTGTCGAAAATACAGCAATAAATTGAGGATAGTGCTATCCCCACAAGATAGTCTCCGAGCGACCTCTAATTTAAAGATATCGGTCACGTCAACTTGCACCGTATTATTATCCACATCGCTAATTCTTTAGATTGGACGAATTTATTTGCATTCAAATTGAATTATTTCTTGCGATCTAATAGTAGGACTAGACGTTGAATGTTTGCCGAATATCACCTGGTCGATAAATGGAGAAATTGATCGCAAACCATATTTAATTTATATGCTTTATTAATGTACACAAAATCATTCATTAATGACACCTATTAATAGATGATTTTTTTCCATTAATCAAAGAATTTTGTAACATACCAGCAAACCACAGCGGCGCACACTGGGGATTTTTGTATGGAGGTGAGGAAAAAAATGTATTTCTCAAAAACTGTAGTGATTACATCACAAATTTTGTTTTATTTATATAGCAAAACACAAAAGTAATCAAAACAGAGAGAATTAGAAAAATATATATCTTCACCTAAAACGTAAAAGGCCCTAACTAACAAAAAAAAATTGGTAATAATTTTTTTTTATAATTTCGTGTTTTCCTTATGAAACATGCTCAAATTAATAAAAAATTGATATTGAATTTTTAGTTAGTCAGGGCGTTTTGCGTTTTAAGCAACGATATATGTTACAAATACTACTTAACTTAATCGAAAATATAAAATTGTATTATTAACATTATTATTCTAAAAGCGCCTTAACTTCGTCGCTTATATCACTTTTATATCGCTTTTTTTTTAATAAACGAAGGAGTCAAATTTGAGATCATGGAATCTGACGTTACCATCATTCGATGCATGATATCTTCGTTAGTGGCAATTCGACTGCATTTTCTGGTGTCTGAGACGATATTTTTTATAGTCTTTGTTTCGATTTTCTTGAGCCTCTTCGGACAGTAAGCCTACAGGAAAAATACACTTTTCAACTATATCTTTTCCATGAATAAGAATTTTGTGGAGTGTAACTGGCATATTGTACCACTCGTACAATGCAACAAACTTTTTCGCCGTTTCTAGACAAAAATCACCAAACTCTTTTGGATGAACAATTGTTATAGCTTCGAGAATTATTGAAAACCTCTTGATTATGTCTTCATCTAGACCCGTGATTTCGGAAATCAGAGCAGGATCAGCAAAGAATCTTCGTGACGTATTTCCTGAATTTGTTGTACCAGTGCCTTGCTTAACAGTATCAACCTGTATACCAATTTTCTCTCTAAGTTCACGCCTTATCAAACTTTCGGGCTTCTTTGTTCGGACGAGTTTTTAAGTCGCCTCTCCCACGTTTAAATTCAATATTATGCATGAAGTGGTGACAATTTTTTCAGACATATTTTTGACAGATTCTAATTTTTTTATCGACAATATTGATTAAATTATTGATAATTTGGTATTTATCTTACTATAGTTCAACTTTTTGAACCTAGTCAATTTTCGTGTTCCGTTATATTTGCACTGTTCGCAAAAATCTGAGCAATGAAAGGTAGACTTAGTGTCACCTCGCAATTTGTTTCATTTATAATACAACGCTATTAAAATAGCGTTGTATTATAAATGAAACAAATTGCGAGGTGGCACCTGGTGGCACTTGAATTTGATTGAAAGTGTAAAAACAGATATTAGGTAATATATTAGTAAAGGTTTCCAATTGGAAATAAGTGGAGTTTAAATTGCAGGTCCAAATGTTTGTAGAAAACAGGGTTTTTTGTTCTATGTTCATAAAAATAAACAACAACAAAAAGACGAAAGTCTCTGCAGAGTTTATTTTTTCAATTTTAGTATATTGAAATATTCTACTTTAAATAAAAAATAAAAACAAAAACGTTAGCTCAAGCAATAAAGTAATATTCATCTTGAAATTCTCAGGTTTATATTAGGTCAATTCGGTAAAACATAGAAGTACTCTGACTGAAACGGCTACAAAAAAAAAACTAGCAGTCAGATCAAAGTAATTCTTTTTGATTTGATTGTAGCATTTAGTCCTAAATTTAAAAATAGGGGAGAGTGGGGTATAATGATCCCTCTAAGACAAAACACGTCGTAGAGGAAGTACGGTACGAGCAAAAAAAATTAATTTATTCTAAGAAAGAGACCATCCTTTTCTTAGCACTTTGGTATGGTCCTCAAGGTTGACTCATTAAAAAACTTTACTAGAAATGGATGCAATGTATACTTCGCAAAAGGATCATTTTGCCTCAAGGGTAGGGGCAAAAGGATCCCATGAGGCGGGTAAAACGATCCCACTCCCACTAATAGCATTTTTAATTGACTTACTTAGTATAAGTATTGCAACAGATTAGGTAGAGATTTTTAATAAGTTGTTTTACTGCAAATACAAAAATAATATATTTTCTCAAAAAAATTTTGAAGTCTTAACTGCTTTAGTTTTACCCAGTCTTGCTGGTTTTTTATCCTTCTTCCTTTTTTCGGCTTCATATTTTCTCCTCCTTTTTTTTCAAGGTTATCCTTGTATGGGGTGCTCTTGAGAATTACAGTACCAGTTGACTTGGGTTTATTCCTACTTTTTTTCTTGTCGATTTTTGGAAGAGGATGACAAACGGAGGGAATAGTAATAGTAAATGAAGAATTATTATTGTGCTGTTGTGATTCGGGTTCCAAAATGACGGTATCTGGGCGCAAACTTGAACCTGGAGTAGGACTTTCTTGATGTTTTTCTTCTACGACGTTATCTAAACGCGAACTTGGACCTCGCAAATGTCTTGGAATTTTTTCCAGGAACTGTGGAAATTGATGTCTCATCGACATTGAATATTCTGCGTGAAGGATAATCATATCGTTCTCTTAAGTCTTTCAAAAGACCAAAAAACTTCGTCACCACTAGTTTATTGAAAGCTCTATCGCGAACGGTAGAAGTATACTCTGGACTTCGCAGACTAATATCTGGATGTCTTGTTTGAAAACCAGATAGCCATTCTTTTCCGGCGGCCATTTTTATCTGCGAAAATGGATGTGGTATATTGTTTTCTTCGGCCAACTGAAAGGCCAAACAACGAAGATCTAGGGTTGTGATGCCATACATTCTTTTTTCCAGATCAAGAATATGTTGTACCAACTCGTCTTCTTGATCTGAACTAATGACCATCATCTTGCTGCCAAGATGTTTTATACTACTCGTGGCAATTTTGTTTTTATTTTTGGCTCGACGTTTTAATGACATAATAGGAACATTGAAGGTTTTTGCTGCGTTTTTGATAGGCATTCCATTTTTAAACTTATCCAGAGCATTTTGCATACTCTCTGGATCCCAACTTTGTCTTTGCGTTTTTCGTTGGTAGTGACGTGACATTTTGAAATAGTAAAAAATCTAAATAACAATAACTGAAATAAAACTAAAACAATAAATGGAGGTAAAATGATCCCGGGATCATTTTCTACAACCCATTAGGGATCGTTTAACCCCAAACGCACATTCTGACTTTCACCTAACCTAACAATTTTCAGTGAGAAAACAGGTCCTAACTACTTGAGGATTTTGAAGTCCAACTATACCATTACAAGTTGTGCACAAACTGGATTCGATAAAGAACAATACGTAGATTTAATACTGATACTACGAAGCACTTACCTTACATCGGAAAGTCATACAACACCGAAATGCAAACCACGAGCTTTTAAACAGGTTTGAACTGATCACATGGCGTATCCGTGAGTACAGAACACTTAAATTTCAATATTCTCTCACTGTAAACCAGATGGCATCACTAGTTTTTGCAAAATGAGGTGGGATCATTTCACCTCCAGGGATCATTATACCCCACTCTCCCCTACCATTGTATATTGCATGAAGAGTATGTTGACAATTGGACTTTTTTCCGCGAATTCCCCAATGTGCGGCGTGGTTCGGCTGGTATCGACGTGTCTCTGTCACTGTCAATTAATAGTTTCTATTCTAAAATTTTTGCCGTGATAACGTTGAATAAATGGATGTAAGCGACGAATATTTTTCGTAAACCCCGCCAGATGTAGCAGAAGGTGCAAATTTTGCGTCATAAAATTTAGAACCAAAAAATTTTTTCGTGCGTTAATTAGTTTCTTACAAAATTTTTATGCAATTAATCTAGGTGCTCAACGTAAAGCACACAAAAAATAAGTAAAATTACAACTGAATGATTATCCAATGAATTATGAATGTCCTAACAATTAACAAAATTCATCCGGAGTGATTAATATTACAAAAAACAACGTTCTACTGCACTCAAGGTCGATGAATTAATTCCTGTAATTCAGTCGATGAAACGTTCGACTAATTACAACAGCTCACAAATTATATTTATATAATATGTTTTTCACTATGCACATACATTGCCAAATTTACACAGGTACAATGTACAAAATGGCGTTCCCACGTGTTCTTCGGAAAAGAAGATGTTCTGACACCAGGTGAACGACGATATTTAATTAACCAAAATTGGAAGCTGTACACAAGCCCCAAAATAAGAAGCTTCGTAATAAGAGAAAAAGGGCACATATTGCTATAGTGGAGGGGGTATAAACTTATATCAAACATCGCCTCAACTTTATTAAGCCAAAAATGTAATTATATGTGTGTTTGAAAAGCAATCTCCACACCTCACTTACCTATGCACTCAAGTTACACTTAATTCACTTTATGTTTCAAATAAATCACCAAAACTTATTTACTGATCCCTGTATATACTATATTTTATAAATAACTATAATAAATGTAAATTAGCATTTCCATATTTCAAAAATCTTTCTATTTTAAAAACATGTACCCTCAACTAGCTCAGATATTAAATAATAAATCAATATCTATAAAATTTATATTTTTAGAACATGATACTCTTTAACTCTTGTATAATATTGATTATTCTTTCTTTTATATTTATCTTTTTTAATTTCCCCTTAATCCGCGCCTGTAAACAACTTTAAATTCGCTCTTTCATAACGAGCAGTGTCATAAGTGTTAAATTATTGGTACTATTGGAATAATCTAGTTTTAACATATTATAATTTCTAATATAATTCTAAATAACTCATATGATCATGTAACAATAGTTATTTAATAATTTTGGATCTGGTTTAAATAGATATCTCCATCCTAACTGGTAATAATAATTAGGTATGTAATGATATAACTTATTTTTAAATAAAGAATATGATTACTGTTTCTCTTTTATTTTTTTTCAGGTTATACTTTGCGTCACTTATGTTTTATATCAACAACACATATTTCTTTCCTAATATACCAAATAAAAGAATCATACAAGAATCAATACGTTTAATAAGCATATAATAAATACTTCCAGAAGCAGAAATTCTATTTCCGACAAATATTTAAAAAAAACAGAAATGCATTAACTTGTGTCCAACCAACAACACTGTTTTTATATGGAACATATGACTAATGTCATACTGAAAAAGGTAGGTTTTAATATTATCACCATTTAAATTCCGGTAAAGAATAATTTTATATTCATGAAATCATTTAACTTTATATAATTGCAATATACTGATGTATTTCCACACCCATAATTTATGATATAGTAAATTTTATAATTTTAGGTTATTATGATGGAACATATGATTTTCTAATGACTTTAAAAGTAGAGATTTAAAATTTTCTTACATTTATAAACACATACATTGACTAATATGACTATCATTAAGTTCGGTAGGAAATAATAATATGATTTAAATTAGATTCAAACTAAATTCATCATTAACTTTAATATTTTATACGACTTTTCAAAATGTTAGACCAAATATCACTTGTATTCTTTCTTGTGCTAAAAAGATTTTCCTTGTAGTACTGGATCTCACGTTCTGGAGAATAATGATGTTATTATCAATCCATCTTGATATATCCCTGGATTTCGGAAGTCAATATTTTCCTTATATGATACAACTTTATATCCTGGACCTGGAATATTTTATATCATGGATCTTCTTAAAGAAATCTGGACTGCTGGCTTAAGATAGTATCCTCTAGAATGGAAATTCTTGATGTACCTTGGATTCTGGATCTTGATAGGATCTTCTGGTTACAGTTCTCTGGTTGGTAATCAATAAAATTCTGGATCTCAATAGGAACTTCGGTACTGGTAGATAAATGTTTCCTGTTTATGAAGTACCTATCACTGGATTCAGCTATTCAACTCCAATTCGATTCCTTGGATTTTTTAAATCAATATGGTAAGTATTGTATGATTTATATTATGTTATCTTTCTTCCTGTATTTTTCTATCACTTTCTTACTGTAGTTGTTCTATAATAGCTTGATTATTTTTGAAAATTATCTATTTATTCAGAAAATTATTGGATTCTTTTTCCAATTTTAATTAATCATACTTAACACACTTTATAGATATTTTTGACCTCCTAATATGCATATATCGGAAAAAATCTTCGATTTTCCGATATATACACCCGTTACATTTCAAAATTCTCAAAAAGTCCTTTTTTATTTTTATTATCGCCTTGACGATACTTAATTTTTAAATTTAGTCCAATGCCTTTCTTCCAGACATTATACTTATTAAACAAAGATTTTAAAATGTGTTTAAATACTTTAAATACTTTCTCATGTTCAGAAATCTTACTATTTTAATTCTCTACTGATTTTTAGTATAAATTTCATATACTTTTTCATCTCAATAAAAATTCCTATCAATTTAATTTTAAAATGTCATTGAACATTGAAATTTTCCGCGCGAACTATTAATCAATTTATTTCATTCATATTTTAAAATTGAACACTAAATACCTTCTTTCATCAATAGTGTTACTTGAACAAGTTTTGCAAAATAAAATTACACATCAAAATATAACAATTAATATTTAAATCTCTTCTTCCAGATTTCTGTGAAAATCAATGCAACAATCAACCTGATCGACACCGCCCATACATGAATGTATATACAATAAACGTACTTTGCTCGAATAAACATCAATAAACAATGCCTTCAAAAATACATCTATTCAATTCATAAATTATTCAAAAAGTAACTTCTTTAACCTTACTAAAATATATAATACAGTATTGTTGGTTTGTACCAGCAAACCACCTCAATATAAATACTAATTTTAAACTAAAATAACTGGCAAGAAACCAGATTTACCAAGCCATTAATGCGACGCCATCAACGAATTAATCTGTCTCTCAACTAATATTTAAAAGAAACCAAGGAAATCTATTCTGCCAAAATCCCACTTAGTGGCTTCAGACTTAACGAAGATTATACGGTACTAAATTAATTACACTGCAGAATACAGGTGATGCAACGACGCAGCTTGCTTCTACCAAAGATTGACGGTAAAGTGCCTGATGAACACGCGTTTGATTCGCATCACGACAGAGCAGAAAAATCACATGACACGAGGTAATAAAGTTGCAAGAAAAATGAGAATAACAAAGAATTTGTTTAAACAACCAAAAAAAATGAAAGAGGTATATGGTAAATGAATTGCAAAAGACAATTTAGCGGGAATAGAGACATTTAATAAAAAGTAATACAATAAATTATAAACTAAACTTAATTTGATTCGTATTGGGGGCGTGATTATAATAAATACGCATAAAACAAATAAGGGAGATGGTAGCACCAACATGAAACCACAATAAATTAATATATAGTTAATTGAAAAAATAGCAGTAATGGGATTTACTAGTATATCGCACATAGACAAATAAAAATAAAATAAATTCGGGTACAACTTCCATATCATCAAGATAAACAAAAAACATATTATTTATTAAAAAAAAAAAAAAAAAACAAAATATATTACGCCCCCCAAACAATTGCAAATATAATGCAATAAAATAAAACTAGTTATTTAAGTGTACAAATTAAAAGCAAAATAGAGGGCCTGCCAAAGTTAAATGTAACACAATATCGATATAAGCAAATTTAATAAAATAATAATGTTTATCAAGAGACAAAAGTAAGGATATCTATCAAAGAAGTCGAAAATACTTAAAAAAAAACACGTACAAAAAATTATTTCTAATGCTCCCATCAACGTAGACAAACTAAAAACTTAAAATTATAACAATTAATTCCACTTCATTTCGTAGGTTACATTGATTTTCGGAGTAGCTGGTGTATTGTGAAAAAAATGAATTGTTGAAATTACAAACGGACGATATTGAAGAATTAGGATCAAAATATCTAGTAACGATTAAGACATTTAAAACACATACCAACAGAATATTTATTATAGTAGATAACCAACAAAATGTATATTTATTTGTGATTCAGAAAGAGGATGAAGCAGCTTTCGATTTTATCTAGACAGATATTTTAATCATGCAAGAACAAGTAAGAAAATATAGAGTGCTAAGAAAGGTCTAGAATCACAGGCAAAAAAGAAATTTTTAAATCTTAGATTTTGTTTTTGTAATGTTAGCGAGACAATGATGCAACGAGTACCAAATATTGACAGAGCAAGAAGTGATCCAAGAAATTTATTAGCGCTGATATTAGAAGCTCAAAACGGAAAGTTGTATCTGTTAGGGACAAAACAAGGAAAACTTTCATAGTGGTATACTACAAATGAGTTCACAATTGTTTGAAGATGTTCCAGATTTAGCAATACCACTTCGAGAATTATCTCTTTCTGGATGTCAGGGATATCCACGGTGTGTTTGCAAGGGACAATGCAAGTTTGATGAGTGAGAATGTATAAAATCTGACAAACTTTGTAATTCTAAATGTCATAGCAGTCTCATGTATCTAAATAAGTAAACTTAGAAGCAAATGTAAGTAAATGCTTTCTTTTCAGTCATAAAAGTTGTCTAGAAATACTAGTTACTATTTAATTCAATGTTCTGTTTTGTTTAGATAAAAATAAGGTATCTACTAAAATAAGAAGCTACACTTTATTTTGCTTCTATCAGTTTTGATTAGAGCTCTAACTATCCGGATATTCGAGTATCCGAGTTACTCATTGTAATTCTAAATCCAGATCAAGATCCAGATCCGAGTATCCGAGCATCTGGTTTCGGATCTTTTATTACGATGCCTCAAATTAAAGCTGTCCTTGTTTGTATTCTGATTAACCCTTGTGTCTATAATCGAGGTACCCGGGTATTTTTCGTTACATTTTTGAAATTTTGTTATCTGAAGCTCTTCCTTTGAGGATGCACTTTTGTGCCATCGAAATCCTCATCAAAATAGTGCGAAATAATACAAATACGTTTATAACAATTTGTTCATATTATTCTCAATGTCAATGTTTTTTATACGTTGTTGTATAACCGTGGTATACGGGTACTTGTATTGTATTTTGTTCGTGATACATTCGGGCAAATCTTAAATAAAATGGAAATAATTTAGAAACATACTATTAGATATACGTATTACACTTTTTTATACACGTGTGTAGCATTTAGTCGTCGTTAGAAGGTATTCGGATATCCAAATCTAGATCAAACACGTATATAGATACTCGTATACTAGTATCTAAGTTAAGCAAGTATCCGGATATCGGTATATGAATACTCGGATACTTGAATCTAAGTGAAACAAGTATCCGGATATCCGGATATTGACGACTCGGATATCTGGATATCCGCGCAAAAGTAAGAGCCCTAGTTTTGATCATTTTGTATTTTTCAATACCTTTTACGATATATATTTTATAACTTATGTTATTATCGAATATATCTGCTCTAAGAATCTAATGAAAGTAAAGTGCGGTAGCGCCAATTTCTTTTGATTTTTTAAATAGAAATATTATTCTAAGTTTTAATAGTCCATCATGACGTTCTTCTAATTCGAAACAACGAAATTTTGTGTTATTTAAAAATACTAATTTTTTTGGAATTACGACTTCGTTACTCCACACAATAATCCGAATATATTACAATCCCCAATGCAAGTTGGGGATTTTATAATCTAACCGGTAAATTTCATAAATATTCAATAATTTATCACTTTTACCGAATTCAGTGGTGATTATGAACAATCACCGGTAATTATAAATAATCATCCGATTAATCACATTTACTTTGAATTCAATATTAGAAATGGGCTTCTCCAATTTCGTACATACGAATTAAATCGTTACCCTTGGCAAGTTGCATGTTGATAATAATTATAAATAAGTAATTCCATGACAACTAACTAAAATTCACAGCCTGCCAATTTGCCAAAGTGTAGGGATTTAGTTATTCCGAATAAAATTGAATATTCCAATCGAAAAGTTGGTTGGACAACGAATGTTTTTTGTCCTGTATTGTACTTGCCAGCATATTGAGCACTTGTAAAGAAAAACTCTCAATTTTGCTAGAGATAAACTATTTTTATATTTCATTGCAGCTCTGAAATCAAATGAAATGCAAGTAGGGTATATGTACGGCCGTTTCACATTAACAGACAGCATCATGCGTTAATTTGTAAAAACTCGCCCAGTCCAGTGGTTTCTAATTACTACAGTAACATCTGCTCTCAGTGTGCATCAGCTAAAAGATGTATATTAAAAAAAATATTTCCTATGTATGGAAGCATCAATTTTAAAAGAGCGCAGATTTTTAATTAACATTAATGTAGCGCATATGTGTATGCAAGTATAAAATGCTATAATACCACTGTACCTAGTTATATATAACGAATACATTATTCAGAATTAAATTCTAATATAGTTGTCAGGAATAAATTGAGAAACTTCTAACAGAAGCTACGCATGGCAGCCTGTTTCTGTTATTTTTGTTATTAGTTTCATATCATAAATTGATGACATACAGAAAATTTAGAAATGACATTAGCAAACATATGTTTTTAAAAGATTACTACTCTTTGAATGAATACCTCAATGACTCCTCCATTTATTCAAACTGTAATTTTAAAACTGAAAGGTGACCGGGACAAACATAGTATTATTGTAATTAGTATTTTTATCATTATTATGTTTTTTACGAGTTTAGTTCCTTTGTGTAATTATTGTTTGTATTATCTATATAATTTTTATATTTATATTTATAACATTGACTCCTTCTATGCCTTTTATGGTCACAAGAACTAATAAAACATTACTATTATTATCATCATTATGAAGAAACATATACGGAGTAGATCTGAAAGACGTGTTTTTTCATTATTGTAAAATGGCTGTGGATTAAATACTCCTCAGAAAAGGGTAAAATATAAAAATCATATTTCAACTTGTAAGTTGTTAAAAAAAGTGCTTAATTATTAGGGTAAATTCCCACACTAGAAAAATTGAAATTAGTCAGTAAAAACTGAAAGAAGCTGTTTGACAACGTGTCTTTTGATTGTGTTTTACTGACAAAATATTTTATTAATTTTTCTGGTTGACAATTTTTTGATTTTGAAAAATATGATTGTATAAAACAAAATATAACAACTCAATATATAAATAATGTTAAATAAATAATAATAAAATAAATACATCAAATAAAATTCCCATAAGCATTTATGTAATTTTGTTTACGAATTCAGTTATAAAAGCAAGCATTTAAAGTATGCGACTGCTGGTTGGCACCAACTAATCATAAGTACATTTTCTGTTAAATGGTACGACACAGTGTTTAGCATCAACCGCTTAGGAGCCAGCAAGATTTTCGATTGCGTTTTAGAAAGTATATTATTAAAGCGTAATATGAAAATTAATTAATTCTCTCAATCACCTGGAAATTTAAAACATATTTTGTTAAAGTTCATCATGTTATGTTGTTAATTTCATACGACAATTGGAACGACAATTTAGTTAAGCACTGTCACTCTGACATTTCGTTCTCGCAAGTTATTGTGAACGAATACACTTCAACGAACTGCTGTCGGGATGACAGGTAGAATGACAATAATTTACTTAAGCATCTTAACGACAGTCTGACGTTTCTTCATTGTCGAATAAATATCATCGAAATGTTATCACTATGACAGTCTTAGGCTAAATGCACACGATTTATACAAAACCTGACTCTTAACGAAATGTTGTAAATGCCAACGTTCAGAAAATTATATAGAAATATTATACGTTTTATGAGCAAGTTCTTAATAAATAAATTCATTTGCCACAAATTATAAATTTCAAATAATGTATAATTAATTTTTAGACATATTTTTTTTTAATTTGCATCTTTATTCATAAACAAGACTACAGTTGCAATATTCTCCATTGACACTAATTCAGGTACAGATTCCAATATCATAGTAATATAAAATAAGGCAAATGTGTCAAAAGCAATGATTAATAACATTTTACTTATATTAAAAGAAAAATTATAAGTGTTAATATTTATGTACCTTTGTGACTGGCAGTCGTCACATTGCCAAAGAGGCAAATTTATAAAGAAACTTATAGAGAAAAAGTGGAGCGAAGAGGAAATTCTCGAAGAGTGTGATGAACCACTATAATAACAATAAGGGTGAGTGTTCTATAGATTTACTGTGTCTTTAATAAAAAATAAAATAAAAAGAAAAATTGAGTAATCAACATTACTTATACCAATATTGTATGACAAACATTATGGATCACCTATAATTTATGATGTTCGTGTAGCAGGCTGGTGTCGCGATCTTATTTCGATCGATTCAATTATTATTTGTAGTTTCGTTTTAATCATGAAATCTCCCCCTTTTGTGCTATTTTTTTATAAAATATTTCATAAGAATCGCAAAATAATCCAACAAATGGAAATTATAGAGTGCTTTTTTGCAATGTATGTAAGCAATATATTAACACAAATATTCCCATATCAGTCTGTATGAATCATTTAGTGTCAAGTCTTGCTTAGCGCTAAATAGAACCCAAACTTAAAACTTGAACAATGAAATCTCAGACTGATGTAAATATGTTTAATTATATTGTCGTTTCATCTATCATCGTGACAGAATTTCGTTTAAAAGAAGTATGCGTCTATATAAGGTGTGTCAAAAGTTTAGAAAATCAAGAAGATTTTTTTGCGTTTTACAGGAAACTGTAATAAAACTGTAAGCGGACGCGAAAAAGGCGATTCAAGCTCGAAGAGATTGCAAATACAACTAGTCTCTCTCATGATAACAAAAGTGCACGATTATTACTTTTGTCCGTTTTAAGTGTGCCTATTTAAAATTGCTAGTGACATAAACGTAAAAATTCAACCCTTCCATTCTCATAAAATTGGATTAGGTAATCCGCACAAATTCAATTTCAAATTTCTCTTTTTGTTTAATTATAGTCAAGGTTCGCGAAATACGGAAGATTCTCTAAATGGAAAAAAAGCCCACAGTAAAGATATTTTAATGTTCACCTCAAAGGATCGACGTGTTTTTCGTTTCCTTTTGCGCTTTTACATTTTGCTCAAATTAGTGTCACCAAGCGGAGCGTACAAAAGTATACCCGCAAACAATTTTACATTTCACAAACCTCCTTGGCTTTACGTCGCCTTCGTTCTCATTCTATTTTACGCGGTGGCCTTTTCGCAATTCTTCCTTTCATTTGCGTAACTCGGATGCGATATTTTAGGAAGATACACGTACAGGTCTGTGTATACATTGTCGTTCCTACAGTAAAAGGCTTAGTTGACGCTTTGCCGAGGTAACAGTCTGGAACTGCCCCGAAAGACATCATACTGCGTGAAGGCATCACTCGGCCAACTTTTATTATTAAATTGCCGCGCCCCTCATTTCGGCGCGTGGATTTCCCCCCCAAAAAGACACGTCTGACGTCATTATTCAATTAGTCGCTTTTCGTTGCTGGGGTATAATGAGATGCAACATGGGCTCTTCGGAGCACAATGACGAAGTTTCAAGGGATCTAGTCATGGTTTGATTACAAAACTGGTTGTCGGACAGAGATGTGAATATCAAACGTACGGTTTGGTTGGTGGTGTGTTTGAATTTGCTTAGCAATTGAAGTTCTTGAAATTATTATCGATATTAGAAGAAAGAGAAATATTTTTTGTAACAAAATCGTGAATGTGTAAGACAAATTAGAAGATAAAAACTTTATAATATGTATTATTAATTGTTTTCTTCTTTTTTTTAAATGTATTATTAATGTTTAAATAATAATCCAGACCAGAAAGTTATAATGGAACTAAATAAGCACAATATTGCAATATGCGCATTATCGAAGCTAAAAGCAAAGGAAATGGGAATATAAGATACCAAAATTATATACTATTCTATAGTGGAAGAGAAAAGAACCAGAGAGCTGGAGTGGGAATCTTCCCTAGTATCCAAGTTCGTTGGCCTCAAAACGGGCCAATGTCAGTCCAATATTCTAATATCGGTAGAACATCAATGACGCCCACCCAATGGCGTAGGAATATAAAATTCCTATATCAAGTAAATGTCAATTTATGTCGTTGCGTTGATATCAGACCAACGTTGCCTACTTTGGTAATATATTGGTTAAATATCTGACAATGATATTTTATTGACAACAAAAATCTACTTACTATTAACATTAAAGAAAAATGTCTATATAATATCAAGTTACAAAGTCACTGTAATGTTGGTTGTGGGTCAGTATTCGATATAAATTTAGATTAAAGGGGATGACGTCACAATTTGTTATTCTGCGATTAAACGCCAACATTGTATTAACTTTGCAAGACAATATTGATATAGTCTATATTAATTTCTCACAGAATATATTACACACTGTACCATGAATAATTGTTGGTGTGTGAAATGAAATATGTAGATCCTCAAAGTTAATTAAGCATTTGCAATAATGATTCTCACCAAATTAACATTAAAAGTACGACGCATACTTTTATAAATAATTTTAGACACCGGACACGAGAGGCCCATGACTCTCGCCCACGGGAACATTATTGAAATTTTGTATTTTTAAAGAGTTTTTTTATTTTATTAACATAATTTGCTAGCAAGTGGGTTGTGATCTGTCAAATACAAAACACATTTTTGTTTGTTCATTTTGTAGTTCAAATCAAGTAAATTTTCTGTACTTTATTTATCTTATGAAATATAATGTAAATGCTCAAATCAGAGAAATGTCTGTGCAAAATATCGGGCCATTATCATGCAGTGATATTTATCCAACATTGTAAAATGTTAACACTTATACATCGGATTGATATCAGACGCCGATGTCAGGCCAATAAATAAACGACTGACAGCGAACGTTGGCCCGATATTGTGTGCTACTAGGGTTAATACACGAAAAGTTTGACAACTCTATCGACGAGGTGAAATACATAAATAGTAATATCACGTACATTTCTCTTAAAACCGAAACAAAAAAAAAACTTTATAAGCATATATCCACCAGATATATACAAGCCTAAAAATGAGTGGATTGCCTTCTTCGAAGAACTACAGCAGGTTCTAAATGAGCTCTAAGATAATCATAATGGGAGACTTCAACTCAAGGATCGGCAATATAGCTCTATCAGGTATAATGCAAAGGTTTAACGAACACATCTTCAACAACAATGGAGAAATGGTAATAACACTATCCGCGCAAAACGAACTGCGAATTAATAATACATTTTATACACACAAAAACCAATAAAAGTATACCTTTGGTAACACAATAGAACAAACTTCAGTGATCGACTACATTATCACCAATAGGACAATACACAATAGTCAAATATTAGATGTAAGAACACTCACGTTAGCAAATGTTGGTACAGAGCCTAGTAGAGTCTAGTTCTATGTAAGTACCATTTCAAAGCTAACCCACAAAAGAAAAAAGCACCATTGTATATTGAAAAATTCAACGTGGAATCATTAAATGACATTTCAACAAAAACATTATATCAGAGTAGATTACAACCCTATAAAATTTTTTTCTTCGGCTTCCACCTTATCACTGCGAATTAAACCCAATTGAAATGGTGTGGGCACAAGTTAAGCACTACGTTATAATGCACAATACGACATTCAAACAAAGAGATATTGAACAATTAATGGGGGACGGTTATCAGAATGTAACAATAAACAACTGACAGAATTACATTGGCCACGCAAAACACATCGAAAGCAAAATGTGAATAGTAGATAACTTGCAAGACGATGGTGATATTCTTTAAGTGATTGAAGAAAAATAAAACAATGTGTACCTGCTCCTCTGTATGGTCTTGGTTAGTTTTTTCATAAATGTTATCACGTATTTATTATAACACTCAAAACTAATTTTAAATTATTTAAATTTAGTATAGTATCATGTATTATTTATTAACTAGTTCTTATAAATGGGAAAGTATATTTTAGAAAAATGAATTTGTGAGTAATTTGTGTTTTAAATGTATAATGGATTGTACATTAACATATTAATGTTCAATAAGACTATATAAGTCAACATATTAAAAAATAAAAGTATATGTGTATGTGTGGTTATTGTTATTCTTTTCATAAATATTTATTGTTTAAGTTGCGTTTATAAATGGAAAAGCCTTTTTATGAAAAACAAATTTGTTTTTGTCTTTGTCTAAATTGATAGTGGAAAGTAGATGTCAATATTCAGTAACGAAGAAAATTGTATACCTTAGGTATTTCTTCGAAATATTAATTTATTTACTATGGCTTACTACATTCAATTAGATTTTAAATAAATTTCGACAGAACAATCCCAAAGGATTATATTATGACAAATATCCTGTTTTAACTAATCATTCTTCCCATATATCTTTTCCTTTTAGTGTTTCATATTATAGTCGGGTCGTTTTCGCAACCGACACGGCAAAAGTACGAACTAAAAACGCTGATTCAATACCACTTCAAATTCCAATCAACCGGAACAATTTTAGAACAATAAAATTCAACCAACTAATTAAAATTTAAGGATAAATATGTAGCTACGTCTAGTAAAATACTATTACATGAAAGTCAGTTAGAAATTAAATATTATAAATAAGATTATTAAATATTACTTTTCTATATCAATATTTTATTTAATACATGGCTATTCTGAGCACTGTTGTCAGATTTTTATTTTCACGGAGCGGATGACACTTGACAAGCGTAGCGTATGACAAGAAGGTGACTAGTATTCAGTATAGCGTTTTTCGAACAATTACACATGAGACTTGGACTACCATCTCTCATATTCACGGATAAATATTGAACAAGAAATAAAGACGTGGTGGGATAGGGAAATAGAAATTGATAAAACAGATATTAATCCAGTAATATTTTGTATTAATGATGGCGGTAGTAGCGATTGTGAAAGTTATTATTAATGTTAATGAACACTGTGGTCTTCTTTATTATTATAGTTTTGTCTCCCCTTAATGACAGCGCGGAAGAACTGGTAATTTTAAATTTGTGATGGTAACCAGATAGCGATGCGAGTTTGTGGTTAAGTTGAACGTGAACTGATTGCAAGATTATTTGCAAAGAGTAAGATTATGTATAAGAAACTGAGAGAAGAACTTTTATTTCACATAATTAAATGACCTTGCTATTAATAGTGTTTGAAATTTTACTGGCACATAAATATTTTGCAGTTTGGATTTTATAACCTACGATTATCTGACATAAAAGAATACAAGCCAAATATTGTCAGAACGCGTTTTCCAATTTACTTATAAGAAGCATTAGAAACGCTGACTATTATTATTCTGAAGGAAATCTGTTCTTAAACAACGTCATTAAAAACTAATCAGCACACTTTCCTGTTCAGAAATAAGTCAAATATATTGATCTAAACCAAATTATATAAGAGAAGGTGAGTTTTATTCAACAGAAATGTTTGGTTTTAATTGTAATTGCTTTATGTTGTTTAGAATAATCACGTAACTGATAAAACGAATGTAGCTTATAAAGGATTGCAGACGGATTAAAGTCAGTATCTATATCAAAAGTCAAAGACAAATTTTGGGACCTGTTAACATATTTGTTCATAATGCTTTGGCAGAAGATTACGATAGTTAAAATAATTTGTACTTATATTGATCAGTTGAAGAAAGAAGTCTGTCTAATCGAAGAAGTAGACGACTCTAACTGAAATAACAATTGTTGGAAGATCACATATGTGATACTGTTTAGAAAATTTTCAAATTTAAGAAGGTATAACCATGTTGACTGTAATAGAACAACGGTGGAGGATTGATTTCAGAATAAAATAATGATCGAGTTTATTAATGTGGCAACAAGATAAGCATTTGCATGGGGGGATGCAGTTAAAACATGTTTCTGTTATACTATTTTTATAGTTTTTCTAAAATAACCTTTGTATATTTCCTGTAGGACTTTAATTTTGTAATTATTTATTGTTATTAATGGAATTAAGATTATATAATTTCAAAAATATGTGATAGTATTGTAATAATATTAATGTAGTACATTATAAATCGGTATAGTAAAAATACTTGTTCATTATTGTATGTATTATAATTTAAAGTTGCTTGGTAAGTTGAATTTTGATCAGTAGCAAAGATTCAGCTTACGAATACTCAACATTTGAAATACTTTAAAATATGTTTGTTGTTGGTTGTAATCAATGATATACCTACGAGAAATGTTTCAAACAAGTTGCTTTTAGTACACCAATGATAATGGTAATAATCACACTGAACAGTAAGAATCTGACAAACAAATGTTTTTATAATTAGTGTAATACTTTTCTGACCTTCTTGCTGTTGCATGTAAAAATACTTTAATTTTGATGCATTTAATGGAAAAGCAATATAACACTATTGGTAAGGATACTGCTGTCTTTGCTACTAAATATCTTTAGTGTCTGTAGTAAAACTAACTCGAACATAATTATTAAATACATTCCTGAATGTTTAAATGAATTTCAAAAGTTCAATTTTCTCTGAAAATCTAACCTTTTTATATTTATACAGGGTGTCATTTTGAAAACGTACCACCCTCTATATTTCGGCCCCTATAGAAATTCCAAAAATATGCAAAAACACGTCAAACTTATTTTTAAGGGGGACATTTTGTAGGCTGGTTTTCAATTAAATTACATCAACCCTCTAGCGGGGGTGGACATAACCTCTAAAAATTTAAATGGAAATGGGGGTTGAGTGATACCTCATTTTAAAGGTCGTTTAACCCGCTTTTCAAAAATGCTAATTTCTTGTCCTTTATTTTTAATACTTTTGAAGAAATCAAGTCAAACCATGAACATACAAGTATCAAGTGTTTTGCAATAAAACATTAAAAAACTAATAAAAAGTAACTTATTTTATAACATTTTAAATGCTAAATTCTTGCCTTTTCTTTTTAGCAGTTCGCGAGATATTTGGTGAAAACTGTAAAGAAGTTTAGATATCAAAAACACTTTGTGATATTGCTTTAATGAATTAAAATAAATGAAATTGAACGGTAAATTTTTAAACTATTTTTACTTCTAATATCCAACGAAATAATAAAGACGCATACTATTCAGTTAAACATTATTATTGGAAAGAATGTGATTTACCTGAACTAGTACTTGTGATAGTCGTACAGGTAGTTTAACGTAGAAAAAAAAGCCCTGGTTTAAGCATTCTTGACATTCTTGTCAAATTTTTCTTTACTTGTCACTCCATTTATTTTAGCCAAAATTACTTTATTGTAAAATTAGTTTTGCGAGGTAGAAGTTGCGATTTTATTACATTATTTTTAAAAATGGTGTTTACTCTTCAACAAAGAATTGAAATTATTCTTATTTATGGGGAATGTGGAAGATGAGCAAGAAGAACGTCAAGAATGTTTAATGAAAGGTATCCGAATAGTAATTTAAATCATACGTATGTTCTACAATTAGTCGCTAACAAAAAAAGAAATATTAGCCGTGTCTTGGATGAAGCAGCACAAATAGAAGTATTAGGCACCTTTACTGCAAATCCCTCCACATCACTTCGCATTGTGGCACGCCAAGTAGGAATGTCTCACGAAACAGTAAGGAAAGCACTAAAGTTAAATAAGTTTCACCCCTATAAAATGCAAATTCTACAACAGCTTTTTGACGACGATTTCGACAGAAGGATTGAATTTTGTGAAACAATGACGGATTTTATAAATGAAAACCAAAATATCTTGCACAATATTTGCTTTACTGATGAGTGTACTTTTTTTCTTAATGGGCATGTTAACAAGCAAAATTGTCGCTACTGGAGCGATGAAAATCCGCGACTTTTTAGGGAAGGTCACACACAGTATCCAGAAAAAGTTAACGTTTGGGCTGGTATCCTTGGGAATACTATTATTGGACCTACCTTCATTGAAGGAAATCTAACTGGTGAGCTCTACTTAAATTTGCTTGCAGAAATAATAGACCCCTTAATAACAACTACTTTGGAAAATCAAATTGACGCGGCTGGTAACATGGTTTTGCAAGAAGATCTTCTACACTTCCAACAAGATGGAGCTCCACCACACTACTATCTTCCAGTTAGACAGTGGCTAAATGATAGATTTCCTGGCAGATGGATTGGTCGAAGAGGAGCAATAGAATGGCCACCACGATCACCCGACTTATCGCCTTTAGATTTCTTCCTATGGGGGCATCTAAAATCGATTGTTTATAAAACACCGCCTCGAGATTTGCAAGATTTAAAGAGAAGAATAACAGCTACATGTAGAGAACTTCAGGCAGAAGTGTTTCGAAATGTTAGAGAGGAGTTTGAGAGTAAACTTTATCACTGTTTAGAAAATAATGGACAACATTTCGAAAATTTTATAAAATAAGTTACTTTTTATTAGTTTTTTAATGTTTTATTGCAAAACACTTGATACTTGTATGTTCATGGTTTGACTTGATTTCTTCAAAAGTATTAAAAATAAAGGACAAGAAATTAGCATTTTTGAAAAGCGGGTTAAACGACCTTTAAAATGAGGTATCACTCAACCCCCATTTCCATTTAAATTTTTAGAGGTTATGTCCACCCCCGCTAGAGGGTTAATGTAATTTAATTGAAAACCAGCCTACAAAATGTCCCCCTTAAAAATAAGTTTGACGTGTTTTTGCATATTTTTGGAATTTCTATAGGGGCCGAAATGTAGAGGGTGGTACGTTTTCAAAATGACACCCGTAATTACTAACAGCACACAAGTTCATACAAATATAAAATAATCATTATATTCGGCTTTTCAATAATACTTAGCAAAATTATTATCAATTTAATAGTTACATATTAGAATTATTGTCGGTAGTGCTAAAACCACAAGTCTATAATTGACCATTTAGGGTTATAGTGTCAAAATTAATATTACTTGACAGATCAAATATTGCAACGTCTCAAATTTGACGCCATTTTAATTTTGGTGGCGCATGTCGGTTGCGAGAGCGATTCTAGTATACTATTAAATTGTAGTATGCATCAATTGAATGACAAACAGTCGTATAGGTTATGTTTTGATTAGAAAAAATGTCAGATAATGAACCGGAAATGTAACGACATTATACTATGAGGTGATTTGGCAACCACGAAAACAAATCCCATAAGACCTGTACTGCATAATGGGGTTTGAGGCACACTGTGGTGACACTTTCTTGTGGATTCTATTTTTTACTGTTACAGTTTGTACAACACTAGCATAAAATAGAGAATATGATGAGAAAGCATATCAGTATAAGATACCTTCTTCTGCTTATTATATTAACGTGTGAGTCTTTTGGCCTATTAGGGTATTACCTCTAGAACTTTATTTCTGTTGGTGTACACCATGCTTCGATTTCTATTTAAGATTATTATTCACTATTACGTTTTAACTTTTGCTAAAATTTATGTAGCATTTGGTATAAGTATATCTGAAACATCGACATAGGAAGATCCGGCAACAGTGTAAAACTCTGAGCTCATTTGAATATCAGCAATTGTCTTTCATGTGTTAGCAGACTAGATGAATAGAAACGCTGTAATTGAAATATTTATTAAACGTATATACATACATATTGGATTTACTTGGCCTTTTCACGCCATTGTTCGAATACTGCCATGAAAGCAACACAAAGATACAAACAAATATGTGGATGCGATTAAAATTTGTTTTCTCTATTCAGTTTTAGGATTTAATTAGATGAGACACTCATCCGTAGCCCTGCGAACATGCCGCATAATCTCCTCTGCATCTAATATAACTGTCAAAACCCCTGTTGCTCTCTGTAAGTAAACATCAAAGGACCACGCAATTTCAATTCAGTAATTTAATTACAAATTCGGGAATATGTCGCGCACGACTTTGTCACACAAAAGATCTCCAAGAGTGGAGTGAACGATGTCTTTTAACTCGTTAATAAAACGCAGTTTCAAAATTGCAAACACTGCAGATTGATTGACGTGCTTTGCATGTCCTAATCTTGTTACGTGTTACTGGGAATCTAATAACTGTACGAACCCTCGTCCTGGGGACCGTAGGGTATGCAATATATAATGCAGAGGAAATTTAAAATGCTTCTACGGTATGTTTAACTTTTCAGACATTCGCTCTCTTCACGAAGAGACTGAACAACATGCACGAAAGCAACATTTTATCACGATTAAAGACTATTTTTAATGTAGCTTGGTTTGGTAGATATATTGTAATTATTTCTGGACTTAATAAAATGTGGTAAATACACATTCCATCCAGCTACAGATTAAATTAGATTAAGCGAACCGAGAAATGTTCCTAATATCATAATATTATAGAATATTGTATATTACGTTTTTTTCAACGTGCTTATAGAAACATTAAAAATACAAGCCAAGTATTTGAAAAAATCCTCTGAACACTTTTAATTTCACTTGTTACCTGTAATTTTGAATTATAATTTTATAGATTTGTTTCCTTTATTATTTTCGAATTTTTCCTATTAAGGTTGGCCTCTATGTATGATTAAAACTCTATGTTTTGACTGTTTGTCGCAGATTATGACAAACCTTTCGCCATAAGAGTGTTCTTGTGGAATGTACATTGTAGTGCTGTGAATACATTATCCCATGTAAAGGCCCACTTATGTTTTATTTTCTTTGGCTGATGAGTTTTGTTGTGTGGCTAAATTTATCTTTAATATTTTTGTCATTTATTTTGTTAAAACAAATATTTTTATACGATTCTGATGATAGAATAAAACAAGATGACATGATACAATTAATATATTATTTCTATGAATAAATATGTATAGAATGCATAATTAAGAGATATTTGCTGAACTGCTAGTAAAAATTCTATCAGATAAAGCTAAATGTGTTACTTCCGGTTAGAATTTTGTAATCAATTATTCAAAATCAATCTTTAAATACTTTCATACTCTAAATATATCTATCTAAGAAAGTATGACTCGTGAGATATTCACAAAAACTTGTTTTTCGATAGGAGTAAAAGGCAGAGTTGGTAGGAATTTCAAAAAGTCTTTTATAAATATTTTTTTAAACTTGATTTTACTGAATATCTAATCAGATATCAAGAGGGAGATTATACTAGTAAATACAAAATTTGGAATTGATAATTATAGCGGTTTGACCGCTATCGTTGCCACACACACACACACACACACACACACACAGACAGAGAGAGAGAGACATTTCTTAAAAACTACTTTTCTGGTATCAGGGGACTTCAAAATGTAGACATCTGCAAAAATCTCGTGGTCGAAAATTTCACAATTCTTTCTTATACCTACTACTATAATTGATGATTTTGATAAAAACTGCACATTAACAATGAGAAAAATGTGCTTTGCGGGTCGACGAAGTAAGTTACTATTACACATTAAAACATAAAAGTTAATTAGAAATTTCGGATTTCAACACATCTTGAGAAAGAGCGGTCAAAGTATCTAGATTCCTATATCAAATATAATAGATATTGTTGTGGGTCCCCTTATTAGATAAGCAATTTCTCGTGGATATGAAGTACATTTGTCTGTTTCTATAAGAATTGCTAGTTATATATAATAAAAGCCGAGTAGTCAAGGGCAACCAAACCCGGTCAAAATCGACGAAAATTGGGTACGCGGGGCGCAGAACTCGTCTCTGGATACGCGACATTGAAAGCTGCCCTTTGGCGTGAAGTTACCGACGTCCTTAAATTGTTCCTCGACGGAGAGTTTTTCTTCCCAAGTGGAGCGTGTGCAGAGATATGGGCTTTTAAAGAGGAGCGTGCATTCGGTGTTTTAACAGAAAAATGGCTTACGTCATGACGATTCACGTGACAACCGATCAAAATCGCAAAAATGTCAGGTATGACAGGCACGCGCGAAGGAATTGTAAAAGTTTCACATTGACGAAGAAATTTCAGGCCGTCGAGGTTTAGAGTGCGGAAAGAGGGTTGGAAACCAAAAGAGTGGACTTTTCCGCGACGATTGAGTGCACTGTCCACGTGCCAAATCTGTCGCTGTCGAAGGTGCGATTCATTTAAAGCTTTTCTGCAGGGCAATGCGCTATAAAAATCTCGCGATGACGAGTTTGCGTGTCATTAATGACTATATATATTCACGTTCATCCATCGGTTGTCAAGTTTAAATGTCAGAAGGCCGACAAATATTACGAAGAAGAAGTGTATTTTTAATTGAAACGTGGTACCTTTCAGATACGTATTAGTGTTATTATTATCAATCGTTACTATTTCTTTTCTATATGAATATATGAACAAAATCCCGACGGATATGATAAAATAAACTTAAAGTGTATTGTCGCACGTAAGTACAGTAATAAATATAACGATTTTTCTATATTTTATTAAGATATGTTAAATACAATGACACTATTCATTATATATGTCATCGAAATGTCGTCACGATGACAGCTCACGAGAGAAGTACGGGATATTTATTGCTTAAAACTGGACGCAAAAAAGTCAGACCAATTTCATACAACGAACAACTTGAAGTCTAAATAAAGAACCATCTGAGTTTTGGCTGAATGTTGGAAATATATCAGTGTTCAAGATTGTAATTATATAAATTTAAGGCATTTTACGAATGGGATCATTTAATAACATTTCTCATCGATCTCTCTACGCATACAAATAATAGGGTGACTTTTCTTTATTTGTCAGATGTGTCCGAAACACTTCGAAATAAAATAAATACATCAAATAAGATTCCCATAAGCATTTATGTAATTTCGTTTACCAATTTTCAGTTATAAAAGCAAGCATTTAAAGTACGCGACTGCAGGTAGGCACCATCTAATCAGAAGTACATTTTCGGTTAAATGGTATTAGGAGCCAGCAAGATTTTCGATTGGGTTTTACAAAGTATACTATTAAAGCGTAATATGAAAATGAATTAATTTTCTCAATGACCTGTAAGTTTAAAACATGTTTTCTTAAAGTTCATCATGTTATGTTGTTAATTTCATTTGACAATTGGAAAGACAATTTGGTTAAGCAATCTGACATTTCGTCCTCACAAGTTTATGTGTGAACGAACTATTGTCGCGATGACAGGTGGAACCACAATTTGGTTAAACATCTTGACGTCGCCAGTCTGTCAAAAAATTTGAAGTATACACTATTTTTATCGTAAACTTGACACAAAGCGAGGCATAGTACTACCAATTTTATAGAACGAATGGCTTGAAACAAGATTTAATTACCGAACAGTCTTGGTTTTTTTTTTTTGGTCTGTCTACGTTTACCTTGGGCTAGATGCACGCAATTGATACAAAACCTGAGTGTCAACAAAGTTTTTCTAAATATCAGCGTTCAGGAAATTGTATAGAAACGTTGTTCGCTTTGTGGGCAAAGTCTTAATAAATAAATTCATTTGCCACTAATTCTAAATGTCACAATAATATTAAATTTATTTCTAAGAGACATTTTGCTTAATATGCGTCTTCATTCATAAACAAGAACAAACTGAACTGCGGTTGTAATTACTCATCATTGTCGGTCATTCAGGTACAGTTTCCAATATCGTAGTTTTAAAAATTAAAGCAAAGGCGTGATTAATAACATTTGACGTCCACTGAAAGAAATATTATAACCGTTAATATTTACATTTTATTGCATTATCAATTATTATTATTATTATTATTACTATTGTCTCGGTCATTTATCGTATCTTTAATGGCTTGGACACATCTCTGTCATCTTTCTACTTACAAATATACATACTGCGTCTTTAATTTTCATTTAGAGTACGTCACCTGAGTTCCACAGGGTTCTAAGTACATTCTGAAAAGTTTTGCAGTAGAGCAATTTTTATGGTTTGACTTAATGTCAAATTTGATACGGTCTATACTGCTACGATTTTACTGGAACGGATGAGTATATTCTATTATGAACAGGTTTAGTGTAAAAAACCTCTCAATTTTAAAAATTGTTTTTATTGTCTACTGAAATAGAGGAAACGACAGAAATAAACAAGAATTCTTACAAAAGTAACATTTTTATATGAAAACTGGACATTGTAACTTTTTTATAATTCAAGTTTTTTGCTAACGTATGGTAATCAAGAAAAGAGTGGTTTTTCATTTGTATCACTTGGAAACGTTTCTTGCGATCAATTTTTAATAGTAGGCGCACAAGGCCCAAAGGAGACCATACTTCGGCAACTCTTAATTACATCTCGATTCTTGAATGAATATTATCGACTTCTTGAATGCAAGAATGTCCGGCAATAGAGTATTTCATGGTTACACTGTCTATGTCAAGATTCAAATGAAGAAATCTAGCTACGGCACAGGATATTATAGAGTTTCGGAACTGAGTGACGCAACTGTCGCTCCATGTACTTATATTTTTTATATTTGGATGTAAACGACCGCCTTTTTTATGAATTGCAATGAAGGCGTTTGCTATATCATTTCCTGATCTACCGCACAATGTTTCATGTCATATTACACATATTTTCTCTTTTCCTAAAGATTCATGACCTGCCAGATTGTAAACATTCAATTTTTTTTGTAAAATAGTTTACCTATTTCACAGCTGGGCAAGTTTATTACATTTTGTAAATCGAAACACACTACAACAGTGTTTGGGTCTCCTATTACTTTATTATTTTGTCTTTCTTTTCTCATATTTTTCATCAATTCAGTATGAGCATCGTTCGTTTCTTAGTTCTTTTAGGTGGATCTTTTATAGGTGTTTTTTCCGTGTCACTCTCTGATGTAGAATACGCAACAAGACAAGCGCTTTTGTTTGTTCACACGATCATTTTTAACTTACCGTTTTATGCCTCCATCTAATTGCTCAGTACTACAGTGTTGTTTTGAAGTAGACGGACTACAAAAGATTTGATAATATAGTTAAGTATAAAAGATCAGTTTTGGATTTGACAAAATGCTCATTCAATAATATTAATAAATTGTGAATTTACTCACGCAGCTTTATCTTTGTTAGGCGAATTAGTTGGAAGTTCACGAATTGGTTCGTGTTCAGATTCACCTACTTATATTAAGAAATAGCTGTAAATATAAAGAAAAAATAATTATAATAATATATTTATATACTTCTTTATACTACGTATAAGAAAGTAAAAAGTGAATTTATATTTTAACTTCTTACTTTCTTTTGGGTAATTTTCTTCCACCTCTGTAACTTTGTGAAAGATAATCGGATCCAGAGCTTGCACAATCGGACCAATTCTCCAAATTGGACATATTTAGAACAAAAGCACAACCAAAACTATGCACAACTTTTGTTAACAAAGTAAACAGTACTTAGAACTATGTGGAATACAATATTACAGCGCCATTCGTGGACCAATTGCGGTCATTTTAAAATTAAACGATGCAGATTGATTCTTTGTACCTACCGTGTAGAAATATCATTTTTGAGCAAAAGTGTACTTAGAACCCTGTGGAACTCACGTGACGAGTAGCTTATGATATCAATATTAATTTGGGAACACTGTGCTACAGTAATGTTTCTCATTTTGACTACTGTCATAGTTAAGTCAATTTATTGAAAAGTTCCACAGTGTTCTCAAATTAATATTGAAATCGTAGGTTATTCTAAAAAAAATTAATTGAAGGCACGGTATGTCTACAATGACATCAATTTGACAAGTCATTCTTGCAATAGATCAAACTGTCGCCACTATGACAGTTTGCAAGAAAATTTAACGTTTGGGCAACTTTTATCATAAAACTTGAGACAAATAGAGTTAGAGTACTACCAAATTTAAAAAACAAAGAAATTTATATATGATACACCAAATCTTGATCACACAACCATCTTAGCTTTACCTTTTCGGCCTACTTACATTCAACTTAGACTAGGTGCACACGCATTATATCAAACCTGAATGTCAACGAAATGTTCGAAGTAATCAGCTTTCAGTAAATTCTATAGAAATGTTAAACATTTTATGGGCAATTCAAACTCGAAGTGTTTCATGGACCACTGTAATAACAAAAAGAGCAAATATTCTATTAAATTAATGTGTCCTAAATAAAAAAAAAAAGAAGGGGGGAAAGAATAGAAATTTATTTCTATTGACTATTGTCTCGGAAGCCCTACGTTAATTGTAATTCAAAGAAACGAATACATCATGCATACATATCACCTTTAATTTAACGATTTAAAGGGTAATGTAATTAGTATTTTAAAAATGGAACTAATACTAATATAAAGACAATGCGATTTAAAAATTTATCATACATGGTAATTCACTAATTATCAGTGACTTTATGATCGCGATCTACTTTATTACACAAAAGCTTCCCTTCCTTAGAAAAAATAATTTAAGCATTACGCCCCAGATGCTGATCAAAATTGGTGAACATAGTATATTATTAAAATAAAATTAAGTAATAGTTAAAGGGTGTAGCGAAAATAAAAAAAAATGGTGCACATCTATGTCGCCATCATTACTTATCTATTATCATTTTAACACCGATATATTAAACTAAAGCATACGCGAAATGTTGGTCAACTCAACATTCACGTTAGGTGGCTTAAATGTTATAGGAAACGTCAGAATTGTCAGAAAAATCCATCTGACTATTGATTAATGTTGGCAATTTCACAAAAATTTAATTGCAGATTATAAAACGTCAAAACGATCAATCGATTTCAGTTCGTGATGAAATCTGAACTGCTTTCATGATGACAACTATTTAAGAAAAAAAGTTAAACACCCTGACATCTGCCTGATATTTCATTGGTCATGTTTTTAAGCTCCATCGATATTTATTGTAGACCTTGACATAAAAAGATATGAAATTACAAATTTTATACAGCGAAATGACTATAGTCTATTTTTAAAGTAGCGAGACGAATTTCTGAACATACCCCTGTCCCAAATTACATGCACGAAAATCTTGAAAACAAACTTACGAGTATATTTGATAACTATTACTGTCGAGCTCTGAATAGACCTGGTAAAGTATATAATGAAATAACGGGGAAATAATAGACACAAAACAACAAGGCTTAACAATAAACAATGTCAGTTGACAGAATGTGAGCAAGATTGATACGGTGTCATTTGGCCTTGCTTTCAACCAATGAGATTTCACTGTCAAAGTGGTCTGTTCAGAAATTCGTCTCGCTATTTTAAAAATAGACTTTAAAATATTAATGAGAAAAGTGTTATCAGATCCATTTTAGTTTTGCCTATATATTAGACAATTACCTTAAAATATGATTTATATTATTATTACTAGGTGACAGACGAATCAAATTTCAATGTAATGAAAATTGTTTTCTAACTATTAAATTTATTAAAGTAAATATTCCAGCCTAATTCAACAACTACTACTACTAAATAATTTGATTGTCAGTAGAAAGTTTGAAGTATGCGCAGCGTTCAATCATTTAATGGGATATGTTTGGAAATACACCATTAAATCAAATTGTTAATCAAACATCTGATGATGGTTCATGATGAGCGTGTCCCAGGCTGGTGGCTCTTATTTCGATGGATTGGTTGTAATCATGAACTACCTTTTGTGTTATTTTTCCTTAAATACTTAATAACAATCACAAAATGATCCGACAATTACGAATTATATTCTTTTTACAGTGTGTGTAAGCAAAATGTTTACACAGATATTCCCACGTCGGTCTGTTTTATTTTTGGTTATTGTTTTTAGTTCAACTACCAGCGTCACTACTAAATATTTAAATTATAATAGGATCGTCTCAGCAACCGACATAGCCAGAGCGCGATCTACAGGCAACGACTCAATGCCACTGCAAAATCACTTTGACAGGAACAATTTCAGAGCAGACAAATGAAACTAATTTATTATTATGGAAGCCAGTTATAAATTCACTATTATAAATAAAATTAATAAGTCATGCTATTCTATACCAACATTTTATTTACAACTTGATTCTTCTGTGTAATGGGCATGCATCGTTCACAAATTTGCATTATAACGAAGCTCAGAAGGTATGTCAAAAGATGTATGACTATTATTAAATATTACAGCCCAGAAATGACGTTTGTGGGCCATGATAATTGACAGGTTAAATTATGCAAAACTAAAATAAATCTGATATTACTTTTTTAATAATGATTTAGTCCTTTCATTGTGTAAAACTAATAACACTATGAATCTTTTAGTGTCAAGTCTTAGTATTACGCTAAATAGCATCTAAATTTCAAACTTCAACAACGAAAAGTCAGAGTCATGTTAAGATGCTTTAAATTGTCGTTCCACCTGTCACCGTGACAGTAGTTCGTGGACAAAAATATACGTCTATACAAGGTGTGCCAAAAGTTTAGAAAATCAAAATTGATTTTTTTTTGGCGTTTTACAGGGAACTGTTATAAAACTGTAAGCGGACGCGAAAAGGCGATTCAAGCTCGAAGAGATTGATGGACAGCTAGTGTAGGAATATATTAGCAATTTAAATTTGCACAATTTTGTTTTTCTCTAATTCATACATGAGAATTATGCTTAATATTTAGTCAGTGATATAAGCTTCCTAATAAATTCATTATAATGTTTTATCAAGTGAAATTAAGATTTTTAGACATTCATATAAAAACACTCTATATAAGGTTTATATATAAAATTGGCCTTGAAGATAGGTAAAAGATGCTCTCTTGTGCTTTTTTGTTGTTATTTCTAAAGTAAAAAATAATTAAATTAAAACTGTTGAAAATTTAACTACATATTTATATTAAAATGTGTGTGTCTTTTCATAATATTTAATATGAATCAGAAGTGCAATAAAGTAGCTCATGTGTTTCATTGAATTGCATAGCAATAATGATGACATCAATCTGGATGAATTTGTGAGATTTGTAGACAAATTATAGAAAATAAATAAAACAAACCTGTTGAAACTGTTAATAAATTAAGAATTTATGGAAAAGATAATAAAAATGTTAATGAACTAAGAAATAATTTAACAAAATTAAAATATGCCTGTTATTTAAGAAAAAAGTTTCATTTATGAATTAATTTAAAAAGAGGCTTTCTTTTTATCAGCAAACCAACATTAAAAACTGAGTATACACCGCTGTTCAAAATTATCGAATAGTATTTGGTGTTAAAGAAATCTTATTTTGTTTAATATTTCACGTGTAATTCAACTTATATTATTTATTATTAATTGGCAAATTATCTAATAAGCACTCTTAGCCTTATACCTCGTAATAATATACAGGGTGAGTTAACTCCATTTTTTCTTTTGTAATTTCCCCAATACATACAAAAGTCATATGTCTAAGCTAATTTTTAGAAAAATTCATTGAAAAATCATGCTTGTCAAGTAAGAAGTAACTTATTAAATGTCATCCATACAATTGTCAATTTCGCGGCAAATAGTAATTTTGCAAACTTTATGGTTGACTATACCATGTTCAAAAAAAATATAAAGTTGACAAAATCACTTCAAGAAATACCAATAGCTCAGTAAAAGTAAATTTTATAGTACTAATGTTTTACACGTTATTGATGCTGAATTAAAAAATTAACCTATATACAGATTGTACCATTTGAAACAATTCCTTTTAGACAAAAACTTTAATCCAGTTTCTTACACACGCATTTATTAATTGAAGAAAAATAAAATATCCTTTGTTACAATTATTTTGCTGTATTTTATCTCTTAATTGAGAATTTTAGTTTTATCGATTGAATACTTAAATTATCTTGGCTATTTCGGGTTAAATAGATCATCCTTCTGACTCCTTCTGCCATCTAGGGGAGAATTTCATAAGAGTCCTACCGCCGTACGTTTTACATTATCTCATGTGTGTAATGTATATGTGTTGACGGGTAGATGGCGCACTTGTTTTATTTAGTGGTTTCGGCAGTTTTAATTAGTTTCTAATTAGTTTTGGGAGTTTCTTTTGGGTCAGAGTTATGTGACAATTTAATAATAATTGTTTTCCACTTTTGTATTGTCATTTGAATCTACATTTATGTCGTATGTTAAAATATCAGGTTAGGTCGTTCTGTTATAGGTCACATGTTCGTTGTTACGCTTTGAGATCGGTGATTGACAAGTTAGAGCCTTTCTCTTTTGATCTTCGACTGTCTTAGAAGAAGCACTTAAAACATTGCAAGAGCAGGTGCATTTTCTTTAGTCACTACTTGAGGAATTAGTAGAATGTTTGAATTTTATCGTATGTAATCGCTAGCAAAAAGCGGATGTTATGGTATTTCTCAAGTGTTAATGTGGATATGGCGTTATGGTTGTAATCTTGCCGAGGATATTGTTTTTGTCGTGGCTTAAGAATTGTTTAACTGCTCTGCTAGTGCATGGCAAAAATCTCATTAGAGCACTTTTCGTCGGGTAAAGTTTAAGAACCACGTGCCTGATGTATTTTATAATTCCAAGGGGATAGATTGTGTACCCTGCGGTGAAGACATAATTTAAGGTGCAGATATATGTAATGCTGTAGCCTTCCTACACTGTTTTCCCGAAGATGTCGTTAACCGAGGTTATGTGGAGCAGTTTCCCTTTGTAACGAGTGTGATTTGTAGAAGGTATCGTGTATTGTAGCTGTGGATGTGGAATTTCAAAGGTACTGTGTCTGTGTTTGATTATCTGTTATTTGCCAATCAGTTTTGGTAACATCAAGTCAATTCCGAGTGCTATCGAACTGTTAATTGTAATTTTCTCGGCTTAACTAATCGTTCAAGTCATCGTAATTTCATTAATTAACTGCATAGTGGCCTGAGTGCCTTATAATTTGAATTTATTCAATTAACGTAGTTTTATTAACAACAGTGACTCCAGTTGGGGGTTACTTTGTCAATTTTGGAGACGTTACGTAGCCTTTTTTTTTTGGATTTAGAATTTTGAACAAATTTTGGATGTGTATTGGCGTTGCAGCCTCACATCTGTATGGTGTAAATCTATTGCTTGTTATCTAACATAATTAGTCACCTTTCAAATTTATTATTGTGGAATCTTGTAAGGAATTATTGAATTTAATGTTGATCACGTACTCTTATGTAAAGCATAGTTAACTAGCGCTAATATTTTTAGTATTAGATATCTTATAACCTAGAGTCTGCACTCTTCTGTCGAACAGATTGTCGGTTGCCTCTGTTATACAGAGTGTTTCATTTGGAGTGTTGTTGTGTTGCAATTTACGGTCAAACTGTTCGACTTTGGAAAGACTTTCGGCAAGTTGCCTTATAATTATATGCTTTTGTAAGAATATTGTCAGGTAATTAATTTAACTTTAAGGTTGTCTCATGTGTTTTCCTTTTTTTGAATTTCTTTAATTTTGTAATTATATGTCATTGGTAATTTGAAGTTGTGGATCACCTTGGGTGGCCATTTAAGACTTTTATTCATTCCTTCAGAAATTTAAATACATGCAACTGGGTTGCGCTTATGTAATTCATATTTCAATGTTTTTTTTGCTTCCTTTTAAAATATATTATTGAACTCAATTTATAACGAGCTACTAACAACGATTGACTCAGGATATTAGTTAGCGATAGTCTGTTGTTTTGTTCTGATTATTTGGTCTTGAAACATTTTGGGTGTTTAAAATTTAAATAAACCTGTTATGTTGACTTGTGAATGTTTGTTTCTCATTTTGTTACCTAAGTGCTTTTAATTGATCATTCTCTTGGGTCAATTCACTTTGGGATAGAGATTAATTTTCAAAGAGATGGCGCCGGGTACTCCATCCACCTCTGTCTCGACAGAACCTATGCCCACACACGAATGAGCTAGCGGCATAATCTCTGTCTTTGATTTTCATCGCACTTGGGAAGCAAAAAGGTAAGGTGTCTGAAGGTGGTCACACAGTTTCCGAAACGTAATTTTAAGTTTTATTTGTGGATTAATGCTAAAGTTGATTCAGTTTATTTCGACATATCAAAATTACCGCCGGATGGAATTATAGTATGCGTATGCGCCATATTTGACTGCGCTTCTGGCCTATTTGGTTCTAGGGCTAGTTGTTCCGTTCACAGGCACGGGCGTAGCACCTTGTATTAGGACCTTTTATTATGAACAACATAACCAAAAACTGTGTCCATCTAAAGCGTCGCTTTCGAGAAATTTAATTTTATAGATATATTGAATTTTCAGAAAAGTAGCAATAAGTCTAAAACTTAAATTTTAGGCTTATACTATCTTATAACTTTTTGACTAAAAGTCATATGAGAAATACAAAAATTTATTAATATACAGGTTGTTCCTTTCAAAAAAACTATAACTATTGTTAGCCACCATGTTACGAAACACAATGTATAATACGGAATATATTTAATAGGTACTCTTAATGAGCAGCTATCCTGAGAAAAAACAGCTTAAAACATTTTTTCTCATAAAGTCACAATCTGCCTTCCCCATGGAGATAACTCTGTATATATTAAAATGTTCTCAAATTATAGATAATGAGGACATACTCTTTATGAAGACATATGTGGTGTTGTTTATACGACAATGTACGAAAGAAGGTGAAAATATTCGCGGAATGAAGGGGATAGAGGGAGAGATTTTTGGTTTGTGCACCTGACACTAGACGGCGACTCAATGCAACTGCAAATTCCAAATGTCAGTGCGATTGGTTCAGTGACGTTCGAGATATCGCAAGTTAAGGTAGTAAATCGCCTTGGCAACAAGTACTATGAACAAAATTGAGTATCGTGCCATGATTAAATTTCTCACTAGGCATGAAAAACCGCCACAGACTATTACGGAAGAGATGTCGTCTGTTTATGGTGACTCTTGCCCTGACAAAACAACGATTTACAAATGGCAAAATCTGTTTAAGCTAAGCAGAGGGTCTATTGAAGACGATCAGCGCGCAGGCCGGATGATTCTTCTGCAGACATTGTAGAAAAAGTAGAAAAACGTGTTGTGAACATCCTTCATCAACATCTTGTCATCTCTAAAGTCAGTGCAAGATGGGTACCGAGAATGTTCACATCGTTTCAGAAGCAATAACATATCGAGTTTTTTAATTTGTTTAGCGAGAACAGAGACGATTTTATGAAACGGATTGTGACTGCGGACGAAGCATGGATTCATCATTATGAGCCTGAGTCGTGGCAGGAATCCATGCAGTGGCACAAAAAAGACACGGCACCGCCTAGGAAGTTCAAAGTGTCATAATCGGCTGGAAATATTATTGCTACGGTGTTCTGGGATTTAATGATTATATGGAAACTGGTGTCAGTATCAGGAAGCAATTCTACGCTACAATATTAGAAAAACTAAAGGATGCCATTAAAAGAAAAAGTTCACAGTCATGTTGTGATGTATGCCCTTTACAGGTGCGGCTTTGTAACGCTAAGCCACACTCCTTATAGTCCAGATTTGGCCCATTCTGGATACTATTTATTTCCAAAATTAAAGAAGAGTTTCGAGGAAAAAAATACTAATGATGAAGAAATAAAGTCGGCTGTTTCCATCTTGTTTGCAGGCTTTGACAAAAAATTCATTTTTGATGGTCTATATAAATTATTTGAAAGATTTGAAAGATTTGAAAAATTTATTAGTACCCAGGGAGAATACCTCGAATAGAAAATTCAAATTTGTGTTTTATTTCCTTGTACTTATGTTGTCTAATTCTGTTATAAAAATAAATAATTGTCTTACTGACCCCTAATAAAAACGTAGCCATGTTATAATACTAAAATATTTCAAAATTAACATAAATTCATACATCTTCTGTAGTTTTTATAAGAATTAGAAACTACATATTTTAGGAACAACGGAATTTAATTTCATAATCGATTTAGCTCCTCGGTTAAATTTAATAAATTAGTCAGGCATTTATTCGAATTACTATAATATTACTTAGTCACATTTTCAATTACGCATATAATATAACTGATAGATATTACAATGTGCAATTATTTAAGAAATTTTAATGCTGTAATAAAAGTCATTTAAACGCAAGAGCTTTTCGCTGTAACATTTATATCACTAAGTCTGTGTAATACTTTGGGTAGAATCCAATACTGTTTTAAATTGAAGGGCAGGGTGACTCATTTTAGTACAAACATGTTTATAAAGGGATGCAATCGATAACAATAAATCAACCAGGACATTACGTAATATAAGACACGATTCGCCGTTTTTTATTTAAAATTTTCATCCCCCAAATTGTCCCCGAAGCAACAATACCAGGCAATCTTGATGCACGTGACTTCTGGTTTATGTAAGTGCAGGCCATGTGCCCAACCCCATTTTACGGAAACATAAAATTGTTTATGAATTTCACTCCTCCACCGAAACGATTTCGAAGCACGGATACATTACAATCACTTCAGTAAGCGCCTAGCCCAAGTCGTATATTGCATTTTTACTTTCTTATACGTAGTATAAGGAAGTATTGTGATGACGAAAATTTTCGACCTCGAGAGTTTTGCAGATGTCCACGTTTTGAAGTCCCCTGATACCAAAAAATGAGGCATGGCCACCACACGACTTTCTTATACGTATGAGCGTTTCAAACAATACAATTTAAAAAAAAAATTATATAAAAGTTATTCGAAATCGTATTCTAAGCACTTCCATTGTCTTAATAGATCTTTGTAGAATGCATATTTTGCAAGATATTCTAAAAAAAGTGCTGCTAGCTAAGAGTAAATGTGCTACTTCCGGTCCGAATTTTGAAATTTCATGTATACAAATATATTGCAAATCCAGCTCTAAATGATTTTGTACTCTTGATATATATATAGATTGAATAATTTACCCCATATTTGCAAAAAATCGCTAAACAATGTTCAATAAATTTAATATTAAAATAGCACACAAAATTTATAATAATTTAAAGTTTATCCCAGACTAATATTAAATCTAAAACTCCATTTAAAAATAAATACTACACTGTTTATAGTATTCCTTGTAAAATTGCGATAAAATATAATTTCGACAATCAATGCAATTAGTAATAGTAGACGGAATAAAACAAAATTTACAATAAATCCAGTATATTAACACAACTTATTACAAAGAATATGACATGTTCCGCTATCACTGTAGCTTCTTCGGATATTCAATTATACTAAACAATATATTTTCTACAAAATCAGGTGTTCAAATCTTACAATGTCTAGGATACTGTGGGGAATTTCTGTAATTTACTTTAATGACTTTTATTATCTATTTTATGTTAACAGTAATTTCTAAAAATAGCTTTTACATAGTTTATGATCTTAAGGTCTGTTATAGGAAGAGACTGGAAAATATGCACTAAAAAGTTTGCCAAATATGCATGCAATATGCACTTATGATGTGCATTTATTTATTATGTTTGAGGAAATTAAAATTCATTTGTCGTATTTACAAATTGTATATTTATTTATTACAATAAATTGTCGTATTTACAAATTATATATTTATTTATTACAATAAATAACCATATATTTCTTTAAATTTTCCATAGTTAAATTATGTCTACGATCTGTAAGTATATGTTTATATTGGGAAAATGTTCTTTCAACATCGCAAGATGTGATCGGTGCATTCTTAAAACTAGGTATTAAGGGGCTTATATTAATGTCTTCATTAAAATTGCCATTAATGACATTATTTATAGATTTTAATGTAACAAAACCTCCATTTTTGCTTAGAATTTTGGCTAATTTTTCTTTAATTTTTTTCCAGTCAATCCGTTGACTTTTCCAATTTTCTCTTCAATATCATTTACAATGCCAAAACCATCATTTAAAGATAAATTTCTATCTTCTAATCTAGCAATTGCCTGCTCAATTATCGCAAAATTAGATTTAATATATGATAGCTGATTTTGTATTGTCGAATTATTGAAAATTACGTTACACTTTTCTATGGCAAGACTGGTTGCTGAATCAAATTGAGTTACAACATTTTTGATGCCTTTGTAATTATCGGCAAGAAACACAGCACATTTAAGCCATGTTCCCCATCTTGCTAAGAAAGGTTCTGGTGGCAATGGAATGCCGGGAAGCATTTCGTTATATAACTGCACTCGTAAGGGCGCTTTTAAAAATACTTTTTTGATATTATTAATTAAATTATTTACATCTGGAAACTCTAATCTAACTTTTTCAGCAACCCTATTTAAACCATGAGCCAAACAAGTACAATGGATTAAATTGGGAAAAAAAAATTTTAGACTTTGAGCTGATTTTAACATATACGAAGCGGCGTCAGTTACCATTAACAGAAATTTTTCAAAAAGTATTTCTCGGGTAAAAAGAAATTCGCTAAGGACTCATTAATAAACCTGGCTATGGTAACATGATTTGTTTTGTCTAAATTACCTACATTAATTAAATGTCTTTTAGATTGAGTTGAACCATTTAAGGTTCCAATAATCAAATTAGCAACCTGACGGCCCTTCGTGTCGGTAGTTTCATCAACAGAGAGCCAAAGATTTTGGTTTTTCAACTCCCTTCTAATACCATCGGTAACATCTTCATAAATTTCGTAGATGTATTTCTTGCGTAGAGCTGAGGAACTGGGTACATAAATAGGCTTATCATCGACTTTGCAATAAGTTTTCAGGAATTCTTGAAATATCGGATTGTCCAATTTATGTAAGGGAATATTACAACCCACAAAAAGATTACACAAATCTTTGGAAAATGCTTCTTGTGGATTCTTCGAATTATTGAGAAAACTTTCCTCCAAAAGTTGCTGCCGCGGTTTATTCAAATTTTCAGAAACCCTGTTCTGATGAAATGTTGTGTTCAAATGTTGCACTACTTGAAATTCCTTCTGGCAGGTAATCTGTGTAACAAATATATATTTTTAACATTCAGTTATAATAATTATTATTAATTACTATATTACTACAAAAACTAGAAAAATAAATTGTATGGTTTTGTAAAGTTCTCCAGTTGTTTAAATTTGATTGACTTTGGTTATTTTGGTGTTTATAACAAAGAAATATTACAAAGATATATTAGCTTTAAAGAACATATAATTAAACATATCTAATAATAATTTATTATGAAATTGTTTCATTATATTTATGTACACAAAAAAAATTCTCATAATTGTAGAACTTGTTATTGACAAAATATTTCAAAATTCAACTTACCCTTTTGTCGCAGAGTGTGCACAAAACACTTTCTTCGTCAATAATTTTTAGTGCACTGCAATCACTTATCCAATTTTTTATTAGAGATGACTTCGCTTTAGCTATCTTCGGTATTTTTTCACTTTTGTTTCACCAAATAGCACAGACCTTAACACGTTTACGAATGAACAAACTATGAAGGAAATTATTTCTTTTTCTTATATTCATATTAGTCGTAGGGTATAATATACCTGCATTAATACCTACATTTCTGAAAAGAATTTCGTATGTAAGTTCTAATTGCCCTGTAAACCGATTATCAGTAGAGTTAAATCCTATTTTTGGGAAAGTCCGTCTCATTATTAATGAGATGGACTTTTAATGAGTCATTAATGCAAAGTTGAAGGAATGCAATCCCTTCACGTTTACACAAACAAATTAAATATCTTTAAATATCAGATTTTATTATGGTTCTTATGAAAATGGCGAATATATGCATAAATATGCAAAATAATTATGAAATATGTACATGCATATGCAATTATGGTAAAGAGTCCAAATATGCATTTTGCATAAAATCCAAGTCTCTAGTTATAGGTATTTATTTATTCTGGGTTTGGATTTTCACAATACATATTCAAAAGGGGTAAATTACTAAGATCTAATTGTTCATTGAGTAATATGTCTGAACTTTAAGTTTGTTTATTTCAAGAGACTTTAGTAAGTTTAATCGGAAACCTTTTGTTTCTGAATGTAAAATGTCAAAATTATTGTAAATTGTGTTTTACTCCGTCTACTATTATTAATTAATATGAATGTCCAGCAACTATCGGCCAACTCAATTAATATAATCAATGCAATATTTAGAGGAAAGAAATCGAAGTTATAAATATTACAAAAATTCAACTGCTTTAAAATACACTGCCAAAATTTAAAAGGTGTCTTTAATTTTAATAATACTAAAATTCCAAACACTCAAATGAACAATAAATCGCTATCAATATTGGAACTCGAATTAAAAAAAAATCTGTTTTTACTGACAAACCAAAAAACAAAAAAAATATTTTTCCTTCTATAATTTTAAAAATCTGTTCGTTTATTATTTATTCAGTATGCTTTCATGATATGCCACTAAATTATTAAAAACTTAATTTCTCATGAAATATGTAATGACTATGATACTTCCCTTTTGAAATGTGTCAATAATTGTTTACAACATATTATTTAAAAAAATGTTGTTATATTTGCAATTAATCTATTTCAAATGTAAATTTTATTTCATATTGTACATACAACAATATTTTACAGTATATGAGAATTTCTGATGAAGACATATTACACAAATGTCTAAATGTTAATAGTTGAGTATTTCTTTTAGATTGGATTGAAGAAGGCACCATACCAAGAATTGCATATATATTTTATATTTGTAAAAATAAATATGCAAAACTTGAAATTCTCTAATACAAACATTTCACTAAGATTTTTCGATTTCTTTCTTCTTCCTCATTGACAAAGTGTTCGCTTTTTATCACATATCCAAGTGAGGATTTTCTATTCCAACCCTAAATATATATAGTTCCTGGCGAAATCGTAAGTCATATTGTGAACTCCTTTGAAATTTATTCCATATTATTGATCGCGAAACGGGACATATCTGAAATAACGATCATAAACCTACATTCGCCGTGATTCATATGTTACAAGTCGTTAGGTAGAGGGCGCGCGGGCGTGGGTTCACATCGATTGCGTATTTATCAAGTTTTATGGAGTCATTTTCTTGAAAAATGAATATTGACAGCGGAGGTTGTTTGAAATCTATTCGTCTGAGGAACGGGTAACCGCCTTTCACTGTGCAATAATTCGCTCATTTACACGTACAATCAAAATATATAGGATGAGCATTTATCTCCTGCTTGAAGAAGAAAAATCAATTATTTAGTAAAACTTTGCGTTTTGTGGTAAAAAAAGAACATACAGTTTATGATTCGAATTATACAATATAAATGATGTTTCAAAATTTTCTGTTCAGTCATTGCTTGTGACTGCAGAAGTAAATAAATAAATAAATGTAAGAGTTATACAAGCCGTTACTGAAATACTCGAAGTATGTTGAAGTAATAACAATATAAAGTAATGTTATTTATTGGTACAACGGTTACAGTTTTATTATCCATATTCTGAACGTATCATAAAACTTCTATAAAAGGCTTTTAATCTGGTCTTAGGTAGTACTGTTTTTTGTATATTTTTAATACTTTTTAAATACACTATTCTGCAAACAGGATTTCCTAAAAGTGGTCGTATAACATTACATATTTAAATTTTTAGTGAGTAATATTTTGTCAACTACTAAGTTTAAAGAATTTATATGTACTTATAATTAAAATTGAGAACAATTTTATTAAAAACTTTTTCGAAATTCCTACCGGAGTGTGTCTTTTACTCTTATCAAAAATCAGTTTTTTGCGAATATCCGCAAGTCATGTGTTTTAGACAGGTACGTTAACAGTATAAAAGTATTTAGAACTTAATTTTCAATATAATATAATATTATAAAAAAAAATCAAAATTCGGACCGGAACTAACACTTTTATTCTTAATGAGTAGCGACTTTTTGCTAAATGTCGGAAATTGGGCATTCTACATATATATATATATATATATTACCAAGAAAAAATGAATTAATATATACGAGATATATATATATATATATATATATATATATATATATATCTCGTATATATTAATTCATTTTTTCTTGGTAATAGCGACGTTTGTTTTCCAGCTAATTAAACATTAATAAACATTAAAAAACACTTTTTTTTATAATGACGTTTCGATTTTTTTTTTTATTGTCTTCTTCAGTTTTTACAATTTTTAACACTCAACAAAATACATAAAAAATTCTTTCGAACATTAATTCATAATCCACACAAAAAATAGTACTTCGTCAATACAATTTTTTTTTATTTTTTTAATTAAAAGGAATTTAAAATACTCGGTATGAGTAACGTTTTAATTTTGTTTGTTCTTATCTCCTTATTTATGTAAAAAGGTTTTCAATTTGAAAGTGTAATAAATTATACATAAATAGTCGCAGTTTAAAATTTGCATATCACTGTGATATGCAAATTTTGAATTACGACTATTTCAAAACTTTGTATTATGATATATTTCGTTTTCGGTAAAATGAAGCACTTGCATTTTTATTTAATAGGTTCCACTCTTGAAGTCCGGAAGCAAGAGGTTCCGATTTATGTTTGACAATCCCAGGTCACGTATCAAATCATTTATTATAATATGAGTTATTAAGTGAGGTTCACTATAGGTACTTGGTAAAAATGTTGGGTCATCGGTGGTATGCTTTGGAAGTTGTAGATCACATTCTGAAGAAGAAGTAGAATGGCCAGGAACAATGTTGTCTAGGTTTAAGGGCGCAATCGATACCGGTAGTTCCTCCCTATGAGGAACTGCCCTAATTGCAGAAGGCAAATTTGGATACTGGATTTTGTCGCTTTGCTTTTTTGAAAACCCTTCTGTTTTAGTTATACAAAAGTAGCAATCTCTTATGTGATCAATAGGTTCTCTCCACACCATAGGAACAGCAAACGGCATAGAATTTGCCTTGCGATGTATCCACTGAACTAAGTTTATATGACAAGTCACACAGCAAACATGAAGAACCCAAGTTTTATCTTGATCTCCAATTTGATATTTAAAATATAAAAAGTTGGATATTTTCAGTTCCTCAGATATATATCTAGCTTGTGACTTTAAAATAAATCGTCCGCATATATAACAAAACTTATCCGCTGGATTTTTGCAACATCGGCGACTAGAACTTGAGTTACACACTTGACAATACTGTAAGCGATACAGAAACGAACTAAACTCTAGACAACAATAATACTGCACTTAACAGTTCATAGAAACCGTTTAAAGTCCCGTCAGGTACAAATAATAATTACAATTATAATAGGTTTACCCCGTAATATAAAAGAGAAGCAGGTACTTCAAATGGGACGTGCTATGTCATTTCTGTGAAAAGGTGATTTAATAATTATCTAAATGAAATGCAAGAAGAGCATGTCATCAATGTTACCAAAATCATGTTGACCCGTGTAATTAGTGTTGAAGCAAGCCCAGAAATACAATAGATTTGGTTACGCAAAATCAAAGAGTGTGTCACTGTAAATAACAAAATAACTGTAGTAGTAGAAAAAAGTTCATCAAATAGGTATGCACCAAAATAAAAAAAAAGTTTTTAGAGAATATTACATTTTGTTATTTTATATTTCTTTTAATAAGTGTACATCCATGTATATCAGTTTATTATAAAATTTTGGTACACTATACAGCGAAATTATGGTTCTATTATATCTTCACAAAATGTTTGAACATGTTAGACTTAAAAGAGGTGCAAATGAAGTTACAGATGCCAGAATGGATGAATATCTTATGAAGCAAATATTGTGATGTGGAATAGTAAAAGCTTCAAAATCTTTCAATACAGTTAAAAGCGCACATTTTTTTAAATTCAAGAAATCATCTAGAAAATGTAAAATTCTTATTCTTGAAAATACCCAACAACTTAATTTTCAGCACTACTTTTTTCACATTGTTTCGTTCCATTTCATAATTTTAGAACTATTAATATTAATTGTTGTAAAACTAGTGTTTAAAGTGTTATTTTAAAGCTAAAGTTATTTCAATAAAAATTGAAAAAAATCTTTTTGTTTGTTTTCATTTATTCATTCCATTCATATATTGTAAAATACATAGAAAACGTTAAATACATAAAAACATATACACACACAATGTGATACAACGTAACAACAATTTAAAATTGACTCAAAAAGAAATCAGTAATATTATAATATGCTTTGTCTATTACCTACTAGTCTATTAAGTCTTCGTTTGAAATTCTCGTTGGACATCTGCTTCAAATTTACCGGCAATTGATTGTATATTTTTATTGTTTGTGAGATAACACTTTTACTAATTAATGTCTTTCTTATCTGAGGAAGGAGTAAGTAAGAGTCCCTCTTGTATCATAACAGTATGAAAATTCCTGTTGTCGAAAAAGGTAAAGTTTTCCTTCACAAATATCGCGCACTCATATATATATATTCCAAATAGAGTGAGTATCCTATTGCTCCTGATGCTTCTCGACACGATTCATTATATTTCAGGCCAAACGCACTCCGGACGCAAGCTTTCTGCAGCACAAACAACCGCTGCACCTCAGCAGAGAATCACCAGAACACAATGTCATATCTCAGTCGAGAATGGACATATGCAAAGTATAGGCAGCACGACTTGCGGTATTATTTACCGATGCCGATATCACTCGCAGCGCATAAATAAATGACATTATTTTCCCTGCCAAGTAATTGATGTGGTTTTGGGTTTATTATTCTACTACTAGATGGCGTTACTTAAGGTTCGACATTTTGAGGTATCAGAATTAATTTCAAGAATGTAAATCGAAGTTATTATAAATTGATAGGTAAAACTTCAAACATCAACAACGAATTGTCAGACTGACTAGTCATGGTACTATATTTTTGTTGTAATGGTGAGAACGAAATTTCAAACTTATGTCAGGATGCTTAACCAAACTTTTACTCCAACTATCATGGCGGATTTAAAAATTAGGGAAAAAAATCGTTTCACTAATCCAGATACCATCGTGGGCGTCCGCACAACAACTCCCGAAAGTTTCACCGCAATCGAATAAATGGTAAAGGAACGCATACGGGAGAAACAAAGATACATTCATTTTTAATGTACGTTTTAAAATACTATTCAGCCCTTACTTTATAACATTTAAAAGCAATTCACTGCTTATACTGCGATGTTACATGCAAAAGTAGGCGTTTTGCCGTTTATTAAATTCTTGTTTCATCTACAAAATTACCGGTCGTGAAGTTTCCTACGAAATTATTAATTTAGCCTAAAATATTTAATTAAGTAGTGAGTTAAGTAATGAATGAAGACGGGTAGACCTGTTTACTTTGAAACTTTTTACTTTAACTCTTCAATATACTCCCGTTTAATTTACATGAATATTAATAAGAGAGTATATTAAGTATGACCTAAGGCTCTTTTGAAAGTCAAACGCGCTGACTCGAAATCTTAGGAACCTAATGAAGCGACCGATGAGAATTATAAGATAAAATGAAAAGTAAACGAAACGATTTAAATCAAATATATTTTGGTGGAAAGAGGAGAGCGAGAGAGCGGAGGCCGACGGTTTCGCATTGAAAGAGGCCGATTGTGAAACGGCTGCTTTATTTGCCAAGGGGATTAAAGTCTGCATTTATACAATGAATGGGAAAATCAATGATTACCAAACACACTGCCGTGTTCGTAATGCGAATTGCACGCGGAAGAGAGAAAGAGAGAGAGAGAGAGCTCCTGGTCTAGTACAGGCAAACTTTTTGATTGAGTACATTGCGGAATGATTTAGTTAACTCCGAAAACTCACGGAAATTCGATTCACATGGAAATATTTAATTCTCAGCAAACGAGGGTAGATGCGATTCCATCATCAACCGGCCAGCGACAAGCAGCAGAAATAAGTAGAGATGAAATTGCCTTATGTAAGCAGTCAATGTTCTCGTAACGTTAATATTAGGATTCAAAATTGAAAAGCAGTTGTGTGTGTAACGTTTAATAGAAGAAGCATTACATACATTCTTGTTCAAAGTTCCATTATTACATCGTTTTGTTATAACGGTTTTAATTTATGTAGACATTACCTTAAATTATTATTGACCTACTGTTTCCGGTAGAAACTTACGATTTCTAGAAATTATTACAAGATCATTATTATTTGTGATATATTTCCATAATTCTCAATTATTCAATTAATTAATCCCTTAAGAGGGGCGTTTACTAACAAATACAACGTTATGCAACTTATATTACTCGCGGGACGGGTAGACGCAAGGGGGTGTGAGTAGGCGGAGGTACACGATATTCGGTTCTGTCACAGCGCTTCGGTTTTACTCACAGATTCTATCATAGATAAAGGAATACTATAGATGGAAAACATAATGAATAAAGAATGTGTACTTACGGAACAGTTGATGTTGTTGATGTTCTATAATAAGCCAATTTTCGCTTGCCCACAACTTATATTATTAAACACTCGAATATTATAGGTATATATGACATTTCTTTTTAATTACAAACTGTCACTCTGACTTACGTCTGGAATAGACGACCGATTCCGATAGATTTTCGTCTTCGCTAGGATCGGTGGAGATACCGTAAAGTGGGGATAGACGACGCAAATGCTTGGAAAAACCTCGTGTGAAATGTGTGTGACAATGTTTAATATTTAATGTCTTTTATCTTCAAAAGTAATTACAGAAAGTTCTTTTCTTTTTTATATCGTCTATCAAATGTGCAGCTGGCGCGTAGAGGTTGTTTTCTACTTTCGTATACGTAGTATAAGGAAGTATTGTGATGAAAATTTTCGACGTCAAAATTTTTGCAGATGTCCACGTTTTGAAGTCTCTTGATACCGAAAAAGTGGATTTTAAAAAACGTCTGTGTGTCTGTCTGCCTCTGACCACGATAGCGGTCAAACCACTACAGCTATCAATTCCAAATTTTGTATTTACGTGTATAATCTCCCTCTTGAGATCTGATTAGTTTATCAGTAAAATCGATAGACCGGAAGTAGCAGTTTACTTCAGTAAAAAAATCGAATTTTGCCAATATTTTGTCAACTACTAAGTTTAAACAAATTTATAGAGAATTCATATGTACTTAAAATTAAGTTTGAGACAAATTGTCTTAAAAAAGTTTTTCGAAATTCCAACCGGAGGTAGGTCTTTTACTCTTATCGAAAATCAGTTTTTTTGCGAATATCTCGCAAGTCATGCTTTTTAGACAAGTACGTTACGAATATAAAAGTATTTAAAACATAATTTTCAATATCTTTTGCATAAAAAAATTTCAAAATTCAGACCGGAAGCACCATTTTTACTCTTATCGAATAGCGATTTTTGCAAATATGTCGTAATTTATGCATTCTGTATATATCACTGGTCAACAGTGAAATTGCTTCTTAGGTGAAAGTACCCAATCCTGAATAAATTCAACGTGCTGAACACGAATATCACATTGAAAAAAGTTAATTGGCTCACGTTCAAGAGATATTGACGTTTTGTCCATTGTATAGATGCTATTGCATAATGTAATGCAATTTAGTGAGAAATTACGAAATTTTGCGTCATATTGCATCACCCCTTCATGCAAAGAAGTTAATGCAGCATTTACTGTAAGTTTCCATTGAGAGTGTTGCGAAATTGATTGCGCAATATCAAGCAATAGCTAATTATAGTTTATTTATAAATGGCCGACGTGACAGTTAACTCGTGCAATGTCCGTTCATTCGCGCATATTTTTCGAAGCTCTAGCATACATAAGTGATTGCTATAGTGTAAAGTAACTAAACAGTAGCAATGCCTCGTAACTGTGTTAATAGTGCAAATAACTTCTGTTATATTTGCGGAGGAGTGACATTTGCTGCACAGAAAAAGAACATCAGTGCAACAGTTAAGAAAGCGTATCATTTGTATTTTGGTTGCAAGATAGGCGACCAGGACAAAGACTGGGCCCCACACGTATGCTGCCGCACTTGTGCCGTAAATCTTTCACAGTGGCTTAATGGCAAAAGAAAGGCAATGCCATTTGCTGTGCCCATGATTTGGAGGGAGCCCACCAATCACGTTGACGACTGTTATTTCTGTATGGTACGACCAGCTTCTGGAGGCATCACCAAGAAGAAGAAGTGGACAGTTGAATACCCTAACATACCATCTGCTCTGCGACCTGTCTCTCATGGCGAAGGACTCCCAATTCCAGAACCTCCTAGAGATTTTTCTATCAGTTCAGACGATGAGGATGGCCATGTGTCGGCGAGTTCTCCTCAACGTGGCAGTAAGGATGATGACTTTTCGTGCTTTGACGAAACATCTGCACCACATAAAATTACCCAGGATGAAATGAACGATCTTGTTCGCGATTTGGATCTGTCGAAAAGCAAAGCGGAGATACTGGCCTCAAGACTTCGACAGTGGAATCTTCTGGAACAGAATGTCCGAGTGACTTCATTTCGCACTCGCCATCAGCTCTTCGAATCTTTCTTTAAGAAAGAAGAAAGCCTTGTGTTCTGCTGCGATATTGATGGTCTACTACAAGCTCTCGGTATTGCACATGATCCCCACGAATGGCGGCTGTTTATAGACGCTTCAAAACTGAGCCTAAAGGCGGTTTTGTTGAATAATGGGAACCAGCTTGCATCCATACCTATTGCACATGCGGTCTACATGAAGGAGACTTACGGCAATCTAAAGCAGCTACTGGAGACGATTAACTACAGCAAGTATGGCTGGCAGATATGTTCTGACCTGAAGGTAGTATCTCTGTTGATGGGTTTGCAGCAGGGATATACAAAGTACTGCTGTTTTCTTTGTCTGTGGGACAGCAGAGCAATCGATTTGCACTACATCAAGAAAGACTGGCCTCCGAGAGCATTTTTTAAGCCTGGAGAAACGAATGTACAGCACCTACCATTGGCACAGCCACACAAAATCATCATTCCTCCTTTACACATCAAACTCGGTCTTGTCAAAAACTTGGTAAAAGCCATGGATAAGAATGGACCAGCATTCAAGTACCTGCATGACAAATTCCCTCGACTCAGTGAAGCCAAAATTAAAGAGGGCATCTTTGTGGGGCCTCAAATTAGACAGCTCTTCCGAGACCCCAAGTTTGAGGAATTTCTTCAAGGTAAAGAAAAACAGGTTTGGGATGCATTCTATCAAGTGGCAGCAAACTTCCTGGGGAATGACAAGGCAGAAAATTACAAGTGTCTGGTTGAGGATATGTTGGCTTTGTTTCATAAATTCGGCTGCAATATGTCCTTAAAGATCCACTTTCTTGATTCCCACTTAGATTTCATTCCTGATAACTGCGGGCAGGTCAGCGATGAGCACGGCGAACGCTTTCATCAGGACATTGCCACCATGGAGCAACGGTACCAATGCAAATGGTCTACGTCAATGCTAGCTGACTATTGTTGGACAATCAGTAGAGATGTTCCACAAGTCCACTACAAACGGCAGGCCAAAAGAAGTCGAAAGCCGGAAGCAGACTAATGTTTTCTTACCATGTATTATAATATTGACATAAGTACACTTTTTCTGAAATATGCGTAAATGTTTTCTTACCATGTATTACAATATTGACATAAGTACACTTTTTCTGAAATATGCGTAAATGTTTTCTTACCATGTATTATAATATTGACATAAGTACACTTTTTCTGAAATATGCGTACATATTACAGAAAACCCGTAGCCAATTCAGCTTTTTCTTAGTCTTTTTCGTGTTCAGCACATTGAATTCATTAAGAAATGACTATTTTCAGCTTGGAAGCATGAACTTTTCGAAAATTTGTTGCCCAGTGTATTTATCAAAAGTACAAAAGTATTTAGAACTGGATTTGCAATATTTTTTGTATATATAAAATTTCAAAATTCGGACCGGAAGTAGCACTTTTACTCTTAGCGAGTAGCACTTTTTTCGAATATCTTGCAAAGTATGCATTCTATAGCGATTTATTAAGAGAATGAAAGTACTTAGAATAGGAGTTTGAATAAGTTTTGTATAAAAAAAATCTTAAAATTGTATAGTTTGAAACGCTCATACGTATAAGAAAGTCGTGTGGTGGCCACACCTCATTTTTTTCTTTTGTGTACCAGCCTTAGTTAGTAGATATTAATTAAATTCATGCATTTTTGTCGTTATTTCGAAGACACATAACTTTTTTAAGAAAATAAATTAATACTGACCTTGACATTATAAATTGATGCATTTTGCATCACTAACCCAAATTTGAGATTCTAAAATTACAAAATAAATTCAAAAACGCGAAACGGCGATGCCTTTTCGATAGGTAAACGCTCCTCTTAATAGAAGCGTAAACAGTTGCTTTTTGAGAAATTTATCGTTTGTCACTATCGTAGTTACATCTTTTATGAAACAGCGTTTAATAATTCTACTTTAAAATTCCCTTTTAATTTTCTTTAGTCACACGTTGAAGTATTTATAGGGTTTATTTAACAGCCAGCATAATGCCTTTAATATGTGTGAACTTAGCTCCTCATTTTTTGAAAATCATAAATTTGACGGTTGTTCTAAGTTGTTCTATTTGTTCTAAATTGTTCCAAAGTATTTAAAAAAAAGTCAAAATTGGCCGAGATAAAACGACTTTTCATTTAGCCCTTGTTTTCGAAAACTGAAATTCGTAAGATTGTACCAGGTTTTTGTAGTTTTCTAAACATTTTTTCATAGAATCTCAAAAAAAAAAAAATTAAAATTGACAAAGATAATCGGAAAAAAAGGAGTTTTGCGCAGCTTCCTTTTCTTGAGAATCGAAATTCTGATTTGTTCTAAATTTGTTCTAAATTGTTCCATAGTATTTTAAAGAAAAAATCAAAATCATTTGAGAAAATGTGGAAAATGAAAACCGACACTATAAAGTCATACCCCGTTTTTGCAAAAATTATAATAAGCCAAAAATGGTGAAAAGCAATTTTCGCCAGTCGCCCTTTTTTTGGACAATCGTAATTCTGATGGTTGCTGTAGGTTTGTTCTAAATTGTTCCAAGGTATTTAAAAAAAAATTATAGGCCGAAAATAACAGGAAAGAATAATTTTCTCACAGCACCCTTTTTAAAAAACTTAAAATTTTGAGGGCTATTCCTAGTTGTTTTGGGTTTATTCTAAATATTGTTCTATACATCGAAACAGTATCTCTAATATATATCAAGAAAAATTTAAAAAAAAAAACGAAATACAAAAGTGAGAAATTGGTCCCCTTTTTACGAACATTCAAATTCTGACTATTGTTGCAGATTGTTTTAGACTTATTCTCGACTGTTTCAAAGTATCTCAAAACAAAAATCATAATTAGCTGAATAAATGGAGAAAAACAATTTTTCGCCCCCCACCCCCCATTTTTTTTGTAAACGAAATTCTGACGGTTGTTCAAAACTGTTCTAAAATATTTAAAAAAAATCTTAATTGGCCCAGATAATAGAAAAAAACAATTTTCTCACAGCCCTCTTTTTACAAAACGTAATATTGCCGGCTGTTCCACATTATTTTGGGTTTGTTCTAAATATTGTTCGATACGTCAAAACTGTATTTCTTACTTATATCAAAAAATATTAGAAAAAAACTCCAAAAGTGAGAACTTCGCCGCTTTTTCCGAAAATCTAACTTATGCAGTGCAGCTTTATATCCAGACTCAGAAAATGAATAATACCTGATTCTCATTTGTGATTTAAAATAAACATTTATACAAATGGAAAGAATATATTTGTCCAAGAAATGTAATATTAATTTATTTCAAATCAATACTGTTAAATAAATGTTGATGCTCCTAACAAAAAACAATATTAGATGGACACTTATTTTGATTACATTATTAAAAAGGATTAAAACTTTGGTGGACATATTGAGTGTGATTATACCTTGCTTTTATAACCAAATTATTTTTTTCTCATGAGCTATTAGGTTGATGACTCTTTTAAGTTTGTTTATTTTTATTACAGTTTATGTTTTACTTTAGACCCAAAATAATTTTATTCTTTTTTTGTGTATAGATTACTTCTTGATATTATTTTATATTACAGATTAGAGATTGTAGAAAATAAATCCTTTTAATATTACCTAAATCTGTGCCTGTGCAGAAGTCAGCTATAATTAATACTTCTTCGTGAAGAAACGCCGCTTAAGTTTGCAGAAGGAAATGTTAGAAATCATACAAAAATTGGAGTGTGCCGAGTCGAATCAAACAAAATACAAAAAACTCGAATTTGTTCTACTTTAACTAAAATTTAATTATCGATAGATTGTGACAAATCGATATATTTAATTTTTCTAGTATGAGAATAGATATAACACTGTGTAATTACATTTTAAATTAGATCTAGACGACTGTTCAAAAATCATATCAGTATATGGGAACATAGAGAAAAACAAAGGTTTGATGATGTACGGAATATGCCATAGATCCGAAAGAGATTCGATAATATTTCTGTAGTTCCTATGACATTAGTTCTATTTCTAAGCTATTTGGCATATTCTTTAAATTAATTAATCAGCTCTTCCGATAATAGAAAAATTAAAATCAAGAAGGATGGAGAAATTGAAAGAAAGCTGGAGTACTGCAGGGCTCAGTACTGGATCCATTTATTTTTAAGAAACGTCTTATACAACAAACAGCGTATTAAGGTTGCAATTACCAGAAGGATTTACAATAAATAATTTTGCCGATGGTTTGATACTTATCGTTGAAGCCGAAGGTGTCTAGAGTAGTAGAGAAAAGAATCTGAGATCACAGCTTGGAATTACCTCCAAAAAAAAAAACAAACAGAGTTTATGATTCTTAAATGGCCCAAAAAATATAGAAAAAAATGAACTTAATTGTTTTACTATCTTTTATAAAAATACCATTAGGTGCCTTGGTGTTACGCTCGCCGAGCGACTCATTTTTGGTAAAACATTTTGAAGGGAGAGAATAAATAGCTGCTTTGGTGAAAGTGATACCTAATATAGGTGGCACATAAATCACAAAGCAAAAAGCAGTATATAACCAATTCCAGTCAATTGTAATATATGGGCCCCAATCTAGAGTGAGCCCATGCTACTGACACATACAAGAAAAAGCTGAAGGAAGTACAGTTAAGACATTTGTAAACGGATACGAGACAGTTACTGCCGATACCTTACCAGTGATTGCAGGTCCAATACCATTGGCTGTATTCAATAGAGGATGAGATTACCCTGACGGTCAAAGCTAAGAAACGATAAACTCTTAAATTTTTACATAAATATTTGCTTAAGCAGAATCGAATGGTGTCACATTCCAGCAATTTTTGCAAGGAGGGATACACTCCAATCATAAGTGCCTTAAATGAGAAAATAAAAAAGCAGATTGTAGAGTGAATAAAAAATATTACTCTAATTAAACCTAAAAAAGGTTAAAAAATTGTATACAAAAACCGACTTTTTGAAAAACCGGTTTTCGATTTCCAAAAAACCGGTTAAAGTCGGTTTTCGAATTTTTGTCAAAAAAAAATAGAATAGCGAAAAATATTTCTTTTAATTTATATGAAATAACAAAAAACAAAATCAATATCAAAGTTAAAATATAAAAAAAATATTAAGGATTACACATTACTGACACAAAATAACGAAACAAACAAAAATTCCAAATAATATTTATATTTATTTCACTAATACATATTTTCAAATATCACTAATATAATAATTTCTCCTAAGAAAATAGGATTTTAAAAAACATAAAATCTCCACTGAAAGGCGGCTAAGTTTTGTTCTTATTTTGGACACTATATTGCCTGAAATTGAAAATACTCGTTCACTAGCTACTGAGCTTGCTTTTATAGTTTTCAGGGCATTAAATAACAAATCTAAGTTTTTAGTTCTTTTATTCGTTGCCTCAAATAATTAAAATTCAGCTTTCAGTGTCTTTGGATTTGTAAGTTTTTCTTCAGGGTCTTCAAGAAACTTATGAATTGATTTTTCCATGGCTTCCTTAAATAAGCATTACTCTGATGAGTAGTTTCTTTGATTTGCTCTTCATCAGAATCGGTTTCAACATAAAAATTTGGAAATATTCTAGACAATATATTTCCAGATAACTTAATAATTTCGGTTTTTGAAGCTAAAGAAAGTACACTAGATTTCTTTGCTGAACTGGTAATGTTTTGTGGATTTTGCAAATATAGCAAAAGAGTTGCTAATTCTACTTGTCTTCTTTCTTGAATTCGTTCTTCTAAAGCATATAATAATTTCAAACTTATTTCAGTGTTTAAATTTTTTAGTTCATTTAACAAAAATTCAAATTTACCTTCACTTGTTAATAAATCGGCATCTCGTCGCCCTAAGCCTTCAGCTGCTAGACGAATCGGTCCCAAGACTTTATGAAGTTCCAAAAGTTTAGGATATTGAGCTTCATTCCACGTATAAGAAGAACCAATATCATTCAATGCTAAAACAACACATTCTTTTACTGCCAAAAATCTTCCAACCATGTCCTCTATACTATTCCACCTTGTTTTGCAGTCAAGAATTAAATTTAATTCCTTCCCTTTTTATTGTTTGATATAATTTTGAAGAATGGTGTTTCTTACTGGAGATTTTCTAAAGAACTTACAATTTTTTCTAATTTGTGAAACTGATTGTTTGTAATTGTCAGACAAATAGGAATAGGATGTTCACGGTTACAAACATAATAAAGATAATCTTCATAATCGTTATATTCGTATTCATCTTCATCTTCCGATTCCTCACTTAAAAGATTTACTTCGGCTTCGGCTTCAGCCATTTTTCTATGTTTATACAACACATCAGTAACTGCTAAGTGGATGGCGTGTGAATAGCATAGTTGATTAATTATAGATAATTTGCAAATTTTTTCATAACAGCAGCACCATCATTTGTTGCTGTAACTATGTCAGTTTCTAGATTCAAGTTGAAATTTTGATACTAATTCTAATGTTCTCTGAGCATTACAGGAACCAGCTATTGGCAGTAATCCCAAATTGAAATCTTCTGCCAAGTGGTATACATTAATGTTTAAATATCTATGATTTCTTTTGCTAGTTTACTCGTCTAAAGTTATAGAGAATGCTTCCTATTCTTTTTTATTGAATCTAATTCAATAATAGTTTCACGTTTGGCATTGTCATAAAACGCATGAATGAGATCCATTACTCTAGAGTTGTGTCTTGGTAATGAATATCCTTGTTGTTGAAGAGACTCTCGTATGAATGAGCTATTGTAATGCTATTAATAGAACATCCATCTATTGCTACAAGTTTTGATATGTTTTCTTCTAAACTATTCCTTTTCACTTAATAAAATTCAAAATATTCGTTTGTTTTCTTGAAGAAGAGGAAGATCCAGGCGTTTCTTCTTCGCCGATCGTTTCTGATTTCTTTCCGATAATTATTTTATGAACTGCTTTCAAATGATTATGTAGATTGCTCGTAGATGATCCTTTGCAGCTCAACATTTTATAACGATGATTGCAGATTGCCTTGTCTATCCCTAACTTTTTGAAACTATCCCAAACTTCCGACTTACTCATTTTTATTTAAAAATGAAATTAAAATTATCATTATTTTGTTTTTTAATATTTTTGAAGTTTATTTTACAATTTTATTATTTTAACTATTAATATTAATGTAATTTTAAGAAATCTACACATTTTTTAGGAATTTTGAAAAAGCACGCATCTTCTTAACCCTTTCGGCCCTAATGGTGGCAAATGCCACCATCAAATTCAAGGCCTACGTACCTGTAAACTGTTTTATTTACTTCGACATTCATGGACTAGGTGGCATCACTTATACATGTAGTTTCGATTTCTGTGCCCAGAAGTTTTATTTCATAAGTGTTCTCTATGGTTTATACAGATATTCAAGATGGATGCTGACATAAGTGATTCTTGTGCTGGTAAGTGTTGCAAAATCAGTAAATATTATTGCAATCATTGCTCTGTTTATAAATGTATTTTAGCAGATAGTATCATAAGGTTGCCAAAGTTCCTTAGTTTACAATATTTGTTCAAAATTTATTATTGCCATTGATTTATTGAACCCTAAAAAAGTGTGTACGCAAATGCCACCGCCAGGCTTCAATGCTAGTTCTTGATATGATGTTTCTTTCAGATTTGGAAATACCGACGATTAGATTTTACGGTAATTCAAAGCAGATCCCACTGAATAAAACTTTGACTACAATATCCCAACTAGATGAATCAGACATTGAAAATTTTGACAATGATTGTTCATTTGAAGATGATGATTATAACCCAGAAAATAGTGACGAAATCGAGACTGAGTCTGCATCTGAAGATGAAAGTGATGAAGAAAATATACCTCCAAATATTTATTGCAAAGAAAGAAAAAGTGACAATAAAAAAGACTAGCTGCAAGCTGGAAAAGAACAGAATTTATACCACCACTATTGACTAGTTTTCAGCAATCTGACAGCTCTATAACTGATGATGAGCCGGAATCACCTTATGTTATATTTTCTAAATATTTCCCTCGTCTTATTTTTTCCGAATTAGCTGAGAAAACAAACATGTATTCATTGTCAACTAATGGCAAGTCAGTAAATACAAATGAATACGAAATTAGAAAACTGGTAGCTTTGCATCTCATAATGGGCGTACTAAATTACCCTAGACTAAGACTCTATTGGAAATCATCTACTCAAATTGCTCTTGTTAGAGACATTGGGATTACAAGAAACTGGTTTGAAAGTTTGAGAAATAATTTACATATTACTGACGAAAATGATCCACATCAGGTGCAACAACACGATCGACTATGGAAAGTCCGTCCACTTATTCAAGCATTTGAAGCAGATGTGAAGAACTGGCCCTAGAAGAGAACCTATGTATCGATGAATCCATGATCCCTTTCAAGGGACAACTCAATATAAAGCAATACATCAGAGGAAAGCCCACACCCTGGGGCATAAAAGTATTCATGCTATGCGGTGAGTCAGGCATAATATACCGCTCTTTGGTTTACCAAGGCTCCACCACACTCACTGAAGAAGCTAAAACTAGCAGTCCCAGCATTACATGTTCTCTAGTTCTTCATTGAGCCGCTAGAATTCCTGAAAATTCAGGTCATAAACTTTTTTTTGATAACTATTTCAATTCTATATCTCTTTTAGAAGAATTGTACAAAAAAGGGATATATGCAGCTGGAACAATACGTGCCAACAGACTTGAAACATGTCCCATAAAAACCGAAAAACAAATGAAAATAATGGGTCGAGGGTCCTGTGATTACGTAGTGTCCGACAACAATATAGTAATTGTGAGGTGGTTTGATAATAAACCAGTGACTTTGGCTTCGAATTTTATCGCTGTTAGCCCAAGAGATGAAGCAAAAAGGTGGGACAAGAAAGAAAAAAAATACGTACAGATAGAGCGTCCGGCAATCGTTAGAATGTACAATGCATCTATGGGAGGTGTAGATAAGTGTGACTTTTTGCTTTCATTATACAGAACTTTCATTAGATCGAAAAAGTGGACACTCAGAGTTATGTTTCATTATTTCAATCTTGCTGTATGTAACTCATGGCTGGAATATAGAAAACAGGCTAATGCAATAGGTTTGCCGAAGGAAAAGACAAAAGATTTGCTAGAATTTACGCTAATTGTTGCTGAAGCACTTACTTTTGCAGGAATCCCCACTACCCAAACCCCAAAAAGAGGTAGGCCTTCAAGAGAAAATTCTCCGCTTTTGCTACCTAAGAAGCTTCATGTTGCGAAAGCACGAGTTTCAGACATCAGATATGACAATTGTGGACACTGGCCAATGCCAACAGAAGGTCACGAGCAAAGATGTAAATTAGAAAACTGTAGTGGCAGGTCAAGAACAGCTTGTGAAAAATGTTATATTTATTTATGTCTTAGTAAACAAAGAAACTGCTTTAAAAAATACCACATAAAACAATTAATTATATTGATTCAAATTGCACGTCCTGTTTTCCTCCTAGACCTAATGGTGGCATTTGCCACCAAGTTCTAATTTTTTTTATAGCGAAGCTATATGTATAAAATGTCGTTTATATGTTCTTAACAACATATGTAAGTAGTAGCAACCACCAAAAAAATTTTTCATTAGCTTTTAAAAATTCAGGGCTGAAAGGGTTAATCTAATTCCAAAGCTTGATAAAGACAAAATTTATGTTGAAACGTTGCGAAAAAAATATGAATTTGACTTAACACCCTGTGTTTTATTTAAAATCCCAATAGACAGAAGCCAGAACTTTTTATTTTACATTAATTTTTGAGAGAAGAAATTTATATAATAAAATTAAAGTTTTAAAGCGTAAAATAGAAAATACAAACTTAGAAATTAGAAATATACTTAATACTTACGTTATTTTTACCAACTATAACAACTTTATATTTTTGTTTCCAGTTTTCACTTTACAAGATTAAGCGAACTTGTTGTGACTCGTGACTGATTGCACATGTGTACTAACATAAAATAAGTGCGCAGTGTTTGTACACGTGCGCAGTGCACAAGCACTGGCCAACATTGAAAAACCGGTTTTTTTTAAATTTAAAAACCGGTTTTCAAATGTGACAAATTTATTTCAAAATCCGGTTTTGAAAAACTATCAAACCCTAGTACGACTAGAGGAAAATGGAGAAAAACAAAATAGAAGGTAGATGCAGAAGAAACCAGCTACGTAATAACAAATATCAAAAGACACATGCTTCGCTTGAAGTAAAGGTATATGGTGGGAGTGTTTTTAATGGGTGCGTGAAAGGAAGAAGCAGTACATGGTGTCAAAAGAAAAAATAATTGAGAAACTCTTCTTAAAAAGAACTTTTTTTTGATAATTTATTGACTAAAACTTTAGATGTATGTGGTAGTAGAAGTCGTTTTTGTGGGGACAGATACCAAAATACATTTTAAAATTTTCCTTTCTTAAATATTTTGTACAATATTTTTCGCATGTTTGCAAAAGTTTTCCTAACCAAATGTCCAAACGGGTAATTTATCATGGATTTATGGATGTAAGCAAAGCATGTCTGCAAAATTTGCAACATTTCTCTGCATGTCCGGTAACATTTTAAATGACGTGGAAAGTTTGCTTCCTATATGTGTTATGTTCAAACATTGTTTATAGCTATAAATTCTTGAAATTTATGTGCTTAAAAAGCCCACGGAATTTCGTCTTACTACATATTAAATATGCAACTTCATCTGAACATACATAGTTATACACATGCATAATATACTAAAGGAATTACACACGTAAGTATGTGCAATTGTAGTTCTGGAAACCATCATGCATAATGAATTACGTTCCTAAGTTATTAACTGTTATTATTCTCTACCATAAGCGGGACAACCCCAGCAATACAGTTTAAACCACCAGTCTGTATTAATATCTTTTATGGCGTTGCATTGTTTGACAGTAGCAAGCCGCGATAATCCGACAGAGTATAATTTATTGTATCGTACGACTGCATATTTAATATTAACTAATGCAGTTCAAATTTATGTGCGAATGAACTGATAAAAAGTCGGGCACGCTTCAGTAAATAATTCGGGATGGAGTAGTGACTGCGGTACACCCCAATGTCGCCGCGGTGATGCACTTTCACACGGCCCGAAGGGTAGAAGTGTGGGCGGTGCTCGTATGCCCGGTTTAGTTTACTAATGAAGCAAACTCTGCTACTCTGTTAGATTAGATTAAAGTCAATTTTTAATATTTATGAGACCCCTAATAGAATGAGCGAGCTTAAATGCGCAAAGAAACGAGTAAATATGGTCATGCTTCATGTTCATTTGATTACTGTAATAACATATTAAATCATGTTTATTAGTTTTGTATGATAATAGCGAGACTTTTTATTTAATTAAAGCACGTTCGAGAATATCATTTATGATACTGTTTATTAATGTGACGTAATAGGTTCTCTTCTATATTTTAACCGAAACTTTCCAATAGTATTACATGGAATGAATAATCTCATTTTAATGTAATTTGGTGCACATAAATTATGTTTTAAAGTAATCCAATCTCTTGCTTGAACATTACTGCCGGATATGCCACCTTTTGAAATAAATAATGTAAACTCTTTATTTGGCACTATGAAAACTTCAAAATATAATAGGAACGTAAAGTTATATTTCTATCGTAAAGTAATAGTAATGCTTGGCATGTAATGCAATCGTAACATGAAAAACGATAGGTGGATAATGGTCCAATTATCCTCCCCATTGGCCATTCAGAATACTACTCTTCAGCCTAATAATTTACACATTTCATAATGAAAAAAATCATCCATTTCCTTCGTTGTGCGATAATCCTTGCTACATCCAACACATTCATTACCATAATAGCCGGATAGTTTTTCTTCGTCTTGAGAAAGATCAGAATCATTTTCTTTAGATTCTGACGAAGATGAGACCGTTTTTTGTATGCAGCACCTTTTTTGATTGTTGGACTTCTTGATGGTACTGCTACTTTTTTTTATTGCTAAATTGAGCTGAAGTCGTAGCCCCGGGTAGCTTTTGACTGGAACTGATACATTTAAATCAAGCGCTTTTTCTGGGGTAAGGTTATAGGTAGATATTTCTGATGTTCTTTTTTTGTACCAAATGTAACCCAGATGGACTTAGTACCGCTGAATCTTCTTGGTATACAGATGGTGGTGGTGCTGACTATTGCTTAGCTACATGTTGGTCAGTGTCTGCTTTAAGGAAGCCGCTTAAATCTTGTACCAAAAAAACATGGTCAGAAATTACTAAAGATTAAGACAAGTTGCAGATTTTTTCCATGCATTGCCCAACAGCTTCCAAAATACAATTTATTCAATTTCTATTGCGGCTGATTTTTATAAAGTATCTGCAAAAATCATAATAATAACCCTTTCAGGATTTAAAAAGACACCAATTTAAGGATTGTATGTACTGCATTTTGCGTGGAGGCAAACCGAAAAGTATTATTTAAAGTTTTTCTGCAAATTGAAGTGATACGAGAATTGTATTATCGAATGAATACTCATCTGATATTAGCAGCATAACTCCCGGTGGGCTTTCATAAAGAAGGGGGTTTTCTACCGGTGCAAAACCCACACATTAACATAAACCACCTTTTTTTCATTTTTTAGTGCGCCCGAGAAGGTATTTGAGCGTGTCATTCATCTTCTCAGTGTTGGCATTACAACATGCACCTGATGGTTTCCCCATTTTCTTCAGGACGAATACCAAGACAAATTTGGACCTCTTTTAAGCAAAAACATGATTGCTTCTTGCATTCGAATGGATACCTGTTTCATCACATCACTATTGAATATGTCTCTAGATTTGTTAAATAATTTATTTTCTGTTGAAATTTGGTCAATTTGTTCAAAACGCTTTTGGACAATGTCTATGGATATATTTTTGGTACGGCCAACAGAAACGTTCTTCGCATTACAATATCAGTTCTTCTCTTAAAAAAATGAGGTGTGAAGACCACACGACATTCTTATACGTACCTATGTACGTTTCAAGTTATATAAAAATTATTCCAAATTAAGTTTTAAGTATGTTTATTTTCTTAAAAAAATAAACTTGTCAGTAAATGTACTGATTTTGATTTTTTTTAATCAAAAATTAATCAAAATCCTGTTTTAAGTACTTCTATACTCTTAATAAATATCTATAAAATGCATAATTTGTGAAATATTTGCTTCGATAAGACTAAAAGTGTTACTTCCGGTGCGAATATTGAAATTACTCTTATACAAGAATTATACCATAGGCAACTATAAATACTTTTATAAAAAAAGCAACAATTTTCTGTCGGTTTTTAATAAAAATCAGTATAATGTTTTCAAAAACTTAACATTGTTTTAGCACACTTCTATTATTTTCATTAAACGGGATTTTTGTATCTAACTAGAAAACCAGTTTATTCTTGTTTTGTAGGTGATAAACCAAATTTTTAAAGGTTTTTAAAGTCTTTAGCTAGTCTTTTCTTCGATATTCCCCTAAGAATCCAATCTAGTCCAATCTTTTAAATTTCTATGTGCTTTTGTTTTTAATCATAATAATAATAATAATAATACGCATTTATTCTCCACTACAAGTATTTACAAATTTTATAGAAGAATGGCGAATACTGCAAACTGCACTAAATAATAATACTACAAAAATACAACAAGAATAGTATATGGCAACTACCTATTTGCCATGTTATAAGGAGAACCCTCAGGACACTTACCCTGAATTATGAGTCACATTAATTTTATAGCTTGCCTATACTAACTAAATCTAACTTAAACTAACTTAAATTAACTCTGTGAACTTATATCTCAGAATTAAGAAAGTGAAAAGAAAATAATTACAGTGAGAAATTAATGATACTAATGCAAAGCATGTAAGATATGAACTTTTAGTA